>JAGPOW010003316.1:55133914-55145097 GCA_030014935.1 Caiman crocodilus | reverse complement strand
TAGTGTTTCATTTTAATCATGGAAAATGTAGATTTTGGGTTACTTTTTTCAGTCTGAAAATTGGAGGGAGTTTTTTTTTTTGTCAGAGAAAACCAGTATCCCTGGTCTTCAAGCCCAGCTGGCCCCTACCCTCCCACCCAGGTGGACTCTTATCCACTCACCAGCTACACCTGGTTTCCAGGCTCTTGAGGGTAGAGCACCTCTTTGCATACTCCTTGCACATTTTATCTTCTGTAACTGAAATATCTGCCTATATTACATCTTTCAGAATCCTTCATGGTCATAAGGGTTCAGTAAATCACCATGGTGATTCAACTAGAGGAGTTTCCATAACATCATAGGACTGGAATGGACCAGATGTAGTCTTGTCAGAGCACCTAAACACAAAGGAAAATAAAATGTTCTAATCTTCTCTGGAGAGCTTAATCTATCTAAAAAGTGAATCAGAAACCATTTATCAGTTGGCAACCAAATTAAAACAGTTTCTTTCAAAAAGTAACTTACAGCTTCCCCTGCTACTGATTGCCACTCTTGGGAATTGCCACTGATTCTGTGCCACTGAATAGATATTGATGTTCTATTCAATATCTGTTCTATGCAGGCTAGATAAAAATCACTTGGTAAGCCAGACCTGGTCTATGGGATACTGACCTAGAAGACAGATTTTTTTAAAAATGGAAATTTGGTAAAGATTACAAAAATATATTTTCTCATGTAAATTTTTGATTTTGTGCATATTGCATTATCCACCAAAGAAACATTTTTACATAAAATTCCCAACCACCTTTAGCTAATGTTTGCAATAAGAAGTTACAGGTTGACTTTTCAGTTGGCTGACTAGACATGCCGTGCATATTTATAACTGCCTCTGGGTCAAAAGATCTACCAATTTAAAAGGGTATAGTCAACAGTAGTGAAGGGTGAGAGGGTTATTTTGTTGTTGTGAGGAATCTTAGGCTGTGGAGCTTGCTGCTACAGAGCTGATAATTTTTAAGCCATGATAAAGAGATTTCCTATTTATTTAGGCTTTTCCTGATTGGATGGGGTGAGGGATTTAGGATTGATTTAGGATACTGCAGTTACTTATTTATTTTTCTTTCTAAATGGATTTCATGTGTAGCTCGTTAGGGAAATGGATGTCGAAGAGAGGTACCTCTGATATTGATTTTGGTGTTGCATAAAACATTAAAACACATGCATCTAGAGACTGGTGGAAAGACTTGAAGAGTAAATATGAAGAAAACTGTGCAGACTGAACACAAGCCTCTCTCTCATCTACTTCATCCTTTTTATTTGTAAAGTAAAAAAATTCTCCAGAAATGCATTTTATTCTGACATCTGCTTGAGAAATAGGTTGTCAGCAAGGAGTCCCTTGAGAACAGACTGTTGGCAAAAACTGATGCAAGCCTGCATCAAGAAGAACAACACTTGATGAGAGACTAGATGTTTAAGATGATGAAACTAAATCAGTTAGCAAAAGCACTCAACCTGTAAATGTTGAGATGGAAAGTTCAAAGGCTGTCTCTGGGGCTTTGACTGGGGATAGAAAGTTTTGCTCAACTGCACAATGTAGATGTAAAAAAAATAACTTTAAAGATAAACATGTGGCTTCTTTTAAGTCATAAAGAAAACAACTTACTCCACACACACATCTCATTGCTATCAGTGGGAATTTGTATATTCACAGTAGTTATAACCATGTTTGGAATAGAATTTTCATCAAATATCCAGGCTCCTCATGCATGTAGGTTCATTTTTTAAAGCTGAACTCATTTCTAAGAAGGAAGGAAGTCTCTTTTTTTATTTGTGCTGCTAAAATTCTGAAATAGCTCTCAAAAAGTCTCATCATGACTGGTTTTGTTCAGGTCTCATGCAAAGCAAATCTCTTACAACAAAGAAACCACATTCTAATGTGTAACCTTCTGTTTGTCCTCAGCTCTTTTCTTCCCCATGGCAGTTTTAAATGCAAATGAAGAGAATGGTCATGAAAGTTTCCAGATTCTTGGCAGCCCCAGAGGCTGGCATCTTCTGTCTGTCCAAAAAACAGGGAAGACTTGGCAGTAGAAAAGTAAGATTCCTTGTATCATCCTGCCAATGTTCCTCATTTGTGACCTGGGGGAGGCTATCTCTTGGGCTGATAAAATCTAGTTCGTTCTCTATGCTTCATTCAGGACTTAGCCTCACTTGATACTGGAAGTGAGATTAGGAGTTGCCATTCTGATCAGGAGCTTTTCTAGCTCAGTGCCCCATCTTTCAGCGTTTTTTTGCAACTGCCTTAGACAAATAGCAACCTTTTGCATAGACACAGGACCAATAGGTCATTTTTGTGGAAAAGCAATTTGCTTCATGTTGAACAGGTTTTTCTAGCAGTATATATATTAAAAAAATATTTTTAATTAATATTTAGTGTAGCCTAAATCTATAGAATGTCATTTGGTGATATAAGCAGATATTTGAAAAATGATGTTTCTGAAAATGTTATTTGAATTTTCAGATATTGGTATTTAATCTGCTGAAAGGAAAAAATTCTGTTTTAAAAATAAGTCTATTGCTATGAATCATGTCAAATTAGGGATCTTGTACTCTCAGTTGACTGTATTCTGGCAAGCAAGAAATTTTAGATTTTCCCTAATGATCCAGCATTTGGTTTTCTATTCAACACTCATAACAATGCACTTGTGAAAAACTAGGAACTGAGCCATAGTAATACATTTCAATATGTCAGGGATCCAATGGAAGAACCATAAGACAGACAAATTAAATTCCTGTTTGAGTAAAGCGTGTTCCCTACTGCAGACTCAGTTTTCTGCTCTTTCCACCCACCTTCAAAAGTCTGTTTCTTCCTCTGCTTTGGGGGGAAAGCAAGATACATTCTTGGTAAGGAGTGGCATGAAAACTTCACTGCACTTAAAAATGATCCACCCTGGAACTTCCTACTGTCAGTAGAATTAAGTTAATTTTGCCTATACTGTTCAAAAAAGGAGGATTGCTGGGAAGAGATGGGATCCACCTAATGAAGAGAAGGAAGAGCATCTTCCTTCTAGGTAGATAAATGGGGATGTCAGTGACCTAGAGGAAGAGCAAGCAGGAGGGGGCAACAGGGACCGTGCTTTTATACTTCCTGATAAATCAGAGCAATCAACCAGTCACCTCAGATGCCTGTACATGAATACAAGGAGCCTGGGAAACAAGCAGGAAGAATTGGAAGTCCTTGTACAGTCAAGGAACTATGATGTGATTGGAATAACAGACTTGGTGGGATAGGTCACATAACTGGAGCACTGTCATGGATGAGTACAAACTGATCAGGAAGAACAGGCAAGAAAGAAGAGGATTGGGTGTTGCACTTTATGTAAAAGAGCTCTATGATTACTCAGAGCTCAAGTATGAAACTGGATATAGGCCTCTAGGTTGAGTTTAGAAGGGAGAGCAACAAGGGTGATGTTGTGGTGGGCATCTGCTGTAGTCCACCAGGCCAGGAGGAAGTGGTAGATGAGGCTTTCTTCAAATAGTAGTGGGAGTTTTCTGATCACAGACCTTGTTCTCAGCGGGGAGGGGGGGGCTTCAATCACCTTGACATCTGTTGGGAGGGCAATACAACAGTGTGCAGGGAATCCAGGAAGTGTTTGGAGAGTACTGGGAACAGCTTCCTGGTGCAAGTGCTGGAATGGTCAACCTGAGGCCATGCTTTTCTTGACCTACTGCTCAAAGGCAGGGATGAATTGGTGGGGAATGTAGTAGGGAATGGCATCTTAGGGCAGCAGTGACCACAAGATGACTGAATTTAGGATACTGAGGAAAGAGAGGATGAATAGCAGCAGTCAGGACCCTGGACTTCAAAAAAGCAGATTTTGACATCCTCAGGGAACTCCTGGGCAGGATAGGCAAGTTTACTATGCAAGACTGGTACTTGCATGTCAAATAATCCAAAATGATATTGACCTTGTCAGCATTACAGCTGGAGTAACGTTTATAAAGAATGAAACGAACCTGAGCAATTCTTGTTTAGGTATTAGGTCATATTTCTACTGCGTTAGCTCTAGTGAAATTAATTTTTCATGTAGAAAATCCTAAAGATACTTTTTGCCTCAACATCGTGCAGAAGGGAATGTAAATGCAGTACATTTTAGGGTGCCAGTTGCAGAGACTGTAAAGGCAACAACTCTTACATGAACATGCTGACTCTGAAACAGTCCTAGGCAAAACTACAGAAAGTTTTATATTACTTTCTTGCATGTATGCAAAGTTGAAAAATGACGAGGCACAGAGTATTTTATTTCTAAGTCTTATTCTAACACACCTTAAATTGTGAGGTTTGGAGTATAAAATTAATCTTCACCTAAGTTATTCTTGTACATTTCCAGGTTGTATTTTTTTTTCATTTGTCAGAGAAGGGAGGAGCCCTGGAGGGGAGAAGGTAAATTCGATATTTATTGTCGGAATCTCTGACACAAGTTTTAGCTCCATTAAGATGAGATAGAGAAGATGTGTAGGGTGATGTAATGTTTTTCATCTCAAGTTGCTCTCAGATAAAAATGGCTCCATAGCCTCATTGAGATTCCTGCTGAATAAACTGCCAGATTGAGGAGCCAAATCTGTGGCAGTTTATATATAGTTTGTAAAGAGCCTATTCAGTTTGACTCTGGGAAAATTTCAGTACTTATATTTGGCACAAGTTTCTAAAAGATGATGATGAGTAATTATGCAAAAGATTAAAATTAAATATCCTTATGATTTGAGCCCTTCACATAACTTGCATTTCACACAAGATATGCTACTAAACCATTCACCAGTGTTTGAACAGTTGAGGCAAATATAGCAGAGAGTTATATCTGCCAAATGATTAAAAGGTTATTTTTGACTTGCCAATTAAAAAAGTCCTGGAGTCTTATTAAATTGTGGAATTTCTTTTTTTCCATTAACTTTCCCCACTCTGTCTCACTTTAATAAGAAAGAACTAAGGGTTATTGAATTAGGACACACTCAAGGGCACAACAACAACTTTACCAACTTGCTGCAACTTATTCCTCCACCATTCAGTTATACTACCACTAACACAGTCAGCATGGTGCATATACACTTGAAGGTTGGTATTCAGATTCATAAACAATTGCATATTCTTAGTCTTCCTATAAGTCTATTTCTTATAGATTTTTTTAAAGTCAGATGGGGCATTAGGTCATGTAGTCCAACTGCTTTTATAACACAAGTCATACAGTTTCATCACTTAAACTGAATTAAGTGTAACCATTTATATTAACATCTTCAAGTCTTAATTTGAAGGTGTTGAGAGGGAGAGAATCCATTGCTCTGACTGGTAGTTCAAAGTTTTGGACTTCCCTTACAAAATAATTCTCATTGACTACTACCAGCTTTAGAAGGCAGAGTTACAAGTGCATTAGAGGGGTAATGTTTCCCTTAATACCTTGGATTTCAAAGGTTTAAGTGTATCTAATATTTTGCGTATGAGAAGGATGCTAGTCACAACTGAGGAATCTTAATGCTGTTAATAAAACAGGCATCAATCTATTGAGAACTGCTATAGCAGTACCATGTAGTAACTAAATAGATCACTAAATTAAATATAGGAGCTTTCACCATATGGCTTCATCAATGGATTTGGACAGTAGCTGAAAAACAAATGAGGCAGAAAAACAGGGATAGTGGGAGAGCTTAGTTTTTAAGAGGAGTAAGACACCTTGCGCCATTCTTGCAAGTGGGTAGAGAGACTCAGAGTTCCCCAGAAGGGCATCACTTCCATGCCAGTTCTTGCATCCATTTAGAACAACAGAGAAAAGAGATCAGAGCACTCTATATTTGACATAAGTGATGGACGTAGGGAGGGGGGCCAAGATACCTTCAAGCAGATTTTGGAACCAAAGAGTAGGTTTTTGGCACACCTATCCTTGGAGAACCAAGTCCCCCATACACATCGAGACACATGCCAAACAGTCCTACCTCTCCTCTCCCCTTACTCCCTCTTGTACCCATTTTCATTTTGTTGTCTCCAAGAGTGCCTCACCTCCTCTTAGTCTGAATCTTCCAACACTTCTTCATACTTTTGCCACCCATCTGCATTTTATTGCCCCGTATTTCCCTCTCCCTGCTCTGTACCAAACCCCTTTCCAACTCTTTTCCAATTTGTCTACCTCTTAATGTTGACACTGAGTTTTAGGAAGCCAGCCCTTATACTTTTGTTCCGAGCAGGCACAACCCTCAGACCAACCACAACACCTGCCAGTTGATAATAGGTGAATTTATTGATACAGAGAGATAACAACAAGCAACAATACCAACAATTAAGAAATTCTATATCTACCAATCCTAGGGCTGTTATCAGAGTCAAAGTACATCTGGTCAGGATGCAGGTTGCAGGCTGCACTCTGAAGTTTTTTCTCTTAGATGTCAGCAGTCTAGAGATGGGATGCTGAGGTCCACAGCCCCGGTCCAGTGGGATGCATAAGATGGGCTGCTGGTATGCCCCTGGTCCATGGTGGCTTTGAACCCTTCCCAAGAGATGGGGATGGGATGGGATGGGACAAAGGGAGGAAGGACCCTTTGTTACACTCAAGTCTCTGCTTTTGTATTCTCCTTACCCTTTGTTGACTCCTGATGACTCTTCATCCATGGCTATCTCTGCTTGATTATCTCTCTGTGGCTACATGTCCATGTAGCCTTCTGGGCCTTTTCCTAATTTGGTTTGTTCCTCCCAAAACAGGACTCAGCCCCCCATGCTGTTCTGGGATCTTGTAGCTGGTGTCACTAATCTTCTGTTATTGGACAGTATAGAATGTACTTCCTCAGTTCCCAGGATGTGTCCTTGTTGTGTTAAACAACCCATCTACCTTAAAGGCTGTGGCCTCATGTTATGGCATGCCCCTCTCAAATCTCAGGCTATGTCTATCCATTGGCCTTATGCTAGACAGCCTGTCTGTTTTCAGTGCAGGGAGAAGCTGTGTGTGTGTTTCCCAAGCTCTTTAGAAATCCATTTGACCCCTGCTGCCCATCTTGGCCCCTTATAATGCATATATATATATATAACTATAAGCCAATTCCCAAAAAGCAGACCTTTAAATACCATTTCTAAGCCAACATTAATACCCTACCCCTCTGAGAACTTTCCCAAACCCTCCAATATTGTTCACCCACACACCAATTTCTCCTTTTCTGCCCTGAACTCCCATATTCTCTAGTTTGGTACAAAACAGTTTTGAGCAATAAAAATGTTCTGAGTACCTCATGCTGGGAATCTGTGCATCAGAGACTCCTTAAAATGAATCTCACTCTGTTCAATTTTTGTGGAAATAAGAATATTTTATCCTAACTATCTTCCATGTTACCTCTTAATAAATGCTAATCCTTTAATTAGATATATTGTCATTATAACTACTCTAGGTAGAAAAGTATCAACATGTGCAGCAACCATTCCTGCATACCTATATGTGTAATATAGAAACTACTTACTATATTGTCTTACATAAAATGGTTAGAACCTGTATATATTACCTGTTCAAATTATCAGAGCATACTTCCTGAAAGAGGAAAGGAAAGGAAGACCTTAAAGGAAATAACAACAGTGCAGCACTGCAGTATCATGTGTAGTCAGTATCCCATGTTTCAGAATGGTGGTGGGGTGCTTTAACTAAAGCTCATTCAATGCTTTAGCTTTAGCCACTCCATTTTGAAACACAGGATGCTGAATGCATGTGATGGTGAGGCTTGATGAAGCATTCTAATCAGACACAATTAATTATTTTAATTTCCTGTGCTTCCTGATGCTTCTGATAATGCTTCTTGTCAAAATTTAAAGTGATTCAAGAAAAATATTTATGAGATACCACTATACACACACCCTTCTGCTCCCAAGAAAAAAGAACAAATAACATTTTTAAAAATTAGCAAACAACAGATTCTTACTTTTTTCTGTATACTCCTGAGGCATAGGGTATCCTTCTGTATACCCAGGCCACAAATCATCCCGATTTTTAATCAACTAATTGAGTCTGCTCCAACACATTCTAATTAAAACACATCAGAGCACATGTATGGGTACGCAGTCCTCCTGTTCAGGTTTCTGCTAAGTGTATTCTTTCAATTTAGAGTGCAGAGGTGTAGCACAAATTCAGTGACCACAGTCTGTCCCCTGGAGCTATCCTGCAACTCTGATAGTGGACTCCCTGGAAACCCTGGTCTTCACATACATTATAGTCCATTTTGGTGGGTGAATTTTTCCATGTGCCATTCTAAAAAGCAAAGCTTCTCCATTAATGTATACATTTCAAAATTGCTTCTTTGATGGGGTGTGTAAGAGAAATACAGGTTGAGTGAGTGAGATCAAGTTGGGGGTGATTTGTGCCATGGGTATACCCTGCGCTTCAGCAGTATACAGAAAAAGAAAGAATCTGTTTCATTGCTAATTTAAAAAAATGCTATTTGTTCTTTCTTCTTTGGAGAAGGAGTGTATGTGTGTGGTGGTATCTCATAAATGTCCTCGAATCTGTCTGAATTTGGACAAGAAACATTATCAACCTCTGGAAGCACAGGAAATTTAAAAAAATAATTCATTTAAATGTGTGAAGTGTTAGAGGAGTCATTTTGTTAAAACAAGCAGACTTATTAAAATAAAAGTGCTGGCCCCCATCCCTATGTGTTTTAATACCAAATCATTATGAAAATAAATATTTTGCATAGTTTGTATTCTCAAAAATTCCAAAACATTAGCCTCTTAGATTGATTTAAAAAAATCTCAGTCTCAATTATTTTTTCTTGGCCTTGAAAAATCTTACTAATTAATTAAACGTGAAAGGAGCACTTTTTGGAACTCACTCATACTACTGATGTTTAAAGCTAAGTAAAGACATTCAGAGCCTAAGGCAGAATCTAAGTTATGCCATTTTCTGTAAGTGGCATAGGTTAGACATTACTTACACTGGTGGAGGTAGCAGGTTGGGGGCACTCCTGCATGCTTCCCAGCATGCCTTGCAGACTTCTGGGGCTGTTTGAGACTGAGCACAGCCAAGGGCCTAGGCCACCCCTGACTGGCTATCAGACATGGGTAAGCATGCACCCTTCCCCTTGCCATGTTATCCGTCAGCTGCAGGCATGGTGAGAGAGTGGGAGAAGGGAGAAAGCAAGAACTTTATGTCCCTGCATGAACCCCGTCAGGAAGCATCCCACAGTGTACACATGGACTTGAACTGAGACCAGAAGAACCCCCATGAACCTCATGAAGCCCAACTGGTCTGCTGGGCATGCTCCACACTGCCTTCCTGCAGCTGATAGATGGCACAGCAGTGGTGGAGGAATGCTTGCTCATGCTTGGCAGGCTTGTTAGGCTCTATGGTGCTACACCCACTCAGAGGGGTTCTCCTGGGCTCAGTGTCAGGTCTGTGCATACATGGTGGGTTGTTTCATTATGGGGTACATGCAGGGACATGACAGGTGGCAGGAGGCAGAGCTGTGGAAAGGGTCTTTGCTGGAAAGCATCTGTGCGGGCTCAGCTATGTGAGAGCTCAGGGGTGGAGCCCCCTTGGCACTTGACTGGAGCAGCCAAGCACAGGGCAAGTGCTAGCATACCTCTTTGTGATGGGGAGCTAGTAGGGGGCCGCAAAATAGCCTGGAATGCCAGCAGACAGCAACCAAACATGAATTGATAGCGGATCTGAAACAGAAATTCAATTTGCTGCTCTAAACAAAATTGACTAAGTCTGAGTATTTATCAATCCTGGTCTATCTTAGACCAGGTTCCACAATTTGTAAACCAATTTATGTGCATTGAAATTCTGTTATGGATATAGACTGGTTTCTGACCTCTTACACTGATAAAAATGTAATGTCTGTACCTGGCCTAAGTCAGAGAAGTTGCTATAGAGTAACAAAGATCTGGAATAATTATATCAGCTCCACTGATCTGCCATCAATATAGTCATCCAAATCTGAAGAATGACTCTTAATCTTGGCCTGGTTTCACCTGTATATTAGTCCTCTTGGTCATTGAAAGAACTAGTATTTTGTCTGTCATCTGGAAAACAAAGATCTCTCTCTTGTTTTAAGCTAGTTGGTGTGTCTACAGCAGTACTTTTGAAACTATGGGGTGAGCCCCCTGGCAGGGGTGTGAAGGAACGTTGTGGGGGTGCAGTTCAAGAGAGCACGGGCAAAAAGTTTGCAAAGAGCTGGTGCTGCTGCAGCCTCATGGGGGATGCAGGTGTGGAGAGCCCCAGGCAGATTTCCAACAGGCTGCTGCACCTCCAGGAGCCTAGCACAATGGGCTCAGCCTAGAGCCAAAGTAGGAGGTGCTGGATCCACAGTGGGTAGAGACCACCTCACTGAGCCTAGCCAAGCCATGGCAGCTGCTAGGATGAGGGGCACCCTGTGCCTGGCTCTGCTTCTTCTCTGGGAGGGGGTGGAGAGAGTGTAGAGGGGGCACAAACAAAATTGTAACTCAAAGTCCCACCATTCACCCATGTTCCTAACATGTGTACAGGACCTCCACCTGATGCAGGAGGTATACGGTCCCACTAGGTGGAATGCCTTACTGGACCTGGTATTGCCAATGGGGGATGATATGGTAGGGGACCTACAGATTAGTAGTCACCTGGAGGACAGTGATCACCAAATAATAGAATTCATCATAAGACATCGAGTGGGTAAGATAACTGGTAGGATGAAAGTGCTAGACTTTAGGAAATCTGATTTCAATGAACTCAGGCGATTAGTCAAGGACGCACTGCAGAGTAGGAGTTTTGAAGAGATGGGAGCCCAGGAAGGGTGGCTGTGCCTTAAGGAAAAAAAGGGTAGAAGCAATTGGTGACAGGCAGGGGGGACAAGGCTGAACTCCTCAACAAGATCTTTGCGTCAGTGTTCCTAAGAGAGGGGCAAGTCAAATCTCTCACTGGGGTTATAGAGAGGCAACATCAAGGTGCCAGACTACCATGCACAGACCCTGAGATGGTGCAGAGTCACTTGGAAGAACTGGATGCCTTTAAGTCAGCAGGCCCAGATGAGCTCCATCCAAAGGTACTGAAGGCACTGGCTGACATCATTGGACAGCCACTGGCAGGAATATTTGAATGCTCGTGGTGCACGGGCCAAGTCCTGGAGGACTGGAAAAGGGCCAATGTGGTCCCCATTTTCAAGAAGGGGAAGAAGGAGGACCCAGGCAACTATAGGCCAGTCAGTCTCAC
>JAGPOW010003316.1:55106172-55129252 GCA_030014935.1 Caiman crocodilus | reverse complement strand
GACCCTCTCGAGGCCGTCCACATCCCTCTTGAAGTGCGGCGCCCAGAACTGGACACAGTACTCCATCTGCTGCCTGACCAACGCCGCATAAAGGGGGAGAATCACCGCCTTGGACTGGCTCAAAATGCCTCGTTGGACCCAACCACCGTCTGACACTGGCGGCTCATGTTCATCTTGGCGTCAACAATGACACCAAGATCCTGTTCCACCTCCGTGCTAGCAAGAGGGGAGCTTCCCAGCCAGTATATGTGCTGGGGGTTGCTTCTCCCCAGATGCATCACCCTGCATCTGCTTTGACCCAGATCTGGATTTGATGTTGTTCCTAGGTTTGCCATGCCGCCCTACAGTTTTTGCTGGTGTTCTGGACCATTTTTTAGTAAACAGATGGTATTTTTATATGTGCTTGAGGAGAAAGATTAGGGAAATGAATGATATTTTAATAAATGTATAATTTTGGAAAATGTGTGTTTATATATTATTCCTCCTCTACCAGACTACAGACTGCTTCCATGCAATAGATATAATACACATCTATTTATTTCTTTTATTTAGAGATACATGGTTTTATACTCATTGTTTATTCATTGGCAATGATACAACTATTTCTTTACATAACTGATGTATGTATTTATTATATTGATTTTTAATTATTTGGGCTCTTTTGGAATTTGAAGCTTAAATCAAGTATTTGGATGCAGATACATTAAAAAACATGAGTTAGCAGTTAGGTTTCTGTCAGCTCATTTTATTTTCAGATAACTAATAAACTGATGGCAAATGATCTAGAGGTAGGAAGAATGTGATTTTGTTATTTTCAGTGGCATACTTTAATATTAAGGAGTTACTTTTCCAGAGGTCATTACACCTGTAGACGAAATTTGTATCCACAAGGTTGACAAATAAAATGTAATTTTTAGAGGACTAAGAATTAAGAGCAGGACTGAACCCTGCTAAAAATATAGTCCTTAAAGTCTAATCCAATAATTCTACATAGGATATGATTAAAAACAATATTTCATACTAATAAACATTGCTTTTTCCATCATTTATTTAAAATGGAGTAGATATAAGAGCCAGCCAATTAAGATAAGGTACAAGATAAGATACAAGAAGGCATCTTTGAAAACTATTCATCGTAACACAATGTTTCAGTAACTAGGATAAAATGCAGTACTTAGAAAAGAATAATCTTGTAAACATGCCACATAGCTTAAATTTAGGATGAATGGTAAATGGTAAATGATTAAAATAAAAGGACTATTTAAACAGTTCGAAATCTATATAACGAGATGAGGAAAAAAATCTCAGAGGGAATTTATTTTGAAGGATGGAAAGGTGTCCCTTTGTCATTTTTCTGGAAGAAACAAGTGTTTATTTTATTTTATTTTATTTCATTTAATTCATATACTGCCATTCCCAGCTAGGGCTCAGGGTGGCTTACAGAAAGGGAACAGAGCACCTTATAAAACAGAACAAGAGAACAGATCAACTACAGTATCAGTATATAATATTCCAGCTTAGCTTTGTTTGCAAAATGCCTGCCCATATAAGAAGGCATTATAGTGCTTCAAAGAGATTTCTAGGCTTGGTCTCTAATGGTCCTCAAAAGGAAAGGACTGCCAGAGCTGAGAAATGACTGCTGAGAATGACCTCCCATGTGTTTTTGCCAAATGGATGTGATTCATTGATAGTAATTACAGGAGGTTACTCTCAGCTGACTATGGGGCCTAATGGTGTCCTGGGTGCTTCAGGACACAGGCCATTTATACATCAAGCCCAGCACCTTAAACATTATTGTGAACAAGTGCAGACTCTAGAGCACTAGAGTTACATGCTCTTGGCAACCTATCCCTATCAAAAGGCAGGCCTCCCATGTTCTGCAGCTTCCCAACAGTCTTCAAGAGCAGCCCTACATAGAGCATGTTTCAGTAGTCTGTCTTTGAGATCCCAAAGGTATGGATGATGGTGGCTAGATCTGAATTGCACAAAAGGGTCATAGCCTTCTCACCAGATGGGGCTGGTTCAAAATTATATATATAATAACTGCATGTGTATGACATAATGCAACTTTATACATGCTCCTATACTATCAGCTACAGAGAAATATTTATATATAGCCATTTCCGGGCAATCTAATTTCTTCTACACTGAAGATGCAGTTGAATTAAATGAGATATGTGTGTATATACACACACACACACTCTTATCATTGTGATTCAGGGAGATGGGGGCTGCTGTTTGGAACTCTCTCAGGCTGAAGGTCTAGAATCCAAGCCTCCCTGCTCCTTGGCAGGTGTTCAAATTCCTAGTTATTATGCAAAAGGTACATAATATGTGAAAGGTAGGCACCATTACTAGCACCCTCTCTTTTGTATTTTTAAAAGATCATGTTGATGACTCATGCTCTGTGCTGAACAAAAGGCATGCATTGTATTAGATATACTCTGATCATGCCTACTGGATTGGGACCCTTACAGTGATACAGTTATAGGGGTGCTTTTTTTTTATGCCTCAATGGCCTTAGGTGTGAGAGGCACAGAGCAACTTAGCTCCATCAAAAGGGAAGTATCTCTTATCTCTGGGCATGTGCAGTAACAGAGCATAAAGCTCCTAGGTAACTTTAAAATTGAAAACTTAAGTATTCTCTAGATATAACAGGTCCTTCAGCAGTTATAGGGTGTTGGGGAGGGAGGAGGGTTGTAGTGGAAGCTGAACTTTTGTTAAGATATCAGGATCTTTGTGGTTTCCATGAGAGACACTTTATTAATTGTATTGTTAAATCCTCTGACTTCTCATCCACTGAGCAGTTTAGAGCGGTAAGTTACATATGATTTATTCCCTAATGCACTTGAGTGAAGTCCTTGGCTGTTAAAGGCACGCAGAGCATAGGCTTCACTAGCAAATCCTTTACAATTTAAGTAAAGTAAAAAATACAGTAACTCAAGTGATTACATTTCTTGATAGAAGAATGTCAGTGGATCTGTATGTGTTTGAAAAATCTGTCCACCCCATAAGCACAGAAAATCACATTGATCTTCTCTTGCTGCATCAAATCATTGGATTGTTCCTCTCTCAAGGAGGTAGCATTTTCTCCTTTGCAGGGAAAGAAAATTATGCACAGAATAATTCTGCTGGAATATATTAATAATATATGCCAGAGGGTGGGCTTAGATGTGGGTAAAACTTGTAGACTATAACAGGGCTTTTGCATTTACAGTAAAAGCAAAAGAACAATTCTGCTTCACTTTATGGATCTCTTCCATGACACTCTGGAGACTCCATTCTCCTCGAATAAGAGGTGCCCCTGACAGCATATATTAGTTTCTAGTACAGTGTAGATGAGATCCTGCAGTTGAGGTGTTAAGTATTTCAGAATTGCAGTTCCTAGTGTGTAAAATAAAAATAATAGAAATTTAGCTTTTTGTTCAGTATTACTATTACTCGGAAAAGAGCTCACATTGCACATATCATGCAAGGGAAATAATTGGGAAAGTTAATGAAGGAAAGACAGAAAAATCGCAATCCTAAAATCTCATCAGTACATGTCTTTAGAGACAGACAGACAGACTTGAAAATATGCAGCAAAGCAACTACTTGGCAAGCCACCAAAGAGAGGCTTGTTCAAAGGAATAGGAGCATCACAGAGATAATCCCTGATTTAGCCTTTGACAGGTTGGCATCTCAGCATTCTTCACTATATGAGCTATTATGTGCTGACTTCAGCATGGGAGCACTAAAATTGGGGCATGACTATGCATTTCATTACAATCTCTGCTTTTCTAGGTCCTTATGAGAAGAAAGTCTGGTTTTCTACCTACATATATTAAAGACTAACATGAGAAATGTATGCCTTAAATAATCATGTCATTGCGATACCTTTATTTTGTTTTACTATTAAACAGCAAAAAAGAGAAGTAGAATTCCCGATTCTCCTGCACTGACAATATAATTGGATTCAAAATAACAATACAATTTTTTTCCCAACAAATCAACCATTTTTGTACACTAGCCCTGAGCAGGTTCTAAAAACCATTGTAACACTTGATGGAGCAGGGTGGCAGGAGCAACAGTTTATATAGTACGTGACAGATTCACCTGTTTGTTTGATGCTTATAAGTTGAGTTCACACATAAAGGGCAGAGGTTGTAGTATTTAAGATATACTAGCACTCTTAGTGAAAAGATAAAGGGGAATAAAAGAATGACAGAAACAGGAAGAAAAAACAATGTTTAAAAAGACAGAGATAAGCAACTGATATAGACTGCACCTTTGGATAATGATGATGCTAATAGGCATCAGAAAAGCTAAACAATATTAGCAAGAGAGATGAGTTGTAAGGAGTGGCATCAACCTGAGGTCATATTCCTACCTGAAAAGTAAATAGACCTATATAGTGGCTTAACTGGGCACTCTGGGTGGAAGTGGTGCATGGGCAGTGTCAGGGGCTGAGCAGCTGGTGACAGAGGTGGCATCTGAGCTTCAATGCAGTGGCTGACACTTTTTTTCCCCCTTTTCCTTATCCAGTGCTCAGGGCTGGTATCAAGCTGGTTGCTCTCCAACTCCTTCTTCCTCCCCTCCCCCCTTTTGTTGTGCTACCAAGTCCCAGTACTAATTAATTTGTTAAGAACTGAAGGGAAAAAAAAAATGTTTGTTCTCCTATCTTCCCCACCTCACCCAGTTATTTTAGGACTTTTACTCAGTGCATTTGGCAATAAAAAGTTGGTCCATCCTTCTTTGCCTATCCACTGTTGGAGTAAGAAGGTTCTGGCTGGATGAGTTTTGATTGTTAGCCTGAAGACTGACATTCTTTCTTCCCTCTAGCCCTGTGGTCTGCTGCCTCAGCAGTGATAAAGGAAACTACTAAGCCTTGCCTAAGGAGAAAGAGTTTACAGCCATTGCTACCTCAAAACCAGACTGATGGAACGTCAGGTGGGGAAACAAAATTAGAAATGTCAGAAAGAGACAAGGACTGGAGCAAACAAAAAAGAATGGTGGGGAGATGGGAGGAATTTCAGAGGAGGACAGAGGAAACTGAAGGACAGAAAAAATTGTTCAGATATTTGGAAATGGAACAAAGATGATTATAGAGGAAGGTACTACATAGATTATACACACACGCGCGCGCACACACACACAAACACTAGGGCTGTGCAAAAATTCACCAGCTGTTTTGACTCAATCTGAGCTCAAAATAGCAAAATCAAATTGAAACAAAGGAGTTTGAAACTGAGGCTAGTTAAAACATTTTGAAAGTTTCAAAGCAGCCAGCAGCGAGGTGGTGGGAGACAGGGGAGAACCAGGGCTGCGGTCCCAGCAGCAGCCAGGAACATAACCCTGGCTCTTCCCATCTCTGGCCTGCAGGAAGCTGTTCACAGTGCAGGGCTCAGTTTCCCTCCCAAGCTCTGTGATTGGGCTGGGGAAGGGAACTGAGCCATCAGCTGATGGCTCAGTTCCCTTCCCCAGACCTATGATCAGGTGGGGAATGGGAAGTCAGCCTACCTGGGCTGAGATCGTTTCCCCAGCTCAATCATGCAGCTGCGGTTGGGAAATCAGCCCAGCTGAACTGAGTTCCTTTCCCCAGTGTGATGGTGGGCAACATGTCAAAACAGCATCAAAACAGCCTCACTGAAATCATAAACAAAACACTGTTCCATCCAAACCTTGAAACTGAAGTCAAAAGGGAACAGTGCCATTTCGTACAGACCTAATAAACAGTCCCTAATAATTTGGGACCCCTGCTATAGGTCTCAAATTGTGTGCGTGTACACTCTCACGTGTGTCATGCATGTGTGTGTACATATATAGATGTAGATATAGATATACACACATGCAGGTGCGCAAACACAATTTGGGAGGTATAGCATGTGTGTGTGTGTGTGTGTGTGTGTGTGTGTATAAACTTCGTAGTACCTTCCTCTATAATCATCTTTGTTCCATTTTCAAATATCTGCACAATTTTCTCTTTCCTTCAGTTTCCTCCATTCTTCTCTGCAATTCACACACACACACACACACTCCATTACACCTCCCAAAGTGTTGAATCCTACCCATCTGAAAAAGGTGGGGGGAAGTAACCTTTCCAAAATGTAAAATCTAAGTTCTGTTATTCTATATGCTGTATTAATTTGGTGAGGCGTTTTCTGAAAGATAGTAAATGATCTCAGGATATTGAGTACTAAGGATTCTAGGACATGGGGTTGTGAGACAAAAATGTAATGGCTTGGGGGTGATGCGTGGCCAAAGACACTGTGGGGGGAAAACATTTTTAGTTCAAACGGGTTTAAATTATTTATAGCTAAACATCTGAAGTTTCTAATATGCCATGAAAAGTTCAAGTGTTTATTGGGCTAGAAATCACAAGGGAGATGGCTTTCTTTTAATATTTCCTGTACTGTATTTCCTGGGGTCAACTGGGTCAGAATGTCTACCTTTGGACTACAAGATTTGCAAATGGTCTTGTATAGGCATAGATTTGGTTTCTTTGCTGTGACTCAAGTCCGTGTTCTTTCTTCAGTCTTTGGGAAGAACTTGTATTGGCATTTCTGTTTTACATAGCCTTCACTTTCACTTTTCACTTTTCACCTTTTCACTTACCCAGTATTATGTCATTACTTTTATGTCACTTGACTAGGTTTTATACTAATAATTATATGTTAAATAACAAAAGGTATACAAAGACTCATGGTTTTCTCTTTTTGAAAATAAAGAATGGGAAAGGTGATTTCAGATTTGTTATGATTTCAGAGCTGATTTAGATCAATTCTGACATTCAGAAATTACTGCAGTGGAACAGATTGTTTCCAACAAAATGTTACCATAAAATTTACCACAAAAATATTGTATATAATGTAAAATTGAAAAGTTAATACCTATTGTTTCTTATCTTCCAAGCAAGTTTTATTATTACATGTGTCACTTTTCCTCAGCATTTTTTAACAGTCAGACTGTTTTTTTCTTACACTGCCCAGTACTGTAAGTAACAACTAATCCCAGTGTTTTTAATGGGACTCTAGAGAGAGTAGGTAGCTACCTAAAAGCCTGGGTATCATTCTCTACAGTGCCTAAGGGCCAGATGTGCATTGCCTGTATGTTTGTAATTTGGAGCAGTATTTTCACTTCTGCCCCTACAACTGGGGAACTCAGAAGCAAATTTAGGAGATAAGGTCAGATTTATAAAGATATTTTATTTTCAGAAGATGCAGGTAGATGTGGAGGTGTGTAATGGAATTCATAAAGGCAACTGAGCAAGTTAGGTACATAAACTACCATTGATTTCAATCTCACCTGCTTAGGCATCATTACTTTCTGATTAATTCTACACATGAAATCAAGGTGAACCAATAAACTCTAGAGCATTTTGAGCCAGAACGTTTAATAAACTCCAGAGCATTTCAGCAGCCAGGGCTGTTCTTGGGGGGCATGAAGTGGGGTGATTGTCCCATACTTTGGGGGGGGGGTCCTGTGGAGCTGGGCAGAGTGGCTGTAGTGACTTTGTGCCACTGCTGCTGGCTTTGCATCCAGCTGTTTGCTATCTCCTCCTTCCCCCCCACCACTGGCACCACCACTGATGGCAGTGGCTTCTTCACATCCTGGGCATGCAAGATTGGGGTATGGCCAGGCCCCCACATGAGTTGATTTGCTCCAGACCCCACAACTGCTGGCCCCAGGCAGCAGAACCAACCTTCTGTCATCCAGCAGGCAGATCAGGGCCCACACCCCCACGAACAGTCCCCATAGCCCTCCCAGGGATGTAGGCAGCCCCTGATCTGCTTGCCAAATGACAGGAGGCTAGTGCTGCCAGCGGGGCCAGTGGCTGTGGGGCCCAAGGAAAATCATCTTGTGCAATCCTGGACCAGGGGCAGGTCCCCTCATGAGCTGATTTGCCCCAGGCCCCACACCCTCCTCAGGTTGGGGCCCAGGTTGCAGCCCACACCCAGCATCGTTTCAGGTGCCAGGAGCAACCTTCTGTGATCTGGCAGACTAATTAGGGGCCTCTCACACAGTGGGGGAGCATTGTGGGGCTCTGCTGACTCCTCCCAGGGGTGCAGGGGGCCCCTGATCTGCCTAACGGATCACAGAAGGCTGGTGCTGCTGCTAAGGCCAGCAGCAGCACCAATCTTCCTGGTGCTGAGTGCAAACTAGCCTATAGGTGAAACATTGAAACAGCATTGAAACAGTGAAACAGTTATAACAAAACAAAATGGAACAGTGCATTTGAAACAAAACAAAACGCAAAATGAAACAATGTTCCATCAAAATGGAAGTTGAAGTGGAACAGTGGTGTTTCATACAGCCCTACTGATCATCGCCTATATGTGCATTTCAGTGCAGTAAATTTCCCTGCTGTAAGGAAATGCTGTTCCCAACACTACTATCTTATGATGTAGTTAATTAGTTTACTCCATCCTAATGCCAGTGCACCTATAGATAGTGATGCAATACTGCAGAGCTAATTAGTCTACTCTACAGTAAAGCACATGTGTAGATGCACCCACAGTGCATCTAGCTACACCTTTACAGCATAAGTACTTTGGTAAATCTGACCATAAGTGACTTAGGAGCTTAAACCCTATTATCAAACTGACTTAAGAACCAACATCTGTTTAAAAGTAAGTGGCACTTAAGCTTCTAAATCATATTTAAATATGTAACATTTTGGGATGAACCTATGGTCGGGGGCATTAATTAGAGCTGCTCTAATTAAAATGTCTGCAGCATCTCATGTATTCAGTGTACCATGTTCCAAAATGCTGGCAGGGTCATTTTAATGAAAGCTCATTTAACAAGTTTTCATTAAAGGGCCCCCACTACCATTTTGAAATGTGGGGGTATTGAATATATGACAAGCTGCAACACCCTGGATCATTCTGATCAGAACATTTTAGCATGGGAATCCACACAGTTCAAAAAGATTGGCAGTGGGGAGCACTCGAAGCTCTGTGTGGCTAGCCAAGCCATTGCTGCACAGAAGGCTCAGAACCTTGCAGGATCAGCCCCCCAGCATCTAGATCAGACCAGGCTACTCCCTAACTCCCACACACCCAAACAGTGGCCACTTCTCCAGCACGTCTGAATCAGGGCTGGGCTGTTCCCATTCAACCACATGCCTAGATTAGAGCCCCACTTCCCCTGCACATCCAGATCAGGGCTGGGCAGCATCACCCCCTGCACAACTAGACCACAGAATCATATAAATTTAGGGTTGGAAGGGACCTCAGGAGTTCGACCTCCTGCTCAAAGTGGGACTCTCCCCAACTAGATCAAGCCAAGGTTGGTCTAGCCAGGTCTTAAAAACCTCCAGGGATGGAGATTCCACACCTCTCTAGGTAAACTTTTCCAGTACTTTACTACCCTCCTTGTGGGAAAGGGAAGGATTTTTCCTTATATCTAACCTAAACTTCCTTTGCTGAAAGTTGAGACCATTCCTCCTTGTTCTGTCATCTGCCACCACACCAGCATCTTTGGAATTACCCTTCACATAGTTGAAGGGTTCTTTAAGTCCCACCTTAGTCTTCTCTTCTCCAGACTAATAAGCTCAGTTCCCTCAGCCTCTCTTTGTAAATCATGTGCCCCAGCCCTTGAACCACTTTTGTTGTCCTCCACTGGACATTCCCTAATTTGTCCACACTGTTTCTGTAGTCGGGAGTGCAGAACTGGACAAGGCATGGACTGGGGACGCTCTGTTCCACTCCCCTGTCCAGCATATCTGGATTGGGCTAGACTGATCCCTGCTTCTCCCCCCCAGCATATCTGACTTGGGGCCACTCCATCCACCTCCCACCCCCAAGCAAATGGCCTGCCACTGTCCATCTGGCTCATTGGAAAAAAAGGAGTAGCACAACTGTTGTAGGATAAGTGGGGCACCAGCCCTCAGCACAATCTTGTTGGGGGTGGTGGTATGGCTTCTCCTCCCCAAGAATCTTTTCCATGACAGGCACAGTCCAGGCAAAGAACTGAGCATAAAGGGATAAAAGGGCCACCAGGAACAGCCCATGGAGCCTGTTCTGCTGCCCATGAAGCAGTAGCAACTGCCACTCAATAAAGTGAGTGGCACTCACTCCTCTCCCTCTCCCTCTCTCTCCCCAGTCCTTCTCCCCCCACCCCCCAGTTGCTGAAAGAGCTTGCTGTGAATCTGTAAACTTGCATCTTGGTTTGGCCTTGATCTGATAAATGCTCACATTAGTAGGCCATGAGCTATCCATTACCCAGGACATTCTCTAGGCCTCTTTTTGAAGCTGGACCTGGATTATGGTCCTGATCTTTGCTCCAGTTGGATGGAACATATCCTTCTACTGTTTATTTATTTTATATACTGAATATTAAAATGCAAGGTACATAAAACCAGTCTGGGCAGGTAGCAGAACCCAGGACACCTTCCCTAGTCACTGGTTAGCCATACACTCCTTATAAGTTTGATTTCCTCTTTTTTGCTTTATATATTTTCTCCCATTGGCAGACTGGTGAGAATCTGGCTGGGATGGAGGAAAGGCTGAGGAGTGCTCCACCCCAAGTGCTAGTGTTTACTGTGAAGTGCAGATTCACTTCCTACTCTGGATGAGGAGGGACCTATAATTTGTGCTTTCCACTTTGTGTGCATAGTCATCATTTTCTAGGTCTTGGGCCAAAAGGTGAAACATGTATTATTCCATATATGAATATGAGTATATGAATGTGTGTGTTTGTAAATACAGGGTTACATAATTATGAGTGATCCTTTTCTGCCAGAAGTGGAGAAAGCAGTTAAAAATACCATGTGTCATTAATTGCACTGATGCAGCTGTGAAAGTGCTACTGAGGCTTGTGAAGTTAAAATGAGATTTGGCTTTCTGTGTGTACTACTGAAATGGATTACATTAGAAAACAAATAAAGTTTTAACTAGTATGTTAAAAGATCTCAATTTTGCCTTCACTGAATAGGAGTTACATATAAAACATGTAAGCCAGTGAGTTAATGGATTTTAAAACATGGCTCCATTCCATACCAGGAAAATGATTGCCAATGTTATACCAGTTAAAACCTGTCAGAGAATTATCCCACTTTTAGGCAAAGGCATTGTGAATAAGTATGACAGTACTTGGTCCTAACTGTTCAAATTAATTTAGAAGACACTACATAAGACTTCTGTAAACAGGGGAAAATGCATGCCAGCACCTACTACTTCTGCTGTTTTAACTAGGGTTTTAACTGAGTAACAGCTTGAACAGTTATTGTATGTTATATAAAGAAGATGCATCATAAAATTTTACTTCACAAAACTCTACTTCATTGGCAGTGTATCCTAATGAAGAAAAGGAATTTCCCATTAAAGAAAAAGTCCCTTGGGCTTTAATAGAAAATTAAAGTCCCTTTATAGTGTTTTTAAATGTATCTATATAAATATACACAGATAGAATTACATCCCTATTATGCAATTCTTTATAGGATGGTTCAATAATCTTTGGAAAGGATATAATGATCTATTAAATTATATAGGTTAGTAATTTCCATAGAACTAGAATTTACCTGTAACTAATTCCCACAGAACTGATTTCCATATGTCTAGAACCCTTCTGATTGCATTGTGCTGTATTCATTAGCATGAGTCCCTCAAGTTTGTAGCCCACAGACTACAGTTTGCAATATAAATAGTATTAAACATTGCTCTCCCTGGCCTTGAGAAGAGCTGTAGAGCTTTGAGAGCAACATAAGGCTTGTCTGCCCTGGGACAGAGATCACCACATGGGCAGATATTTCCATCATAGTGAATCTCAAAGGCCAATATAAGCAACCCATAGCTCTAGTTTGCTATTTTCTGATTCTTATTTACTTGTGGCTTCACTGTCATTAGATAGATTGTGATTATATACTTTGTTCTGAGATCAAATGGATTTCCACTCTGCTGTGGAGAGGGATTAAAGTGTTCTAACTATCCCTAGTTCAGCATATGCTTCCCAAAATGATGATGTAGGTACAATGGCAAGGTGCACTGATAGGGAGAACCAGCCAAACTTCCTTCCTCCTACTTGTGTAATGACTGGCACAAGGAAATAGGAGTTTGCCTTATGCTTTGGCTTGGTATTTTTGAGTAAATCCAAATATAATAATCAGAATTTAAAAATCCCCCCCTTCTAACTCAGAAATAATATCCTTCTCTTTGAATGTATGTATGCTAAACTTTAAAGCTTCTAAATATATGCATTTGAAACATTAAAGCTGAGGGACATTTGAAGTTTAAAAATAAGTATTATAAATCTTTGATGTACTTTGCTTGTACTCATTTCCCACAAGTCATTTACTGTAAGTGCATATTTAAGTGATTATCTCTTATTTGTTATATTTTTGAGCATTTTGGAATAAGTAAGTCTTCCAGCTGTTTCAAAAATATGTCATCACCTGCAGTTTTGTCCTTGTTAGTACCAAGCTGCCTACCTCTATGCACATACTCCTTCAGCTACCATTACTAATAATAAAAAATAGTTTGGCAAGTATTGAGGTTTGACATGGCACATTACGACATGGCACATTACAACATTGCAGTCAACCAATTACTTTCAAATAGATGGTATATACA
The DNA here is from genome assembly GCA_030014935.1 of Caiman crocodilus. NCBI lineage: Eukaryota > Metazoa > Chordata > Crocodylia > Alligatoridae > Caiman > Caiman crocodilus. The sequence goes on along the minus strand of JAGPOW010003316.1, from coordinate 55,116,701 downwards.
AATGTATTTATCATGGTTCTCACTCTGAGCCATGGGTTGAACTTTAAAAGTGACAATTGTAATCTAAATGTTGACGTCAGGTTGGGAGTGAGAAATCATAGAAGTAGTGTTTAATCTTCTTTTGCATAATGCACTAATCATAGACATTTCAAACTACTAAGAGCAGATATTGTACTTTATAAACATTAAGAACTAAAAATTCCTGTGTTTAAAACTGTGCTGTCCTAAGCAAAGCAAAAGTAAAAATTCAAAGCTAACCTTCAAATATATGTATCTGTTTGTTTATCCATTTAAGAGTTTCTTCTCACTGTGTTTGCCTTGTAATGACCAAAGACAAGGTATGCATGTCTTGTCTTTGGTCCACCATCAGGGTGATCGCAATCATAGACTGTTAAGATGCCAGCATACTTTACTACAATATAAACAATCAATACAAAATAGAAGACAGCAACAAGGAATAATCACACTTTCAGCTCATTTTATGTCAGTCAAGGGTTTCTAACGGCAGAGCTGCTTTGAGGTTCAAACAAGTTTGGTCTCTCTAATACACCTTTCTTAAAAAAAAATCAAAATTATAATTAAAGTTAAACTAATATACGGTCTTAGATTATGAGACTGTGAGGCAGGCAGTCTCGTCTTCTGCTAGGGCAGTGATGGTAAGGAGATGCTGCATCTTGATATTTTGAACTTCTTGACTTTGTCAGTCATTATTTTAATATGAATGTTAGTACACGTGGAATCACTCTCAGGGTAAGCTTTACATACTGATGAAGTTGTTTATATGGCTCCAGAAGTTATGTCAGAGTTGAAATGATTCTTAAATAAAAGGTTCTTGTCAGAGCAGATCAGTTAAAAAGATGCCTCAGCACAGCTGTGTTAGGCACATTGCGAGTCCTGGGTGTAGAAATTTTCTATGTAAGGCGGGAAAAGTCCATGGTGCAAGATCAGAGCCCGCCAAAGATTTGCAGCTGTACCAGTAAGTGCATGCTTGTGATTGGCTTAGACTAAATTATGCATACGTGGCGGTCGGCAATTGGCTCGCTGGCCTCATAAAAGGCTTGGGCGATGCCCGCCCAAATTGGAGGAGTGCTCAAATGTGCGTGAGGAGAGATCTGCACGTGTTTTGCGGAGCCATGGAGGAGGCCTGATCACCCACCATCAACTCCCTGTTGCAGTTTTCCACGATGTATCCCATCCCCGCATGAGTGTGAGAAATCGTGTGCCTGTTTCCTGTCTATGAATTGTGCCTACACTGTATGCATCAATGAGAGTCTGTGTACTACAGCTTGTAAGTAAAGTTTTTTTTGTTGCAACCTACTGCGGCCTCTTATTCAACTAGTTCTGCTCTAAAGGCAGCCCCATTCCGCCGGCATTTCTCAGCCCCCACAGTTCTTTGTCTGAAAGGCCTAATATTTAGGGGCTTTATATCTAGAGTCTGCACAAAAGAGTAAGGACACTTTCAGACTCATACTTTCAGACATTTGGAAAAAAATTCAGAAAATATTAGAAGAGAATATGCTAATTATCATCATTAAATTGACTTCCAAAAATACTACACCTTTGTTCTCTTTTAAATATAGTGTAATTAAATGAGAAAGATCCTTAGGAGAAATATTCAGTAAATTCAGTAATAATAACTACAAATCCCCTTACAGTCCATTATATAACTAGGGAAGATATATTAGTTTTGATCTTCAGTTATAACCGGGAGGTTTTGCACAATTTCATTAGAATACATTAGAATGGTGGGTCTCCTCACAGGTTCAAAAATTTGGTAGTGGGGAAAGCCGTATTTGCTACTTGCCTACTGGTAAATTTCCAGACCTGTGGGGAGCCCAGCAGGGTAGATGCCTTGATGCTTCACACTAAATTCCACCATTGTGCTGGTGGGCTGGCACACAAACCCAGATCTGAGTGTAGAGGAGCATACCCATGGACTAAACTCGCGTGCTAACCCTGTGCTGGACCTGGCCCTCCTATTGACCCCTCCCAGCCACAGGATCCAGCTCATGGACTGACCCTGACTCTGAAATCCAGTTGGCAGACTGGACCAGCACCACTGCATTAGACTATGCAAATGACACTATGGCCACATCCAGATGAGTGTGGTTATGTGGGGGAGCAGCGTGGAATGGTTGTTTTTTTGTTTACCTCTGGATATCCAGGGGTTAAAAAAAACCTCCAGAGACAAAAAGTGGATTAGCACACACCACTCAAAAGCCGAGCCAGGGTGCCTGGTGCTGTGCTGCAGCTGCCAGCCAGGCTCCACACAGCAGAATTGCCACTGTTGCAGCCCTGGGAGGTCCCCAGGATCCCATTTAAGGCTGCTGGAGCCAGCCCAATACTGGCCGCAGCCTTCCCTACTGACCCCCAGGGTAACTTGCTTTATGCCAGAGTGGGTAACCACGCTATGTATGGACTCAGCTTGGAAGGGCCTTGTTACATGTTGTACTTTGAGCTGCAAAATGTTGATTGACTTAAGGCTAGTTTGGAGCCTTACTTCTCTATAATTCTCTATGCTTCACCCCTCCCTTGCCCACTGCAGCAGCATTGTTTTAGACCACTGGGAATGGAGGGAGGTGGTGGGGTCCCTCAAAAGTGAGGCAGAGGGACTTGGAGGTGCTCTGCATACGGAGGTTGCTGCTCACCTGGCTCCTGGTTCCTGGCTCCCAGCTTCTGGTACCCACATGTGCTGGGTTCACACATGTCCAGGAATGTCACATGTGGGTCTTTGGTGGCCTGGGGTCTGGTGGGAGAAAACCAGCAGTGTGTGGGACAAGTGAACAGACACCCCCAGATCCCAGGGGAGGGGGGAGGCACAGGAAGCTGGCAGCAGCAGCAGCAGAGGTGGAGGTGGACATGGGCCTGGAGCCAGTCAGATCCCCATTAAATTCATTTCACTCTGGAAGCAGAGTCTTCCTACAGCCAGCTCCTGCAGTGTCAGAGCCCCGTGCCCACAGCCCAGACCCACCCATAGCTGCCCCACCTCAAAACAGCAGCTTTCCTAGCAGCAGACTGCCCTCCACACTGCAGCAGCCTCTTGCCAGGCTGCGTGTGGATTGGGTGTATATAGCAGGGCACTGGTAGAACTGCAGGGATGGCTTGGAGCTTGCCAGAGCCTGGCCAGATCTGGGGCCTCTCTGGGGCTGGCCATACTCTGCTCTACTTCCCAGGGCTTGGCAGTTGCAGCAGGCATGGGATTCAGCAGTGACCACCTACCCAGACAGGCTCAGCACTGTTGAGCAAAGATGTGCCAAACCACCATTTCTGGAACCTGGGGAAAACAGAAAAGCTGTGGCTCCAGTTCCTAGGCCACTCCTCTAAGGTACTGGGGGAGTGAGAGCCCACAGTGCAGAAGGGTTGGGGACCAGACACTGCATCCTAGGGTACTGGAGGGCTTCAATTTAGAACCTTGTTACATGTTAATTTCGGGTGGCTCCTGGAGCTCTTAACCCCTGGAATGTCCACAGGTTAACACCTTTAAGTGGCTTAAAGCACTTCTTATGCAGCTCAAAGTGATGCCAATCCAGGATAGGATTCTCTCTGATCTGCGCTAAACAGCTGCCATTCCATTCGTATGTGACCACTCCACAAATGCTGCTCAAGTCCAAATCCTCTAGTATTGCAGGGTGCAGTGGCCCCTCCCCTCTCCTCTGTTCTGTGTGGACACACTTTGTGCCTACAGCTCTTCATCCTGCCTCTGCTCACCAGGCTGTTAGTGGCAAGTCACAACTGTGCAAGCAGGAGACAGAGAAAGTTTCTAAACTAAGGGTGTGACTGCTTCCAGCTCCAGTCACCAACATTAGCACTGATCACCATTTGTGCAGCTCACAGATTAAGATGTTACAAGGCCCTAATTGTGTCTTTTCTCACTGTTGTCTTTGAGCTGGCATAACTGGAAGGTAAACAGTTTAATGAATCCGAAAGGCATCTTAACAGTCCCACTTGAGATTTAATCATATTGGTATATAGAACCTTTACATTTCTCTAGATCCCTTTTGGTTGAATCATACTATATTCATTAGCATTAGTCCCCCAAGTTTCATAGCCCACAGGACTTAAATGTTGCTTAGCATTACCCAAAAGTAGGGGTTATTGTCTGTTAACGTGTACATAAATAATGATGATTTATACTTACATACAAGAGTGGGATTCAGTTAGGGAAATTTCATAAGCATATGGTTCAGTCCAGCTCTATTCAGGACATAGCTAAATACATCCTTAAAGATGCACATGTGTAACCTTCTGGTTTCTTTAATGCAAAAAGGAAGAATGAAGGGGGGGAAAAAAGAATGAAAGAAAGAAAGATTAAGGGAATTAAAAACAAATTACAAGAAAAGGGCACATGCTTTGCATTAAAGCATAAGGCAAGTCTATATTTAATACATAGAAGGTTGAAAACTTTCACAGGATATCCCTAAAGTATTTTTATATATATATATATATATATATATATATATATATATATATGTACATGGGAGATCTAAATATTTACAGAGACCACCTATGTATGATAAACATGGTTAATAGCTGAAGGAAAAAGACAGCTGTTAAGTACAAGAGCACCATCTATTGGCTTTCAAGGAGTCTCCTTGACCAGGGCTAGTCACAGTCATCACTGAACATCTGGAAATGGGAAAGAAGAAACCTGAAGAGAGAATGAATTAAAAAAAAAACCAGGTTTTAATAAAATGTTAATCACAAGCTGCCAGATGACATTTCTTGCAGGAAGTCATGGTGTATATACAACTCTATTCTGTTACAAGGAGCTAATATTCATAGTCAATACATTAAATCAGTAAAACAAATAAAGTTTTCATTGAAGTCTGGGAGCATCTTTATTGTTTTTATTATGAATAAAAGAAATATTTAACAAAGACCACTCATTTAAAAAACAATGAAGCTCTTTATTGTTCCTGTACTCCATTCAAAATTATTGAATTTACATCAGTAATTTAAATTTAAAGAAACTGTTTTCTAAAAAGTTGCAATTGACATTTTAATCATATACTGTAGGTGTGAATGGGGATTGAGAAAGAGAGATAATACACTAAATATCACAAGGGACTTAATCTGTCATTTCTGAGTTAAGAAGAGTTAAGTATGTGGGATATTTCTATACCAGTTAGGATAAAAGTCATAGTAAGACTCAGCTGCTTGTTCGTTAAATGTTTGTTATTCAGATTACCACACAAATTTACTCCCGTCAGAACTGAAGTTTGTGGACACATTGACAATATTTCTGTGTTGCAGTCCCAGGAATATGATGTAAAAAGGCATGAGTCTGGTACCAGAAGTAGCGTCTTGGTGGCAGCATGGAGTTCAGCATAGCTAACTGCCCAATTTTTTATTCAGTTTCTTGGTAGATTTTGCAGCCTGTGCTGAGTTCCCTGCTTCAGTAGCTACACTGTTACTACTAAGGAAAACTGGCCAGGAAAGAAAATTCCTAAGGCAAATCATTTAAACGTTTCTAATGAAAATGTAGAATTTATGTAACAGGTTGTGTTCTCTGCAGGCATTTAAGGAATTGAATTATAAAAAATAGCTTGCAGTTGTATTGATTTGCAAGAATTAGAGAAGTACATACAATAATGTTTAAAGCTGTTGAGAGAAACAAAAGTAATGATCAGTAATTTTATACCCTTTTTATGTGCGAGGGGGAAGAGAAGTTGAATAGTTGACTGTTCATCACAATGTTTTTTTTCTGAAATACACAATTAATGTAATATGTTATTATATATAACTATTATATCATAAGTACTCATTTGAAATATAGATAAATTGGTCATACTAAACTAACTGTTAAACACAGTTTTCTTTGGCACTGTTTCTACCTTTACATTATTATTTTTCTTGCCCTTGTATTGCTAGAAAATTAGGGAAACAATCCATATAATCTTTTGAAAGTTCAGTTCAGTCTGAGTACTGCCTACAATTACTTTATCTATTTTGAAATGGACCTTGCCTGAAATTTGAGTAAGTAAATCATCTTAAGAAAATATGGAAGGTAAAATAATATTGTGGGCTATTAGCATGTAACAAGCACACTTTTTTTTTTTTTTACCTTATCTTGCATTAGATTTCAAAAACAAAAGCAGATAAGAAGAACTACAAATTATGGAAGAATCCTGAAAAAAATAGAAGGAAAAGTAAACAAAAATTGTTTTAAAGTAATTTTAAAATAATTTTCCATAAACATTCTGAGCAACCATTTACCAAAAATCTTTCTCTTCTATTTAAGTCATGTCTTTTCACTTAATAATTTCAGTAAAATATCAACTTAGGGGGCTTTTAACTTAGTGATATCTTTATCTATAAACTTCACTTCTAGTGTTTTGCGTTGGCTCAATGGAATTATCAGCTGTAGTTGTATTTTCCTGTTAGGAAACAGTTTTAAAAGTCTGAAAACAGATCAGTGAAATAACCTGACAATCCTAGTTCAATTCCTAGTAGTCATGCATCCACAAAATAGGAATCATCATCGCAACTGGCCTTCTTGTTACACAGATGTTGTACAGTTACTGAAGTATAACCTCACAATTCTTTGTATTTCATAAGAAATTGCTATGCGAGACAGCTACAAACCAGTGGTCCATCTAGTCCAGTATTCCCATCTCTGATACTGCTACACAAAATATGTTTCAGAAGAACATGAAGGAAAACCCTTAAGACCTTATGGCCATAAAGAAGAGTCTTTATATTTCTCATGATTCAAGATATACACTGTTGCATTTTAGGGTATAAGGGAAACATTAATTGGGAGGGTGAACATGACATGGCCTTTACTAGTAAGTTATTGCATCATTTTCTACTTGGGGTGTCTTGCTACTGGTTCTGACATATTTATTATTGGTTAGAGACAGGATAGAGGACTAATTGTTTATACTCAATATGGTAATTCCTATGACAGTTTAGAGAATAGGGCCAATCATTTAGGAACTGCTGTCTGCAAGAGTTTTATTTCAGAATAAAATGTTTATGCACATCAAAATGCCAGTCAAAAAACACTCTTGGGTCATTTTAGATATGATTTAAGGCAGTAATTCTTATCTTTAGTATAGTTGTACAAGTATGTTAGTATCATTTTGCTGAAAGTTGTTATCAATGTCAACATAATCTCCACTATGACTCTAACATGAAAGAAATATTTTAATTTTTTTAGTATAAATTATTAGATCACAGTTATTTTAGACTGCATAACTTCTACCTCCATTTCCTGTTAACTATATTTATTTCCTTAGCTATTGAAGCTAGCTTAGTGGTTTAATTTTAGTCTGTCACTTTTATAACTAATAATACATTGCTCTTGGTAGCCAAAGTCCCTTCAGCATATGAACTGAGGAATTCAGAGATCCAAGTTTGCTATCTTCCTCCTTTACATTTCCTGTGGGGCAAGTCATTTAAGGTATGTTTATACTGCCTCCTTGGTGTTCTTGAGACTGCTTCTTCCATACTGAATTCACCAAACACGGAAATTGAATGCACTCTGGGGACAGTTCTCCCCACGTACATCCCTGTCAAATTCTTTATTTCCATGGGCCTAACAGCATAAGCAGGAAAGAACCTTATTATGGCCTCACATTTTTATTTCTGGGCTTGACATGTGTAATATGGGAGCACATGGGTAGGGTGTGCTTCTTGGCAGCAGCCTAAAGACCTTTGGGAAGGCAAGTATATATATACCTTTTAACCAAATTTTTATGGGTTTGTTATATTTGTATGCTGACCTTCCCCCAAAAAAGTTCATGGTGGCTTACAGTAAAAAGCAACATGATTTATATAAAGGCAGGTAAAATATTAAATAAGATATACAATAGCCCTGAATTCTGCAAAACAACTGACAACTCCAAGCCAACCTAAATAGCTAAACACCTGCACAAAAAGAAAGGTCCTTCAGCACTTCCAGAAGTTAGTTAGAGTCAGACTTTAGCAGACCATGACGGGGAGGGAGTTTCAGAGAAGCCACTACTAAGAACTTTGATGTGTTTTTGCCAAGGAAACTTGACACATCGATGGTAGTTGCAGGAGTTTGCAATCACTTTAAGTAGTCCCTTAAGTATGCACAGACCAGATGAGCTAGGAGACATCCAAAAGGTAGGAAATGTAAAGACACAGGGAAGTATCTGAGCTTCCATCCCTTGAATCCTAGGTCTCTGGCTCAGGCATTTTTGAACCTCTGGTGTCTTAAGATCCTGGGCTCCCAGAGGCATGCTGTCTAACTTGATCAGGGTTAGTATTAGAGATTCTATTTACCTGTTGCTCATTAGCATAGTGGTTAGGTCTATGTATACCTTTTACATTAATTAGTTAAAAAACAAAACAAAACAGGAGAATCTCGTCAGCATGTTACTGGAAGCCAGTACTTCTAATCCCTGGGAGAGCCATCTTTATGAGGCAGCAGAGATATAATCCTTTTGAAACTCACTATGCTTCTCCTGTGAATCCTGCACATAGCTAGCAAGCTGGTTCCAACAGGACAGATATTGGGAGTCCCCACCCAGAATAGCCTGCTGGTTTTGTCAATCCATAAGGAAGTGGGAAATCTGGTTTTGAAGATGAAACTTAGGTATCCCACTACTTGGGATAAGCATTATAACAATGAAGCTATTGGGCAAAAGGTGGGTGACGTTACTACAACCTGTATTTTCTAATGAACTTTGTTAGAACAACATTTTGTCAGTGTCCAACAGTAAATATGTTGCCCTGAGGGGTCAGGCCAACACTCAGGATCTCAATATTGCACTATTAGACAGGAGAGTGTGACACAATTGCACATATACAAATACATAAATCAATTATGTGCATACACACACACACTACCAGCTCAGGCACATACACATCCAAACCAGCCTAGGCACATGCATGCCTATCATCAGTTCAAGCACATACACAATACACCCCAAAAGTTAGACGCATATCACTAATTCGTATATCATGCACACAATACCATATATATTACACACACACACACACACTCACCAGTTCACACATATACAACCCACCTACACATACACACAGGTGAGTTCCTAAGTTGGATGTTGCGATGTATATGTATGTATGTATGTATGTATGTATGTATGTACATGCGTGGTGTACTTGGGATACCTGGGGAAAGGTTAAGGTAAGAAAGTAGAAGTGTAAGGAGTGAAAATTGAAAGTCACCCGGACTGGGATTAGAATTGGTAGACTAGAGGGACCTGGGCTGAGGAACTGAAGCTCAGGGGTAATTTTAAATTAATTGATCTTAATTGATTAAAAGACAATGCCCAAAGCCTGCAGAACAGGGGACCATGCTGGCACAGAGGCTGGGACTGGAGCCAGAGCTACAGGGGAGCTGAAAAGATAAGTGGGGAGAGGAAAAATGGGCTTAAGGGAAAGTGTGGGTATTAAAGAGGGGCTCTGGGTGTGGAGAGCCAAAGGATGGCTCCAGGGGAGCTAGAGAAGTTGCAGGGAGTGAGAGTAGGTGCTGGGAGCTGGAGAAAGGCTCCAGTTGCAAAAAAAACCCAAAACACTGCAGGACAGCCATGAGGAGCTGAGAAGCTACGGGGTGGGGGAGGACTACAGAAGGAGTGGTGGAAGCCTGAAAACAGAGAGCTAGACAGCAGAAAATCACAGGAAAAGCAGCAGGAGAGACTGAAAGGTGGCAGGGGCAGCAGGAAAGCAGAGAAAGTTAGCAGAAAGTCATAGTGAAAAGGCAGTAGGAATTGAAAGGAGATCGAGAAACTAGTGGAGAGGGGTGGGGGCTGAAGCTCAGAGAGAAAATGAGGCTGGAATTTAAAATAAGTGATCCAACTTTAAAAAAGTTTGACTGAGATTCAGTAAAATATGACCCAACTCATGGTTGCAAATGACAGTGGTTTTATTGAACAGGGGAGATGGTGACACAATGTCTTACTGGATCCCTTGCACCCACACCCACATCCACACCCACACAATGGCAGCAGGGGTTAGAGAGGCTTGGTGCAGGAACTGACGTCCACTGAAGTCCAGGAGGAGAGAGAGAGGCAGAGAGAGAGAGAGAGTCCAAATTGTAGGAGGAGGTGTGCAGGTAATATCTACCTATCCAGGCTGGAAAGGGGTCTTTGTCCAGTAGGTGTTGTCCAGAGCGGGGTTGCTGGCAGGGCCTCTGGGTAGATAGGTGGTGTGGCATGGTGCTGGTCCAGATGGAGGTGCCCCACTGGGTCTGTCTTCACTTCCCCTTGTTATAGTGACAGGAGGCATGCCCAGGCAAGGGTCAGCCCCTGGCATACTGAGCATGTGTGCTCCATGCAAGGATGTGCAGTTTCAGGTATCTGTAATAGTGGGGTATAATGGTAGAGTTGCTGGTTCTGCAGGGTCTTTTGTCTTTCAAATGCTGGGTTCTTGTCTCTGTTCCTGGGTGAGCTCTGTGGTTCCTGGATGAATCATAGTATCATAGTACCTAGGGTCAAAAGGGGCCTAGAGCAGGCCATCTAGTCTGACCCCCTGCCAATTGGCAGGAAACGAGTGCCAGGGTCACAGGACCCCAGCCAAGTACCTATCCAATCTAC
>JAGPOW010003316.1:55094653-55106072 GCA_030014935.1 Caiman crocodilus | reverse complement strand
AGCAGCGATTTCCGAGGGGGAATACATTCCTCCAACGGGAGGGATGTCCCGGTCCCCCCTCAGGAAGACCGAGGCAAAGAACTCATTGAAGATCTCCGCTTTCTCGTCGGCCACGAGCACCAGGTTACCCAACGAGTCCCTCAGGGGCCCGACGTTTCCCAGGGCTCTCTTCTTTCTCCCCACATACTTGAAAAAGGACTTCCTGTTGTCCTTGATCTTAGTCACCAGGCGAAAATCAATGTGAGGTGATGGCCCAGTCGTTACAGGCCATTCAGTAGAAGCCTGTTACCATTGTATTTTAATCATTCCCAGTCACACTCATTCATCGGGGAAGCAATTTACATGGGAAGGGTACGTGACTCATACAGTTGCAACATGGGATGCCCACGCAGAGGACACAAGATGGAGTGGAGACTTGACACATGAAATCAAAACTTGACATGAATTTGGTTCACTTACAACCACACGCCTAAACCATATAATATCCATATGAAACAATAAAAATCAATATGAAAATGATAATACAATATACAACAGTAAAAATCAATACAAACCTATTAATAATACAATATAAAACAATGGCTATCCAAAAACAAAAACTTGCTACTAAAATAAAAATGTTAAAGCTTATCCTAAGTCTGAGCTCACGTATACTTATCTATAGGGAATAGAGAGGGAGAGAAAAAGTCAGAAGTGGTTGGGGAAGGGGAGGGAATGCTTTTTAAAATAAATTAAAAAAAAGAAAAAACGGAGGGTTTGCCACAAATAAGCATGCTTAGTGGCCACCTAAAAACAATCAGAAAATGAGGGAGATGTAAGTGGCCTCCCAGCCACTTAAATCTGCAAGTCAAATTGCAATGAAGATTGGGTGTCTGTGTGGCTGAACTGGATTGCTTTTGAGCATGTGGAATAGGCAAAAATAAGGTTCTAAAAAACTGTTTTCAGGCCAAAGTGCCTTAATGGTTTGGCTTCAATAGTTTGTAACTTCTGCACTATAATCTGTTGGTTTGGTGGTGGTGATGATTGTTAGTGACAGTGACAAGTTCTGTTAAAGTTTCTATTAATTATTTGGATCTTTCCCTTTGTCTCTTTGTAACTCTGTTCCCCTTTTATAAAATAGGGATAATATAAATTGTAGACTTCACAGAGGCATTGTGATAAGCTTATTAAAACTGTTAAATGACTTGATAACTACTGATGGAAAGTGATGTGTGATAAGTTTGTATTATTATCATCATCATTATGCAACTAGTCTCATTGTTTTATATTCTTAATTCCATCCATCAAGAAAAAAAAACATTTTATTCTATTTTATTTTAACTGTGTTAGTAGAGTCCCCAGATTTATTTCTGGGTTTACTCCAATCTCTTGCTTTATGTGAATTTGAGTACCTAAACTTTGGAGAGTTTTGTATGGATTCTTATCTTCTGATTGCTAAATTTCTTATTCTAAGTATTCTCAACCCACTCCCCTCAGCTATCTTTTATTTATACAGCTGCCTTATGAGAGGTGCAGTGATCATTTATTTTGTGAGATGTAGTTTTTTATGTTAGTCTGAAGTCAGGCAGAAGGCAGGGTAGGTTTGCATCTTATAAGCTAACTCAATCAGAGAGTTATAGCATAAGTAATAAGCAGATAGATAGTATCTGGAGTGCTGTGTCCAGTTTTGTCCTCTGCCCCTCCCCCCCTTCCACTACAGAAAGGATGTGCTCAAATTGGAGAGGGTCCTGGAGGGCGATAAAAATGGTTAGGGGCCTGGGGCACATGATTTATGAGGAAAGGCTAAGGGAACTGGTCTTGCTTAATTTGGAGAAGAAAAGACTTAGGGGGGATTTGATAGCAGCCTTTAACTACTTAAAGGGGTGTTCCAAAGAGGATGGAGTTAGACCATTCTCAGTGTGGCAGATGACAAAAGAATAATCAATGGTCTCAAGTTGCAGCAAAGAAAGGTTAGGTTAGATTTTAGGAGGAAAAACTCTTACTTGGAAGGTAGTATAGCACAGGCTACCCAGAGACATTGTGGACTCTCCATCATTTGAGGTTTTTACGATTGGGCTAAACGAAGTTTTGGCTGGTATGATCTAGTTGGGAATGGTCCTGCTTTGAACAAGGGGTTAGACTAGATGACTTCCTCCAGTCCCTTTCACCCATAATTTTCTATGATATGGTAGCTAGATAGCTAGATAACTTATCCTATACCTCTTCTTAGTCTCCAAACTACATTTCCCTTGCAGCTTGAGGCAATTGCTCCTAGTTCTTTTCCCTTTTGTGCCCCACATAGAAAAGTAAGAGTAGAAGGGACCTTAAGAGATCATTTCGTCTTACCTTCTGCTCAAGGCAGGATTATCTCTATCCAAACCATCCAATCTAAGTGAGTATTTAACCTATACCTAAAACTATACAATTTACTCTGTTATATAATTACAGGGCATATTGCCCCAAAACACCAAGAGCTCCTCAACCTGTCACAGGCAAAGTAGAGGGATGAGAGCTGCCCATATCCCACCCCTGCATGAGTTGTTAAAATCAAGAGATCCAAGAGGCCCACTACAGTGGAAGGTGAAATCCGTACAGTCCATACTAATGTGACCACAAGGTAAACTTATTTCCTGACCCAAAATATGGCAATTGGTCCTGCCTGAGTGGAATAATATATACAGTCTCTTCCTGATTGTGCATCGATTATCTGAGTTTTGAAGATTTCATTATACCCCTACTTTCTCTTTCATTTAACTATTTATACCATTCTCATCATAATACATATCCCCAAAGGCAGTGCCTGAAGTGGTATTGTTTTTTTCTCTCTCTCTCTCCAAATCTGCTTTGGACAGATTTTTGTTTTGTGTATTTTTCTCAAATGTGTGTGCTGTTATGTATTCATTGGATAGCAGATGCATTTGCATTTGGTTGCTTGTTTTGTTTCAGGGTTTCATTACTTTTGTTTTAATGGTTATCTTTGTGGAGGAGGGTTGTTTCACAGTTTTCATCTAGTTTCTGCACAGGCATGTTGGTGTTAGAGAATTCCTTCTGTTTTAGATTGAAAAGCTAAAAAAGTTATTGTTATAAATCATTATCAAGTCTGTGCATGGGCAGATCCAGGATTGCAGCAAAGGAGCCACGCCCCCTATGCATGGCACACAATCCACACATGCAATAAAGAAAGTGTAAGAAGGGCAGCAATTTAGCCAATACCCTTCACCACAATCCTAGATGCCATTGGGCTCATCGATACACCAGCATAGCTCTGATAGAGGTTGGAGCAGAATCTGGCTGGAGCCACTACTTTCACAGATTTCCAAAACCCAAGAGGTGAGCACCACTGCCACACATCCCCTCTTCTCTGCCACTAAATTTACAGCTAGGGGAGAAGAAAGAGAATGGTGAACAACAGCATTGCTCATGCCATGGGCTCTGAGGCAATATGAAAATAGGAGTTCCAGCTAGATCCCACACTGACCAGTTGGTGAATTTAAGAGCTCATGGCATGTGCAGAGCTCTGGCATGAGCTGTGCTGACATGCCATTGAGCTCAAAAAACTCATTGCAGATGTGAAGTACAGCCACGTGGGGTTTTGGGTGCATGTTGCACCCCACTAGATCCTGCCCCAGGGTACAGTGTACAGCCAGAGATTTCACTTATGCAAGCAGTAAGACCCAGGAAATCCCCATAACTTCAGGATAGCAAAGAGATCTAGAATGCTGGGGTAATTAACAAGCTGGATAGGCTGTTGTTCTACAGAAGATCACATAAAATACTTTCTATTATTTATTCTCAACTTGCACACCATCAGTTAAGTCGGATGACCACTTGCCTTTTAAAATATTCAAACTGAAAAGAGAGAACAAACCTGAAAGAAGGCAGAGAGAAGTTAGAGCCACAAAGCAGAGTTCAAACAGTGAACTCTGTTTTGAACCACTGCCTGGCAAGACTTTGGTATCCATAACATCTGTTTAAGTTAATACTAAAAGGTATCTTGGCTTTGGTTTCAGATAAAAATTCTGGCTGTTCTCATGAAATCAATTTATGTAACCTTGATGAAGGCTTAATAGGATTATCTATGTCTTCTTTGATCACCAGTATGATGCCAATTAGAATACTAGAACTCATAAAGTTGTAATCTGCTATAGGTTTTTATTAAACTCACTAGCCAATTGCCCATCAAGAATGATGTGGGGGAGCAGATGGGGATGGAGCCGCATGACCCCCCTGTCTGAACCCACTCCCCACTTCCCTCCTGCTGATTGGGGTATGGGCCTGCTGCCCCCTTCCCTGGTACAGCAGTGTGGGGGAGGGGAGGAGTGGGCCTGGACATAATGCAGGGGCTGTGGGAGAGGACCAAACCCAAGGGTGGGGAGAAGCTGGCCTTGTGTGGTGATGTGGGGAGAGGAGTGGACCTGGGCTAGTGTGGTGGCAGTGGGGGGATGGGAGGAGCAGGCTCAGTGCTGACTCAGAGGAAGGGGGAGGAGTGGGGTCTGGTCTTACCCTACCTCCAATAAGCAAGGAGTGGGGTAAAGTCAGCTAAAGTGGCCTTGCCACCCTGCTTCTCTGGTCCCTTGTTGCCACCTGCAGGTAGCAGGGCAGAGGGGTGCTCCATTGCCTCCAGGGAGCAAGCTGTTCTGTCCCCCATGTCCCCGCCATCATGGCAGTGAGCTGCCACCTCCTGTCCCAACACTTGATTTTCATTGTATCAGTCAGCCAATCAGAGCACAAATAAAGCATTATGGACAGACAGACAGACAGATTAAGGCTTTTATAATATCAGAATTGAAGAAAGATAGAACAGGCACACACACACACCACACACATGCACACACATGTTTGTGGTGCATGTGGTGTCTTTCTATAATAAGTCTAATAAAAAAACTATACATACATATATGTATACCCCTCCACCACCATCATGTATGTGTGGTATGTATGTACATGTGTGAGGGGGATGTATATATACATGTATGTATATATACATGTGTGCATATATTTATAAGAAATATTTTAAGATTTTCTAATCATATCTATTATACTAGTATATGTTTATACTAGTATAACAGATGCAGTTATAATAGTGGCATATAATAATATAATAGATATAATTTGAAGGTCGTAAATATTTAAAGGATGTATTTATCTGATTCGTTTCTACTAGCTTCAGCTCTGTACTCTGTGTTTCCCAAGGAAGAGTCATATCAATTAAGTGAAATGAATGGTCAACCATTCTTTCATGTGGAGTTCAGAAAAAGAAAATTTGTATAAAATTTGAATAAATAATCATATCTGTACAGTAAATGGAAAATGTAAGCCTAATCACCAAGAAATGGTACCCCTGTTATTCAGTTTACTGTACATAGAAAGATGAATGGGATTTGAATTCTGGTCTCTGAAGAAATTCAGCCAAATTTTGCCTTCCCTTGCAACTATACAACATAGCATCTCATGTTCAAGTTAGACAAAAAATGCTGCTTCAGAGCATACAACAAGCAAGCAGTGCAGATCAAGTGGAGTGAGTGCATGTCAGATTACAGAGAAAAAATTAGAACATTACTGTCAATTGAAAGAAGATCCTGGCACACACTGGTACAGGTTTAATCCTATTTTATTATTGGAGCTAATCACAATGCTGGTGACTTTAACCACTTATACACAAAACTGTACTATCAGTACTACTGGGATACTTAGTTTACAGTAATATGATTTTTTAAAGAAGAGGCATCATTTCATCCCTCACTCAAATGCTTTTCTAAGTTAGCGATGTGGTAAGAGCTAACACATACAAGCCTTTCTAGTTTTGTCTTCATAAAATGTATGTTATCCTAATATTAGTATCAGTAGAGCAGATAAATTGCCTGGGCAGTAAGATTTATGCTGTTTTACTGCAGCATAATTTAGTATGTAATTTTGCACTTTGTTGACTTTTCCTGAACTACTGCAAAGTTGGATCACTTTCTAATGCTTTTATTGGCCTTTTATGATTCTGAGCTGCTCTATTCCATTAACTTTCAAGTTCATGAATTTCTTCATCTATTCCTTCTGTTTCTGTCTGGGTGGAGGATGGGGATGGGCAGCTGGAAATATAACTGTGGATTGAAAGGATGGTTCTTGCTTGTTCTGTTTTCAGTGCAAATCCAGGTTTCTTTCAACAGCATCTTTACATTTTTTTGCTGGACCTTCTCTTGCACTCTAAAACTATGCATAGTTGGACACCTTTTCATTTGCCTATCTTGGAAATCAATATTTTTCTCTGTAAATATATGCTTTCCTTTTCTTCATACATCTTTCTTTTCAGTCTTGAGAAGTTTGAAGTCTTGATTCTGCCTTTTTGCTGAGTCTTCCAGGTTCTCAAGTTTGTTTTCCAATTTATTCTTTGCAACCTCATTTTTTGTACATTCTTCTTTCAAATGAGCATGTTCCAAATGAGTCTGTCAGTGCAGGGTATCTATATAGACAGTGAAGTATCCAGCACCTAGGTACCATGGGGGCTTACATATAAATATGTAAGAGAGAATGAGTGATATTTCTCTTCCAGATCTGCTTTTAAGGACCCCAACTCCGTGTGACACCTAGCATTTTAATGTCTTATAGTAACTGCTCATAGCAGAAACAAAGGATGACTTTCCCCTTACCTTTTTTCAAATTGAAGCTCATTACATTTCTGCTTATGTCCTGTCAGTAGGTGGTGTGTCAATTATTTTTTGCTTCTGTGTAATGAATGCTGCTATATATTAATTCCAGTCCTGCTACACAGCACTCCTGTTCTGACAAGCTGTGAGATGTCCTCCAATTGGATAACTTTGTCACCAATTTCCTACTAGTTGGAATCATCATCTTCTGACCTGGAGTTCTCACAATCCATCTGTATGTTAGCCTCATCCAGCTGGATTATTTTTTTACTGTCTTGACTTTCAGTAATGGCATCTGAAATGGACATCCAGACAGGAATATTTTTCTCGAAATATTTATGACACCTGTTTCTAAATGGCTGTACACAGTGAATGTACTTTAGGGTCATGTATGAAGAACCAGATCTTCTGCAACTGATCTGAGGCATGATGTTCTGGAGATAGGCTCATATGGCATTACCATACACACCAGCTGTGTACTGTTTTAACATGTCAAAGCCATGATTTAATAAAAACATAGATTGCCAGTTTGCAGTTCCAAGTTCATGCAAAAGACTTCTTATTCTTCCTGTCCACTCTGTCTGAGATATTGAGAAATGACTTCTTTCTTATTACTGTCAATAAAGTACTGTCAGCCCCCAGCATTCAGAAAGCTTAAGTCAAGCCCCTCTTTCACCTGCAAAATCATGAAAATAGCATAAAAGCCATGAGTACTTTACAGTAATCTATGGCAGACCCTTTATAGTTGACTTGTAGGACATTTTGGTTTCACATTTTCTCATGTTGCAAAATTTCCTCTGCAAACCAGGAGGGTTAGAAATTTAGCTAAAAATAAATGCTAAGATTCTTGTGCTTCCATGCTGCATCTTTAACAAAAGAACCAAGCAAGATTTGCTGCAGAACGGTGCAAACTGTCAGCAATTGAATAAAGACATTGCTGGAAATATTGTTGCAACTACCTTTTTCCTTAAGATGATATTGCTTTCTTTGAGAATGTGGGATGGGAATTAGTCCTTTCTTTTTTAAAAGCTTGAACTTGATCACCTGGAAGCTAAAAATATAATATTAGTGACATCAGCAGAAGCAAGATCCACTTTAATTCCATTAGTTTCTTGGCTACAAGGTACCCTGCTGTTCACTACAAAGATAGCAGCCACATACTTCTGGGTAGCTAGCTTCCTGTTTCCTCAATACAAATAGTAATGGTATTGAAAGTTTAAAAGCTTGATGCATTCGAGCTCAAGCCTCCAAAGTGCCAAGTATCCTCCACATTTTAATAAGGTCCTGTGTGCCCTCAGTCTCCACTGGATTAATAGAAAGTAAGGACTTCTGGCAAGTTGCAGAATCAGCCTTGTAGTATGACTCTTTCTTCAAGATTTATGCATGTGATTAAGTAATTTGTCTCTAAGCTACAAAATGGTGGGGAGACGAGAAACAGAGAGAGGGCATACATTTCCTTCCATCATCTTTAAGATATATTATTGATCTTTACTGCAGAATGAAGAGGCATTGGCAGGCAATAATGAAAAATGGGCATTTGTCGAGTAGTCAAAGCTTGATGACCTCTTGAACACATGATGGGCACTATAAATCAACAGTCTGGCAAAGTTTAATTACTTGGCCCTGAGTATGCTTTAGCCCAACTGATGTCTAAGTTACTTATGAAGAAAGTATTGCTGCATGCGTATGCAAATAAATAGTCTGTGTACTGCTTTTTTACTTACTAATAAATTATGGTCAGTGAGATTCCAACTACTCATGTTAGCAAAGCAATATAATGTGCTTTCATGTAATGCTTAGTACATGTGTGATAATGGTTTTTCTAGATGTAGCCTCATACTTAAGTCAGTATCTAGATTTCCCATCAGTGTTCCAATTAATGTCATAAATCATATTTTATTTCTAGGAACGCAAGACTGAAAGGGACTTTGGGAGGTCATTGAACAGCAGGAGGCCTCTTCTATTATAGGCAACTGTATCATATAATCTTCTTAATAAATTGACCAATCCACCTTAACAATGCTCCTAAGTGAATGCTTCTCTAACACTTCAGTGCTTGGCTGATTAGAAACCTTCTTCTAATTTCCAGCTGAAATGTATTCAAGGACAGGTTTTTTTAGCATTAGTTTTTGTGCCACTATTGTCTTTAGGTTTAAATAGTTCTCCTCTTTCCTCTGGTATTTATCACTGAAGGTATTTTAAGGAGTTTATAACGTTCTCTCAACTTTTGCTTTGCTGGCTAAAAAGACAAGCTCTTTAAATACGCTATCATAAAATAGCTGTTCTTTTTCTCTGTTCATCACAGGAGCTCTTCTCTATACAAAGTCCAGTTTGAATTAATCCTTCCGGAACACAGAGGTACTTAGCTGTGCTAATCTGAAGTCAGATAGAAAGCAGGTTAGAGTTGCATGTTACAGAGTAACTGAATCAGAGAGGTATAATCTTTCATGAAAGTAGAAGTGAAACCAAAATCCATCTCGGATTCAGCCAGTCTATAAGATGTGACACTACCTTTTCATGAACATACGTGACCAAAATAGTAGTTATCTGGGTCCTTCTTGCCCTTACAAGAACATAAACTGTTTAACAGAGAGAAGAGAGGGAGATGGATTATCACTAGTTTTTAATATGTATATTTAGGTGGGGAGGAAGAGGAGAGGTTGTGGGGGCGGGTTCTAGTTTTGTAATAGGTTAAATTAATATATTCACCCCACCACATGTCTAAATGCTTTCTTAAGTATTATAACATTATAAGGGGATTTAATAACAGTTTTCAAATACCAAAAAGGAAATGACAGAGAAAATGGGCTTTTCTCTGGAGACAGGACTAGGAGTAATGTCTTCAGGCTACAGTAGGGGACATTTAGGTTGGATATTAGGAGGAACTTTTCTGACTACAAGAGTTGTCAAGCAGTGGAACAAGCTACCTAGAGAAATTGTGAAATCGTCTTCTTTGGAAATTTTCAAGAGCAGGTTAGACAGACACTTGGCTGAGCTGGTTTAGTCAGGGATGTTCCTGTCTTGAGCAACGACGAGAGGATCTTTTAAGGTCCCTTCCAGCCCTATTTTTCTATGAGCCCTATAGAAATGGGATGGAGAGAGGGTTGCTGTGCACCCACATGTACTAGAAAAAACTAGAAATTAACTGGGATTTTCCAATGTGCTTTGGAAGCCCAGGTTTCAGACTCTCAATATATTATTCCAGATTTTCTCCCTTTGCATTTCCTTAATTGAATTCCCTATCCACCCCAATTATCAGTGAGTCCAGGGCTTCATCATAGCATTCTAACAAATGCAAACTACAAAGACAGGTGTACTATATCTGCTACATATTAGATTGTGTGAAATTCCATTTTGAATGATGCTGGCAGGGAGACCACTCGGTAATGACATCCAAAATCCTGGTACAAAGAACGTATATACTTACTGTGGCAGGTCGGGATTAATTAGCTTAATCACTCAGTGTTTCAGTGTTTGTTTACAGCCTTTTCACTGTTTTTATTCCTCCAGGGCAATTCCCTCGTGCCAGACAGAATCAGCATAAGCAATTAGTGCTGTAAATAAACAAATAAGCTGTGGTCCTCTCCCAGCCCACAAAGAGTGGCTGGGTTTGGGCCTTTTGCCACCAGCCTGCACTCCCTGCTCTTATCCATTCAATTCATTAACATACACAGCCCCTGGCCTCACTCAGTCTCATCTTCACAGTTGTAGACTGACTCTTGGGACAGAATCACTCCTTGCATGGTCCTGGGCTTCACCATGAGCTGACCGCTCTCTCTCCCTCTTCCTCTCCACTCTCAGCTGTCCGCCTGTCTCTAGATCAGGGATAGGCAAAGCCCAGGAGTGATGGCTGTGGCAGTGTGGGGCCAGGGTTTCCATGGAGACCAGCCCCAGCAGCACTGGCAAGGTGCACAGCTGGACAGGGAGCTGCTCTGGGACTGAGATCTTCCGGTGGTGACAGTACGGTCTGGAGCCAGGACAGAGCTGTGGTACAGTGACCATGCTGTCACCATTGCAAGATCCCAGCACCAGAATAGCTCTCCATCCAGTTGTGCGCCCAGCCAGTGTGCTGGGGCCAATCTCCATGGAAGCCCTAGTCCTGTGCTGTCATGGAACTGCCACTACTGATGTCTCCATGGAAACTGGCTGCAGTGACACAGGCAGCGGATGCAGGGATATGGAATCTAGGTGCCATCTGGACCCACCATTTTGCTCACCCCTGCTCTAGCTCCTTTCCCTGGGAGCCTAACTTTCCCCTCTGGACCTTTCCCCCAGAAGTCTTTCTCTTTGGCTTCCCTACCTGGGAGCCTTTTAGCTCCCTGCCAGCAACCTAACTCTCTCAGCTAGCCCTGTTGCCTAGGCAGCCTGCAATCACCCCTTACTGTCTGTGGCTGCATGCCTGCAGACTGCTTCCACCAACGGGGTTGGTGCTACGACGTGGGCTTTGGATTTTTTGATAACAGCCCACATTTCTCTACGCAGAGCATGCTGGCGGAGGATGGACTTCACCTATCACCTAGGGGGAAGCGTTTCTTTTCTTCCAGGTTGGCTGATCTCATGAGGCAGGCTTTAAACTAGCTTTGCCGGGGGATGGGCCTGCCAGAAGAGGAGAGGATGCTCGGCCCCTATGTCAGGTAAGTCGGGCGGGCAAAGGTGGTGGTAGCTTGGGGGATACACATGAGGAGGGGGAGGCGGCAGTACATAGTCTTAAGTGCTTCTATACAAATGCACGCAGCATGGGAGGTAAGCAGGAGGAGCTGTCTCTCCTGGTGGCTGAGGAACACCCGGACTTGATTGGGCTCACG
>JAGPOW010003316.1:55055669-55094553 GCA_030014935.1 Caiman crocodilus | reverse complement strand
CTAGGATGTGGAACCGGCTTCCTAGGGAAGTGGTTCTTGCTCCTACCTTGGGCATCTTCAAGAGCAGATTGGATAGGTACTTGGCTGGGGTCCTGTGACTCCAGCATTCGTTCCTGCAATTGGCGGGGGGTCAGCCTAGATGGCCTGCTCTAGGTCCCTTCTGACCCTAGTTACTGTGAAACAGTGCTACAGTTATGACAAAATAATCACAGTTTACTGGGCTTGGTGTTGTAGTGACTGGGTATGCTCAGAATTACATAAAAAAGTTAGACTACTCCTAGATGCTTCTTATTTCCTGAAAAATGTATTAATCACAGTGGTAGGCAAATGTGGCAGACAACTTTCTTGTCCCTCTTTTGTTTTGTGCATCAAAACAATTCATAATATGACATAGAAGCCAGTTGCCATGGCTTTAAGATGAGCTTCTTCCTCATTGTCTCTATTTTTAGATAGAAATATTTTTGTATGTAGTTTATACACCCATAGATATTTAAAGGCTCTTTTTCTTTATTTTACTCTCCTATTTTAAAATATTGTCATGGTTTCTCCTTGGAAATTTTTACTCTGTTTTGTTTTTAGTCACTGAACATAATGTCCCAAATTTCAACTTTTTCTAAACAAAGTTCATCCTGTCCAGTGAGGCAGTTCCACCTATGTTTTTGTTAATTTTAAGGTTTTGATATTTTGCTAGCTCTATTATGCTATTTATAGAAGCATGTATATCATTTAAGTAAGTTTCTTTTCTCTTGGTAAATTCTTGAACTCTCTATCAAAATAAATTGGACGAATAGTAACAGTAGCCATTATAGTATATTTCATCTTAAAGTCATCTGTTTAGTCCAGCCCAAACTGACAGTGGGTGCATCTACACGAGATGCTTACTGCACAGCAGATTCATTCTACTGTGCATTAGCATGATTTTTGCCATGACATGCTAATGTTAATTAAGTTATTTAGTTACATCTGTGCTAAAAAAAATCATACTGTATTCTAATTTGATCCTGAGGCACCTATGTTGTTATGAACACACTTCCCTCCCTCACCCCACCCCCCCAAAAAAAATGTCATGGTAAAAAATCTTTACTTCAAAAATGAAAGGTTTGTTTTTTCCTTGGTAGACATGTTTCAGCTTTTTAATCAAAAAGCCAAAACACAACAGAAAAAAAATCAAATTTGTTTTGGAGTATTTTTATTGTTGAAAAATAAGAAAACTTCCATTTGCTGTGTGAATAAAAATCCATTATTTCTGAAATATTTAATGGGGAAAAGTATTCTAACTCAATCTATATGTATCCATATTTCTTGACTCCTGTGTAGTAATAGTTTGTTTTAATGGCTTAAAGCAAAGCATCATGGTTACTTTTACACAATATGTGGTCTGCTTTGTATGTTAACATATTTCTTTGTTTTGCTTTTCAAACATCACTGACATGAGAAGAGTGATGTGAAAATGGGGAAAAAAAGCATCTTAACATTTATGTTTCATGTCACCATAATTCCTGTAAATGTTGTTTATTTCCTATCTGAATCAAAAACATATGCCTTGTAATGATACGTTGTGGATCTTCCATTGAATAATTTATTTTTGGCCACTAGAATAAGCTGGTTTCTCTATAGTTTAGAATCTCTGCTGCAAGATGTGCATTCTTACTTCTACATACTCCTTAGTTAATACTTACTGCAAACAGCTCTTACTTTTTTTATGTGTGCTTCTCAATCAACACTTTCCTTCTGGCCATTGGTTGTATTCTTTGGTTTTTCTGGATGTAATCATTCAGACTTTGAAAGCTTGTTCTTATTCTAACTGTAATGTCAGAATGATGTCCTGGGATCATAAGAAACAGCCAAGCAATAGTAACTTTGATTAAATCATTCAGCAATTAATTCTTCAGAAGTTCAGATGCACACATCAGCATCCTTTATACAAAATTTGTAATTATACTTTGGCTCCAGATGGTGTTCATCATAATTCAACATTGATTTCAGATGTGTGCATACAATTTTTTACTTTGATTATGCCATAGTGCACCAAATGAAATAATTTATTAAGTTCATCCTGAAGATAGTGGTGGTTTAGTTGAGTTTACTGTGCAATCCCTGCCATCCAGCTTTGCAATAAGTGGTATTTCCCCAGATCATTACATTTTTTATGCTTCCTGACAATTTTTTCTTTTTGTTTTGCTTGATCCTCATAGTAGTCCTGTATTCTTCATATAATCTTGAAGCCATATAGTAGTTACTGACACTTTATTCAAAGGTGCCTAATACCCAGAGCTACAGGTCTATGAAGTTCTGGGTTCAATCCCCAGCATGTCTACCTGGAGCTCCAAGATTCAACTAGATGACTCCTGAGGTCCTGTCCAGACCTACTTTTTCTATGATTCTACTTCTTATAGGGATAGAGGAGGATCAAGGAACCAAAAGTATCTGAACTATTTACCACCTACACTCTCACTCTTTTCAAAGGCTTTGAATGGTCTAAAAGAATTGATAGTTCATAGATTCACAGATTCATATAAGTCAGGGCTGCAAGAGACCCTATAAGATCATCAGGTCCAGTCCTCCCCTTCCTCCCCGCCCATTCTTCAGCAGAAAAGAAAGGACTGTTGTGGTCAGATGACCCCAACAAGGTGGGCATCCAGTCATCTTTTGAAGATTTCCAGGGTTGGTGACTGTATCGCCTCTGGGGGCAGCTTGTTCCAGACTCTGGACACATGGATAATAAAGAAAATTTTCCTTATGTCCAATCTGAAGTGATCTTCTAGCAGTTTATGACTCAAGGCTGCACACTGAGCATCTCTGTCATCTTGGGGTCCAAAATATTTAGAGGGGAAGTGTCTGACAGGCAGCATAATTGACTTCAATATAAATCACAATAGCTCACTTCTACTATAAAGTGGAATGAATGGAATGAGTACCTAGTGAAATGAGTACCTCTTCATCGACTGAGACATTGTAGTGTTTTGAAGGTTTGTGTGTCAGTAACCCTCAGAGATGTGTTGTCCAGTGTCAGGCCTGTTCATCATGGGTGCACTCTTGGCAGGGTCACCCATGATGAACAGGCCTGAGGGGAATTTCCAGACAAACCATGGTCCAAACCCAAGTCCTCCCTGGGGGATTAGGCAGAAGAAGATGTCATGATCTCAAAGCTTGTAAAGGTAGAAGAAGGCTGAAGGAAGACAGAGTTCTCCTGTTGTCTTGGCTTCTCCCTTGCCACTGGGTACAGATCTCAACCTTGTCAAGATCATATTGTTGCTGTTTCTGTGCACCAGTTTCCTCACATGAAACGGTCACGTGCAGGCTTCTACCACTGGAAAGAACACACTCTCAGTTACCAAACTCCAAAAGCCCTGCAATGATGAACTAGTGGTGATGGAAACAGGCTTAGTCAATCCATTGGTCTCCAGGCACAAATCTTCACACAAGTGGCAGTAACCTGATAGTTGTCTTGTACCTGGTTTAAGATAGGGGTGCAGTTCAGCAGCTACTACTATGACTGAGCAGTCGTTTTCAGGCTCCCCTCTGCTCACCTCACGTGGGAAAGGAGCTAGAAAAGGTGACCTAAACTTAGGATGCCTTATTTGCTCCTGTCTGGATAACCGCATCCAGTGGGATCACTCTCTCTGTGCTCAAAGACATCATAAGAAGGCAGTGATTTTTACAACATAAAATGTTCACACCTAGATGGATAATTGAGACAATGAACAACCAGAAAGAAGAATTGCTATTGTCTCCAGAAAACTAGTGAGATACAACATCAACATTGAAACTCTGAGTGAGAAAAGATGAGAGTTAGCTGAGGGAAAATAGTGGAGGCTACAACTTCTGGAAGGGATACTGGCCCAAGACAGATGCATTTATGGCATCAACTTTGCCATCAAGAATCATCTTGTCAGTCAGATTATAGAGCCCCCTGTGGGCATTAACAAACATCTGATGACCCTTTATCCTAACCCTAGCAACAACCAGTATGCCATCATGAGCATGCATGTTCTAATGTTTAATACTGACAATGTCAAAGAACAGTTATACTCCAACCTTGATCACATTCAAATACTCGCAGGGAGGACAGGATCGTTCTTTTCAGTGGCTTCAACACCAGAGCCTGATGTGACCTAGAACTCTAGAGTGACACCATTGGGAAGGAAGGACTGGGGAAAACCATTTCCAATGTCATCCTTCTCCTAAGCAAATAAGTGGAGTACAGTCTTCTAATCATAAACACCATCTTCAGACACTGTGACAAATACAAGAACAGATGGAGACACTCTCACTATAAGCATTGGCACCTCCTTGACTATGTTACTGTTAGAGCCCATGATCAAAAGAATGTTGATATCATATGAACCAGGCAAGGAACAAATGACTGCTGGACAGACCTCTGTCTTGTCAGATCCATTATGAACATCTGCGTTGCTCTGAAACACTGAAACCAGGCAAAAGCAAGTTGAAGGACTCAACACCAAATCTCTTCAAGACCTGAAGATCTGTAAGGACCTCCAATAATGTCTCCATTAAAACACTCTCTACCCTGTCCATAAATTAAGGCAATATTGAGGAACTCTGGAAGAGTTTTAAAACCACCATCTGTATGGCCTGTACTAAATCCATTGGCTTTAGTAGATGCAAACTGTCCTTAACCAGAAGAGAAGGGCTCATTGTTTTTGGCAAGATGACACCTTATCTCAGCAGAAGAAAGAGATGCATCATCTCACTGAAGCTCAAAGGAGGATCTAGGAAATGAAACACAAGTGATAGAAAAATAAAGGCAAACGAATTCATCTCTATGCTGACAAACATAAAATCCTCCCTGGTACCTTTCTGAACCATTTTCCACTTTTTGCTGAGAAAGTCATGCTGGAATCTCAGCGTGGTTTCAGACCATCCCATGGGACTGGGCTGACATGATTGTTGTTGCTCACCAGATCCAAGAAAGTATCAGGAAAAACTTCAGAACCTGTATACAGCCTTCCTTAAATCACTAACACCTTTGATTTCATCAGTCACAAAACCATGTGGAAAGTACTGTCCAGATTTGGATATCTTGAAAAGTATATCAGTGTCCTCAGACTTCTCCATGAATAGATGCCTGTGAATATCATAGGTAGCAGATCAGAGACAGAACCATTTGTCATCCAAACTGGGATCAAGCAAGAATGTGTCATCACTCCAATTCTGCACTCTTTTTTTTTTTTACAATCATCTTGCTTCTCATGAAGAACCATCTTCTTTTTAGAATTGACATGAATGGAGGGCTCCTGAAACTGGACTTTTTTTTTTTCTTGAAGACCAAACCAACCCTCCTTGACCTTCATTATGCTGATGAGTGTGCCATCCTTTTGCACACTGAGGAAAACTGACAAACTGCATTGGATCTTTTCACAAAAGCCTACAGAAATTTGGGCCTCCCTTTAAACATCAAGAATATTAAAGTGATCTATTAGCCTGCCCCACTCCATTGAGGGAAAGGCCCTGGAGGTAATCAAGAACTTTCACTGCTTCAGTAGCCACTTCTCTCAGAGAGTGAACACTGATGAGGAGTTCCAGCACAAGTTCTGGAGCACAAGTACCTCCTTTGAGAAATTGCTTTACTTTATCTTTATTCATCATGATCTCCAGAAAGAAACCAAGATGCAGGTCTACAATGGAGTCATCATCCCCACCCTCATCTACAAATGTGATATGTGGGAGACCTACTGTCATCATCTCAAGTGCCTTGAAAGGTATTATCAATGATGCCTCCAGAATATTCTCCACATCAAATGGGAAGATTGTCACACAAATACCAACACCCTCACTAAAGAGAATGTTACCAGTATCAAGTGGGTGATCTTCAAGCACCAAGTTTGCTGGACTGGACATTGCATGCAGACTCTCAGCTTATAAACCAGTGCCCTATTCCCAGCTCAGTAAAAGCCTGAGATCTCACCATGGCCAGAAGAACTGCTACAAGCACATATTGAAGGTATACCTGAAGAAAATAGATCCTGACATCAAGAGTTGGCAGGAGATGGCTGTCAACTGACTTTAAAGGCTCCATAACCTCAACCAAGTGACAGATCATTTCAAGGTAAAACATCTTGCCTTTGAAGCAGAAAAGAGAATGGAGGAAGGAAAAAGAGAGAAATCCTAGTCTAGGGCCTACTTTAGGCCTATAGCCTTACAGAAAGACCTGCAACTTCTATGGATCAGTCTATGGCTCAATGATTGGACTTTTAAGTTACTTCAGAATGTATTAATGAGCTTCGTTAGAGATCATCTTCGAATCAAAGACTTTCTGCCACTGATGACAATTAGAGGACATGCCCAGGATGTTGACAACCTGAATTACAGTTTTATCTCAGTCTAAGGGTATCCAGACCCACATCTCTCACTTCCCAGAAACAGAAACTTCATAATCTAGAAGTTAAGTTGAGCAGAGGCCTCAATCCTAAAGCCACTGATCTACTAAGCGTGAAAGATGATAAGATAAATATAGTCAAAAGAAGAAGCAGCAAAAGGGAATGTGAGTGGGGTGGCGTTTCCTCAATTATGGTTGCTATTGTCAGGTTTATTTTTATATTTCTTTTTTTTAATCGATTATTGTATAATGTACAGGGAGCAAGGGTGGGAAAATATGATTCTGTAGTGCACTGAAGGAATCTGCTCCCCTGGGGTTGGGGAGTCCTCTGTTAACCTTCCTGCTGCCAAAGTTTATATCCAACCATTTAAAAAATCCTATTAATATAATTGTGGATGATGTTAATATCCATAAAGTGTGTAATTCTTTTTTTATTCCTTCTGAGCCCTTGGCCCCTGTGATCTCTTGTGGCAATAGATTCCATAAGTTAATTATATGTTGTATAAGAAATTATTTTTTTTCATCATTTTTAAATGAACTGTGCTTTAATTCATTGAATAGATCAGTTTTCTTGTATAATTTAAGAGGATAAATAGCAACTAATTTATATTATACCTTCATTAGGGTGAACACATCTATTAAATACTTTCTGATTCATCCTTTCTGTAAATTTAGCAATGCCATAATTTTAATTTTCCCTTCATTTAATGTTTTGTCCTTACGCAAGTTTTGCTTCCTTAGTCATGTTTCCTATTATCAGACAATTTTCACTTTTAGACTGCCTTCCTTCACTCCTATGTCTCTTTATTTAAAAAGAATATGGAGACCGGGTTTTGCACATTATCTGTTCATTCAAGATTTGGGCATACTATTAATTCATATCATTACATTATAATCTTCCATTAATACCATTTATCTCTCTCTCTCATTTGGGTTTATTTACTTATTACCCAATGCTGTATATTTCATAGACTGTCAATAAGTTGTCTACAGAGAGATCCAACTTTTTTTTGGAGTGGTTACAGTTAATTTAGCAAAATGTATGAATCGTTAAGATTCTAGTGGCTTGATACGTGTCAGTAAAGAGTTTCTCATCCCCAATCTTCTTAAGCTAGTGCTCTCTAGATTTAACTCATCCAAGTACTTTGGTATCATCAACGGTTTTTAATTCAGTTCAGCAATGTTCTATATCATTAATTGAATATTAGAAAATAAAAATTGTTTTGTGGAACGACAGGTACCCTTCTGCCACTAGGAAATCTTTCAGTCTGCTTTTTAAAAGCTGTTTCTTATCCATTTTCTGTTCCATGACAGAGCTTCACCACATGCCCTGGTACTACTAAGTTTTCTGTAATATCCTTTTGTATGGAGCTTTGTCAAAGCGCCAGTAAGTTATGTTAGCCAGATCTTTTTCCACCTGCAAAAAATGACAAATGAATCAACGAAGAAGGAATTGAATCAAGGGGATATTATTTAGCTTTTTCAAAGATTATCTTAATATAATTTCAGTTGGTAGTTATTTGTTAATGACTGCAAACATCTGCCTGGAAATGCACATAAACATGTGTATGAACTTTATTTGTGAGCAGAAGTTGTAAGTAATGGTGGTGAATAATGATTCTTCTTTCCATTTTCTTTCCTTATTTAAATGTGCTTATTTGCATTTGTAGATTAGACATTTAATTTTACCTTTAGTCAACAAGTCTTGTAATGGTGAACTGAAAAAAAAAAATATGAACAGGTGAAGTTGATTCAGAAGTTCCCAGGGTAACTTCCATTCCATACTTGAAAGCAGAAAAGTAGTTGAAGGAAAAGATGTAACTATTCTTATACCTAATGCACTAGAGAACTCTTTCAGAACAGTTCAACCACAACAAAATATGACTTATACTATGCTGTCAAAATCAATTAGACTTACTCTATGATGATTTGCTGAGTAAGTGCTCCTCAGACAACTTTTAAGTTACTTCAGATAATTTATGCATCAAATAGTTCAGGGGATCCATGATATTTTAGGATTGTAACTAGCAAACCTCAGCGATTTGGCAATTTAAATAATAAATGCCTTAGTTTGGATATTCAGGTAATCTTACCTAAACTATGCAGAGCTCTCCAGTTTTCAAAATTGGACAAGAAAACTCATAAAAATATATACAGGCAGTCCTCAGACTAACAACACAATTGGTTTCTGAAAACTATGTCTTAAGCTGAAATATTGTAACTTGGAACCAATATTCCCCTAGGAAAAATGTTATAAATCAGGGGTTGGTTCCTTTATGGTACAGCTGCCTTCAGTTGGTAAGTCTGTTGTAGAGCTGGGAAGGAGGGACAGAAGGGGTATGGAAGCACAGATCAATGCCCCTGCAGTGAGTGAGGGATTGGGGCTGAGGCTGCGGCAAGCAGTGCCTAGGGAGGGCTTGGGGTAGCTTGTACCACTTCGTGTACCCAGTTCAGGAGCTGCTCATGTGGTAGCTTGTCCAGTGGCTCTCGCCGGTGCTCCTGCTGCCAGTCTAGGATGGCATGGGGTGCGGGCGCATGCCCCAGGGTCTGTGCAGGGTGGGCAGGGCTGGGTGAGTGGTGGCAGACCATGGGGGGGCGCATCTCCTTAGGCAGTGCTTGCCCCTGTCTCAGTCCCAGCCATAGTCCCTCCTTTGCTGTGGGGACATTGATCTCCCCCCACCCATCACAACAGACTTACTAACTGGACACAGCTGTCAACCGTCGCAAAGGTAAAATCGGCATGAGAACCTCAAAACAGGGTGTCAATTTATAAAGGTCATGAATGCCGTTTGTCATAACTCAAAAAGTTGTAAGTTGATGTCTGCCTGTATAATTTACAGAGTTTTCTTCTTCCGGTCAAGTTTGAAATACTCTAAATCATCTTTTTACAGTAATGCAACATTCTGCTTGCAGCCAAAACTGAAAAGTACAGTAACAAGAAACTAAAATACAATAAAATAGAAAGTTAGGCAAACTTTATGGAACATCCTAAGAAAAATGATCTTGTCTTTTTATTATAACTAACCACTTGAACAATTGTTACTACAGAAGCAGAAATAAGTTTCTTGTAACTTGACCCTTCAGTCTTTCATTCCTCTGCCTTTTCTGGGACTTTTCTCTCCTCCTTTTAGGCATGTATGTTCAGCAGATGTCTATGTTTAATGGTTAGGAAAATGAACAGAGACACATCTCTGCAAGAGAACTGTTTCTATCAAAACATGAAGAGGGAAAAAAGGTCAAGCTAAGGCAGTACAGTAACAGACAAAATTAAGTTCTGCATAGAGACAGTACCAAAAATTAAGATAACCAGTAAACTCCATTAAAAAAACCCTTACATTTCTCAGCATGCCCTGCTTTACAAGGCTCTGATTAGAACTTCTGTTTAGTCCTACATTTTCTTCTAAGAATATTTTTAGCTTTCAGTGACACTTCATCTTGCACATTATACTATACAGTGCTATTTAAAACTCCTTTGTTTTAGAAAACCTTGGGCAAAGTCTTTTAAATCTAAGCCTGAACAATGACACCACTTAATACTCCTGTTTTGTTCCTAAACAAAGAAATAATAAACAGCTCTACCTTTGTCCTGCCCTACCTGCCATCTTTGTTACTAGAATGAACTTAAATACAGATTTTCCATTATAAAGGATGCTGATATTTTTAAAGAGGAGAAAGGACAAAGCAGAAAGGAAATGAAAGAGAAAGTACTAACCAGATTTCATATATCTATTTGTTCCACATGCACACAATTTGCTGGTGGTGGTCAGGAACCCTGAGGATCTTGTGATGTGTATTTTTTCATCTATAATCCTATATTCAACATTGTACACAGGTCTGTTAAACATTGATAAGCTGTTTTTTATGCAGCAGGTCCTCTGAGACCATTGTGCTTAAATGCCATAAAGACCTGGATTAGGTTTGTGCATTGTCAAGATGGAATAGATACATTTTAGTAGTCTCTATTCTTTCAAAGTTACCAAATCAGCTTGACTGTATATTAATATCAGTATAATTATAGTGCTAAGCTGGGTAGAATCTTAACACTTTTATGTAATTTACCTCAGTTTTCCAATGCCCATTCTTTTATTTGTCAAACAAGCTTGGCAGCAATTAAACATGGGAAAATTATAACACTCCCCTACTCTTCAACCTTCATAAAAAAATATGTCTTCATGCTTGTGGCTACTAGTCTTTTGTCAACATCCAACAAGAATCTTTATTTATTGTAGGCTTGTGCACATGTTCTCTATCTCTCTTTTGCCCTGGCCTTTTGTGTTGTTATTGGTTAAAACTATAAGGCACTTTGCTTTTTGATTAAACACTCCTTTCAAACCTTCTCCCTGTCTGAGGGTATAAGAAATGAAAATATGTGACTATTACCCAGGCAATATGCTGTTTGTTCTCTAAATCTATAGAAGCTACTGTACCAACAGTTGGGCATACATCACTATATCTTGTCTATACAGTAAGCTTCTGCATATGTTCATCTGACTGCCTATCATGGGTGACAAAAAGAATGGGATCAATAGCAGCTCAGTAGGAGATGAGATTGCTAAAGCACCTTTGAAGAAGCATTTGAATCACATAGGATAAAACTAGTAGTTTGCTTGCCTTCAAAATGGATTCTAGATCTTGTCCCTTTTGAAATGTTATCCTATTTTAAAGCTAAGAGCATTATTGTAGCCATTGATGGTCAAAGAAATGTGCCAGAGGCAAGGGCTATTATGTAATCTCTTTTATTAGACCAACAACACAGGTGGGAGGGATGCTGGACAATACAATACCTATTAATTATCTCATCCCCTAATGATGTACGTGACATTCTTCAGAAGGGTGCTTGCCAAACTCATCTCCCTGGCTATGCAGTTAGTCCAATGAAACATACCACACAAAACCATGCTTAGTTTAAATATGTAAGAGGTACAGGAGGCTTGTGCTGCCCTTGTGAAGAGGAATACATTTTACACAGTAGGTATAATTGGTATATAGTCATGTATCTTCTTTTTCAAATCAGTTACTTTAAGCTATAAATGAACATTTGAAATAAGATAATGAGTTGTAATTGATATTTTTTCAGTTTCTAGTGGAGGTCTGCGCATATGGGGAGAATATAAAACTTGAGATTTACAAAGTGCTTTTTCTTCTCTTAGGAATAAATATTTGTTTCAAACTCGGAATTTTTGAAACTAGGAATGTTCATGTTGTCAATATAGTTCATTTACCCTAGCATAATGCAAACTGAAGAGGAATCATGTGGGAATAATTATGGATTAATCTCTTCAGAGAACTTATGCTAAATTCCTAAATAATAACTAATATGAAATAACAATTATTATTAAAATTATTAAAGTATAACTAGTATGGGGTAAATAATAAAAAAACCCCAGCACATTCTGCCATTCTACAGTCCATATCATCATCATAGTATCAGGTACATAGTCTGACCCCCTGCCAATGGCAGGAACAAGTGCTGGGGTCACAGGACCCCAGCCAAGTACCTATCCAATGTACTCTTAAAGTCCATGATCCATGATCAGAACAATGTTCTGATCCATGAACATGATCCATGATCCATGAATTGTTCTGATCCAGAACAATTGTTCTGATCCATGATCAGAACAAACGCATAGTTATTTTTGTTCATTCAAATGGTTCTTGTCATTCTCTGGAGGATTTTTGTTTTCTTGCTGGGATTAGTAAATATGCCAAACTATTAGAAAAGAACAGAACAGAACAGAACAAATAGCAATTTATCAGCTGGCTGCAGTAAAAACATATGGACAAAACATGTTGGATAAAGGGAGGTAAACTTAGGCTGTTACCACTGTCAAATAGTTTTTTGTGATCTTTGCCTATTTCTGTTACTTCTGTTTTCTATTCTTATTATTTTATTCCTACCCATATTATCAAAATTTTCTCCATCCATTGATGTTTACTGTACATTAACCTTCTGAAGTGAATTCACCTTATTTTTTTAAGTTTTCCTCATTTAATAAAGTCAATTACAAACCTTCAACAAAAAACAGTTTACATGTATTCCATCCATTCCTTATGTACTGTTTTAATGTGATATCCATAATCTAGCAAATGGAATCTTATACAGACACATTTCTATAGGTATCTGCCAATTTATTAAACTGCCTGTATGTGCAAAACTCTGCCTTATATAAGCCTCACTAGACACATGTATATGAGATGCTTTATTCAAGATTAGAGCAAATTACTGCATGGTAAGCATCAATACACGTGCAGATCGTTACTGCACAGGAATTTGATCTAATCACAAGCAAATGTGTTATCTGTAAAAATAAGTAGAAGGTTTCTCACAATTACTTACTGTGCCATATGGCACATGTAGATGGCTGGCTTGTAACAAATATGCTTCTGATCAGCCGGCCAGTAGTGGGTGATCACGGAGTAGGGGCTGTGAACTCCCTGCTGCCAAGGCATGGGGACATTGTTTCTACCTGGGCTCCAGTGGCAGAACCTGCACTGGCAGCAGGCAGCTTCCAGGGGCAGGGAGCAATCTCCCAGCCCCCTCCAGGAGATGCTGTCTGCTGTCCTCATGCTCCCTGTCAGCCCCTGGATTAGCACTTAGGGGGAGCCTAGAGGTCCCAATGGCTGCTGCAGGGGGGCAGTGCAGGAGTGGGAGCAAACTGCTACCATGAGCAGCAAATCTACTTTAGAGTAATTTAGTCTAGAGTAAATCCACTTCCCTGCACATGTATGTAGACACTTGCCCAAGGTGGATTTACTCTAGACTATGTTACTCTAAAGTCACCCCAAAGCATTTGCACAGGTAGACACATCCACTGAAAATAATATCAGGATGAAATTTGTTCCTGTCTCTTCAATATCAGTAGGAACAGTAGGGAAAGAGATACTCCCTTGCCTGGTGACATTTACTCCACAAGAACCATGTCTAATGTCATATTTACCATGCCCATCAGTTAAACTGTCCAGCATGACACATTGTTCCATGCGAGTTACTGTTTAAACCAGAAGCAATGCTGCAATGGCTGTAGAGTACCATGGGCTGGCTAACTAGCATGAGGACAGATTAATTGATGCTGTCACTCAGTAATTCTAATTAGCTGTTCTGAAGTACCATTCAGACAGCTACATTTTTTATTGTTTTAGAAGTATCCCATGAAGAACATTTGAGTATACTGCTCCTGGGCATAGTGAGTGCTATGTAGATGTGGCTTGGCAGTGCTAATTAGTGCACCCATGCTGCTGCATAGAGGTGGCTACACGGCTTCTAGCTAGGAAGCAGCATATGTGAAGTAGCATGGTATGCTTGCGGGCACCATTGCTGGGCTTGGTAATTTTACATTTTAGATATAGCCTTCAATTCCCAAAGCAACATGATGTAAAATTTTTCACTCCATGGAAGACATAGGAAATCAAAGAATTGTTTTGATCTGTGCCCAATGCAAGAGTGTTTCCCATGCCAAAATGTTGCTAGAGCTTAAACAAGGTATTTTGTCCCATGTTGGATACACAAATAGAGCAACATAGTTTATTTATATTATCTCTACAAAGAGTATTTTAGAATCTAACTCCAATGCCAGTAGCTGTTGTTTATCTTTAGCCTTCAGTATCTGTCTTTCAAAGCCATACCAGAATATATTTGAGAAGCTTGTCCTACATATCTTTACTCACTGTTCACTTAAACGTGTTTGTGTTTAGATGGTTTTTAAATCTCCAAAATCAGCTTTGTCCAGAGTGATTTTTCTCTGTATCTCAACATTGCAGTTGTTCAAGGTAATCTTACTAGCAAGATAAATGTATTTGTTGACATCTCTAAGTGGCTTATTACCAAGTAGGATGGTGGACTGAATTTCATTTTCTGCTTAACAGAATAACTTTTCCTTTAATTAATTTTTGCTTCTTCTAACTTTTGGTAGCATCTCACGTGCTTAGTTCACATGACAATCTTTTTAGTGATATATTTCTTTTTAATTTAAACACATATTAATTAAAGTTAACAAATCAACAAACTGTCTTTTACACCAGCCTAGCCAGGTGGCTATATTTATGGTGATGTCTATATACAAACAATAATGCTGGACTTTACTTGTACCTTTGTAAGTGGTTAGCTGTGTTATTCCGGAGTCAGGTGGAAAGGTCCCTCTAAGCATGCAGGTAATGCCTGATCTAATGGGTTTTAATGCACAATCCATGCAGCCACACCTCCTATGATGCTACACGTGCATGGCAGGAGGCATGATTGTGGGATCACACATGCCATATTGCTAATGCAGGGGGAGCCTGATGCACCCCCACCTCATACGCCCTTGCAGATGGAAGAAGAAGCTGCTGCAATCTTCTAGCCTTAGGAGTCTGTGAAACCCCCATGGCTGGGAGACTGCAGCACCTGTGATCTCTCAGTTCTATGTGAGTTTCACATCACCCCTGGGAGATTGTAGGAGATGCGATCTCCCAGCCTCAGGGAGTTCACATATCCCTAGGGCTGGCAGGTTGCATCTGCACCCTGAAGCTGTTGGGACTCATCAGAAGGTGCTGCCAGGACCCAGAGTTGGCATCTGCTGGGACTGAGTGTCCCTTCAGTTGTGGGATGCACAGCCCTAACTGGGCATGGTGCACCCTTGAAGCTGCGAGCCCTGTCAATATGGCATGGTCAGCTGATGGGGCTCCCAGCCACAGGGGAGATCCTGCTACATTTGAAAATGAAGGCTCAATAGCAACCAGCTGTAAAGCTAGTACACATTTTATAAGTCTAACTTTATAGTTGAGTGGAGCTTTTTATGGCATGACAGGTACTTTGTAGGACTGTGCGAAATGGCTATGTCTAATTTCAGTTTTGGATTTGACTGTTTCAGAGGACAGCAATTCATTTCAGTGGTTCAGATTACTGCTCCATTTCAACTTGAACAAATCTGCTCTGGCATTTTGACGCTGTTTCAGAGATTCAGACTGGCGAGGGAGAGGCAGGCACAGCTGCACGGCTCCTATGGCTGTGCCTGCCTCTTCCTGGATTGGGGGAACTACAGGAGAAGCCCCCATAGTTGCTGTTCCCAGTCCCATCCCCTGCCTTGCCAGCCTCAGCCTAGTCCCAGCACTTAAAACAAACAAACAAAAAAGAAAATCCCGCACTCACCAGATATGGCAGTGGTGATTGGGGCCTCTGAGGGCTTATGGCAGAGCCCCCCCATGCAGCGCAAGGCAGTTAGGGGCAGCAGGGATCATCCTCCCCCACCAGCAACTGCATGGCAGCTGCCCTATGGCGAGGGTGCAGCATGGATCAGCAGGGCACCACACTCTATCTGGGGGCTGGGGTGGCTCCACATGTCAGCCAGAGCCCGGAGCCACACAACCCCAGTATCCCCAGCTCCCAGACAGTGTGGAGCACCCTGCCAAGCCACACTGCACCCATGCCATGGGGTAGCTGCTGCATGGGTGGCATGTGGGGGAGGGCCATCCCTGCTACCCACCACTGACCTGTGCTGTGGCGGGGGGCTCTGCCATGAGTCCTCAGAAGCTCTGATCACTCCTGACAGTGAGTGCAGGGCTTTTTCTTTTTTTTTAAATTGTCAGGATACTGGGGCCAGATGAAGAGCATCAGTGGTGGGGCTGGGGGCGGAGATCAGGGTGTGGGGCCTATGTGGGGGGCTCTGCCATGTGGCCTCAGAGCCCCTGCTATAGCTAATGAGTGCAGGGCATTTTTTTGTTTGTTTTAAGTGCTGGGAGGCTGGGCCAGGCATGGGATGGGGCAGGACAGGACAGCTATGGGTGCTTCTCCCATGGTTCCCCCAGCTGTGCTTGGCACAGGCTGTACCAAGCACACTCTGGTGCTGGTGCTGGCCCTAACCAGCAGCAACAGCAGCATGATGTCATCCCGCACACAGATACAGGGGCCCGCACCCCTCACAAGGGCTGTGGGGCTGTGCCAGACTCCTTCTGAGGGATCACACCCCCCCAGGTTGCATGGATAACAGCAGGCTTCCATCCCTCCCCCAGAGCACTGGGATTGAAAGGGATCTCAGAATCAGATCGCAGACACTAGCCAGCTACTGATATCAATATCAGAGCAGTCCTTTCCCTGTTCTCCCTCCCGCTTCTTAGTTTCTGTTTCCCTGTAAGCCCGGCTCCAAAACATCCAGAACATCCAAAATATTTCCGAAATGTTTCGGGAGGTTTCATTTTATTTCAAAGATGTTTCTGAAGGCTTCTGTTTCTTTTCAGATTCGGTGTTTTTGGCACTGAAAGAGGCTGAAATACCTCGGAAACTAAACGACTGCTGAAATTTTACACTGCCTTAGTACTTTGCGTGTATGCTTGGGCTCAAGGTATTTGTGCAATTAACCAGTTAATTGCATGATACCAGTAACATGTAGAGAGGGTCATGGAGACTAACTGCTTCAGAGAGATATGCTTTCATAGTGGCATCTAGCTTTTGGACTTTGTGGATTTAACCCTGTTACATTTTATTTTTATTTATTCATATTGACAAGCAACAATCTACTTTGTCGGATGAAGTAGGTTACTGTCTATGAAAGCTCATACCTCTCTGAAACAGTTAGTCTCCAAGGCACCACCCTGCCCTACCTACTGCTTTATAGATTTAAAATGCTTAGAAATGAAATTTTTACTGGTGGGTAAAAAAACCCTGATATTTGATGTGTTCATATTTATTTTCTAATGCATATATTAGTTTCAATGCTTATCTATTGCTTCAAAATACAGAAACTGATAGGGAAGTATACCTCCAGGTTTTGAAATTATTTATTAGAAAACAATATTTTGAAAGGATAGAAAAACTAAACCAAACTACTTTGCTTTATTTATTTTTTATTTGTTAACTAATGTATATGTGAGGGAAAATTAATGTTTACCAAAGGCACAAAGGCACAAAAGAGAGCTAAACACCCTTCCCCATAGATTTTCAGAGGGCTGCCAAACTCTCCTTTGTGTCTTTGCAAATCCCACTTTGGGGATTTAGTTATAATAATGAGCACTCTATATAACTGTATGCTCTTAAGTGCTGTATAAATGTTATTTAGTACTCCCATCATCCTCAGGAACCAGACCAGTAAGTAATGGCATCCTATTTTTATTGCAGGAGAAGGTGAAGCACATAGATGTAAAGTGATTTGTAAAATATCATACAATAAGATAATGGCAAAATCACAATTTTAAAAACTAGCATTTAGCAAATTTGCTAAATGCTCAAACAAATGACTAATCAGAATTCCAAGTAACATAACATTAAGTTTGCAATAATTTTACATACTTTAAAATTATTTAAAAAGGAGTTTGTCCCAAATTTGTTGTTTGTCATGCCTAACAAGTTATTATAAAATACTGGCAATGCATTATACATGGCTGGTTAAATATAATTGCAAGTGTCCTTGGCTTTGGCGTAAAATGCATGTTGTGAGTTTTCAGATTGGGAGCTGTGGAATTTGAGACAGTAATTCTATTACTGATTCTATTGGCAATCAACTCTCCAAACGTAGAGTAAGTTTCTTGCCTTCCCCCACCATTACTTTATGGGTTGTTATTTATCAGCAATGGAAGACAGTAATAGTAATATGAACTATAAGCTTTCTCTGAGGATACTCAACATAGCATAATATTTCATTTTTCTTCATGGATTGACAAATTGCAAAATATTTAGATTTTATTACCCCATATGTGACAGCACAGCTGAAAATGCTGAAAAGGATGGACTTAAATACAATTAGTATTGTGTATATGATGAACTATCCCATCCTCGAAAATGTAATGCTTCTCAAACCCAGCAGCAAGGATCGATGGGCTCAATAAGTTTCAATTGCAGAAATGTCATTACCATGGTAATGTGGTGGATTTCTTTTGTATGTTCTTTTTTGCCTCATGATTTTTACTACTTTTCACTCTTGATAGCTCACATAATTTTGTATTTCTTGGTAACATTTTTTCTGAGTAACATTTTTTTCCAGAATTTGGGGTAAATGGGGTTAGGGAGAAAGTACTTAGATCTCTGCCATTTTTATTAGTCATGAACAATTTTAGATGAAACTTATGCAACTTATTGAAAAAAAATGGCTAACCCGTGACCATGGAATCCTCAGCAAGATTTATTAAATTCAAAATTAATTAGAAGAAACTGTTTATATGTAGAATTATAATAATAAATATTTAGTTCCTTGGGAATTTATGGTATATTACATATTAATGACTAAATGTGTACATCTCTTTTTCTTTCAATGAAGCAAACTTCTTAAAATTGAGAGCCTGATCCTGATGAAGTTGTGCTAATACTTTTCTATTTCCTTCCATCAAATGATCTTAAATAATTATGCCTCCAGACACTTAAAACACTTTGTAAACAATGAAATGATCAACAGATTTACCTTGGTCCTGCCCTGCCCGCCAAACATATTCCTAAAATTACTTTAAACTACGTTGCAGTGGGTAAGTAGAGATAATCAGAATCTCTGTAGCCATTCTGTCCAGGAATTTATGAATGCTGGAATTTATTAATATTGTCTGCTATATTGGTTCATCTGATCATTCTTATGAAACTTGTTATGTGACTACCAGGGAATACTTAAAGTAGGGATTTTGTGTCATTTATTCAGAAAAGTGAACAATAGCCCCCAATAGATCAATAAAGTAGAAGGCAGTATCATAGGCTTTAAAGTCTATCTGCCCCCCTTCATGACCTGTGACCCATTTTAATTAAGCTCAAGTCACAAAGGACATGAAAGATTTTGGTCAAACATATAAAAGACTAAACTCCATAGAGTTATTGCCAATTTATATTACCACCATGCCCACTAGTCATGGACAAGAATACTGCTGTTCTAAGCACTCTAAGGAGATAGACTTCCTGTCATTGTAGACTCAGACTCCAAGGGTGGATTTCTCTGAGAACAGATAAGTATTCCCAAGCTGTAAATAATTTGGGTATGTGTGTAAACTTGTTATCATATTTAAAACCCTTTGTTTGTGTGTTTATGTTTTTATTGTGTCTTCCTGTTCTTAGGGTTGAACAGTAAGCTATTTTGGAAGGTCACCAGTCCTATTTGCAGGGTTCACACTAGCAGTTGACAAATGACTCAGTTCTATTATGCAATCACAGCTGGGAAACAAGGTGCTAAAATGTTGAATTTTATCCAAATGTAGGACAATCATGGCATCCAGAATTTGTGAATGAAATAGGCCTGTCAGCTGAAGAATTGGACTCAGAAAGACAGAAGTAAAGAAGTACAAAGGGTCTTCTGACCATGATGCATGCAACAGTTAATCTAGGGTCAAAGAAAATGAACACGACAAAGCCACTATATGCCAGCTTCTACCAACGATATATGAAAGCTTAGAAGAGATAATTTTTTTTTGCCCATTGTCAGTTCTCAGCCTGTGACCAAAGATGAGGGAGAAATTGATGGATGTACTGTATTTCAGTATCACAACCAGGTCAGCCCCTGCATTGGCTAACAGAGTAGGCATTTTTTCTAGCTGGAAGCCAGAGATTTATTACATTGGGCTTTTTTGGGAGGAGGGAGCAGATGGGTTGAATTATATTGTATTAACTACTAAACTGTCAATGGTCCTTAGTTCATAGCTTTACAGATACAGAAGTTGATCAAAAGCCCATTGAAATCGATAGAAAAACTCACATTGGCTTAAAGGCTCAAACATCTATGCACAAAAACAATTTTAAGTGAAAAGTGGGTACATTTTTTAAAGGTGAAGAAATACAAGTCATAATTGAAAATCTTTTCATTCTAAAATATATCCTTAGGGAACTTCTACTTCTTGATCATTGACTGAAATCAAGATAATGTTTTGTTTTATGGAGGTAATAATATATTTATTTAAAAAATAGCTGACTGTAATCTTCAGTAATATTAATATTTTAATTGGCTTCTGTGATACTACTAAAATTGACACCAGCTGAAGTCTTTCTCCATGTTTGATTAAAGTTAATATCTGGCTTGTTAATATGAAAGTACCATATTTTCTATGATAATACTTTAAAATACAGTGTATGGTTGTGTTAAATGCCTTCAGCACTTGCTTTATAAACACAACAGAATTAACAAAGAACTTTTCCCCAGAAAGTTTATGCATAAGCAGATAAAGGTCAGAAATTGAAATGTGGATGTTATTACCATAGCTGAATGGATTTCAAAAATATTTTACAGAAAAAGTGCAGAAATTTGGCCTGTTTTTCAAGGTAACTTTCCATTCCTATGAGGAATGCTATTATATGTTACTTTACCCTGTAGTTGTAGTTTTCACTGAATCATTTATTCTTATCCAATAACAGCTGAAGGGAATACCTTAAAATGATTTTCCTACATATTTTTAAACATTTAGAATCTATACCTAAACAGCTACATATGTTCAAAGCACAGGAAATCAAATTAATTACTTGTTCCAGCTGTCTAATCAGCTGCCCAACATACCTAATGAAACCTTCTGATGTCCTACTTTCATAATAAAAAGGAAAATATGCAAAATGTACCTGAATTCCTAGAAACTTCATTTGGCCTTGTAATTCTTCAGCATTTAGCATGCATCAGAATTTGTAACATAATTTTTCAATACACACCTATGGAGATGCTATGAATTTTGCATTTTTATGCAAAAGAGGTGACAAGTTGGTTTTGTTTCAAATGCATTATATTTCAAAATAATGCAAATTCTGCATGTACCTAACATAAATATATTGTCATTAATTTTATATCTTCCATTTGTGATTTTAAAAATTAGGATTACAGTTCTATCTTAAAAAGCTATCAATTTCAAGTTTGGTAAACAGCTGTCACTACTGGGATGCAGATATTTCTTCTCTTACCTGCACTGAATTGTCCCAGTGCTGCCAATAGTTCTGCTGAATCAAGGTGACTACTTGCAAAGTAATGTACCATTCCAGAAAGCAAAATTTGCCTTTATTAATTTACAATGTTACAATGCACTTGTTTTCCTTCAATACTAAAGTTCTAATATCCTGAAATCCTGTTATAGTTTAAAGTACATAATAATAGGTTTTACTTTCTTATAAATTTCTTCAGAAATGTATATCCACAATTTTCAACGACGTCACTAGTTACTCTGCATTGTAAGTAAGAACAGAATTTGACCTTTACTGAAATTTATTATCCAGCATCAAAAAAGTAATAGTTGTGATAATTTAGTTTTTAGCCATTCACTTACCCTTCTTCTTTTGATGTTTGCATTTATATTAGGTTACTAAAAAGTTATTAGGCATAATTTTCTGGCAAAGTCTTCTTGTTCAGACTCTCTGTTGAAAAAAGTTAAACAAATATTGTGCTGCTTCTGTAAAGAATATGCTTCTGGGTATAAAGCTAGATTTTGCTATTAGCAGCAGCTCTGGGCACGGAGTGATGCTGCCCAGAAGGCATTGTATCTTGGGGACAGCCCTCTGAAGTACAGTCCTCAACCTTTGTATTTCATCTGGGAAACACGATAATAGCCTATGCCATCAGCAAATACTGACACTCCCTTATGAGGTATCTCAGCTTCTGTGTCCATCCTATAGGGAAACATAGCCAAGCTTTCATCCATTCCCTAGCCATTTGCTCCAGGGGACGTAAGTAGTGA
Organism: Caiman crocodilus; assembly: GCA_030014935.1. Taxonomy (NCBI): domain Eukaryota; kingdom Metazoa; phylum Chordata; order Crocodylia; family Alligatoridae; genus Caiman; species Caiman crocodilus. The sequence goes on along the minus strand of JAGPOW010003316.1, from coordinate 55,072,631 downwards.
TGAGGTACAAATTATTCAGAATATGTATTTTTGTGCTTGATCCAATGTCTGAGTAACCCAAAGGACTGTTGCACGGTTCTTTCTCCATATTGCTCATCTCTACAGATAGGCACGGTATTTCTATATAGCATAAGGCAGGGGTTTTCAACCTTTTTAAGTCTAAGTACCCCCAGTGGCCAGATGCCAAAAGTTGGCACTCAGCTCAATGCTGAGATGGGGTTGGGGACAGTGCACGGGCAGGTGGGTATGGAGAATCGCCGCCTCCCAGGAGCAGGGCCAGGGTGGGGCAGGGAAGCTCACCGGGCTGGGGTAAGGGCAGTGGTGCCCCTCTGCAAGGCAAGTGTGAACTTCCTCACCCTGCAGAGAGTACTGTTGCCTTCATCCTGCCATGGCCTTGCTCCTGGGAGGCTCAGGTGCTGCATCCCACCTACCTACATATACCTCCTACGACCACTCCAAGTACCCCCAGGGGTACACGTACCCCGTTTGACAACCCCTGGCATAAGGTAATGCAGTGAGGGCTAGCTCTAAAAATGGAAATGGTGTAGCCGTACTCAAGCAGAAGTGGACCTCAGCTACATATGTTGATTTTCTAAAATGTTTAGCACCCACCCTTCTTCACTGAAGAAAACTGTTGCTTTGAAAGACTTTTAAATGTCTAGCAGGGAGCTGAATTATTCTGAGAATCTGGCCCCAAGCTATAATCTAACTCTAGCCATCTTTAATTAATCACTTTAATTTATATTTTGAAAGTTTGATATTTAAAATAAATATATGTGCCATTTTCTATTTATTATTCATTATTACTAGCAAAAGTATCTTAAATGAATCAGCAATGACAAAAAATACTGATAGCTGTACTGAGAGATTAAATTATATGCAATAAAATCAAGCAAAATATAGGTATACTAAAGACTGTGAAAGTGTCCCACAAGAAACAGGATACATATTTTCAGAACCACAATATTAAATTATACAGATAAGAGAACACTATGACATAACTAGTATTCTAGCCTTTACTGGATACACTTGCAGCTAAAACTTCCTATTAGTCTTTGGTTTTCCAGATTCATATTTTGACCTCACTAAAATGAAACTTTAAATCTGATGATGTCACCATAAACTCATAAAGATGATACATTTTGCTAACTGGTTGTGGATTAAATATCAAATGACATATTCTATCCAAGACAAGCAAGACAAAGGATAGGCAGCATAACCAAATGTATAATTTCTATCAGAGGAAATACAATGTGTGGAGCTGTACACATGATGTGTAGTCATAAGTGTAACTAGAAGCATATGGTCATAGTGCATGCAAATTCCTTAGGGAGTTGCATATGTGGGTTTTTTCCTAATAATTTTCTGATAATTATGATAATTTATTTGTACTGTACTGTGCATGCTCTCAAATATGTGTTGCTAATCTGAGGTTGATTGCTTCCTAAACAGAAGCCAAGTCCATATATTTGGGTTAATTGCCATAGCTTAATGTCAGTGGTAATTACCTTGCTTTTCCATGTGCCCATTTTGGTAGGGTGGAGTGACACTTACACACCTGATTTAGGTCCTCTGTCCAGTCACACAGCATATAGAAGATGCTACTCTGGAGCGTGATGAACTTATTGGGTAGATACACCCTATGTTTTCCATGTAGTGCAACATCTCTGCAAGTGCACATCACCTTCAATCTGAAAAATTAGGAATGTGGCTCTTGCTGTCACATTTTCAGTTCAAACACTTCACCTTTGTTGTGGAAAAAGACACTGAACAATCTCTACAGTGCACAAAAAAGTTGTATGATCTACCTACTATTATGATTTCTGCTATGCTAATACACTCTATGCCCCTCCTTCATGCCCACTGAGGGGATAGTCATTGTCTAGATGTATAAAATATCAAATGATATGTTGCCAAGAAACCATTATCTTTTATACCTGTATATATGCATAGGTTAAATCATACTGAAGTTCATGGAGAGCATTGGATTATGTCCATAATTAACAATGATAAATAAAAAAGAATTAAAATGGAAAGAATAACATGAGCATCAGATAATGTAACAGTCTCTTTCCCATTTGCATTTCAGTCCATCTTTCATCAATGTTTTAAGTTGTTTTGTAATGAATGAAAACAACAAATTGAATGTCAGCAAGTGAACGGGAACTAAAATCTCATTTTTAGAATGAGGGAAGTGACATGAAATTGAAAAGAACTTTCACCATCAAAATTATTCATAATGGCCATTTGTTGATTAAACTATCGGTTGTATTCTCTGCATGTCACATAACATCAATCATACATGAATTTAAATTAAAAACAGACATATTAAAAAATAATTGCTGAGTTGCCATGTGTACCATCTGACTGCTAAAATTTTGCAGTATTTCAGCTGCTGCGTGAACCTCTGAATAATTCATTTCCTGTATGAAATGTAAGATTAGAAATAACCAACTAGTTGGACATCTTAGCTACTACTTGGAAAAAATGTATGCCTATTCAGATGGCTAGATACTTTATGACACATTAGGCAAACAAGGAGGAACTGTGCTATGACTGGCCTGTAATTTGGGCCACAAGGAAATGCATCAGTGTTTCTTAGCAAGGCGTGACAGATGTCTATCATATGGTTTGTTAGACTTTCACATATCATAAACAGACTTCACAATATTTCTTGATTTCATCACTTATGGGTCATTTCCATAATAAACGTAATATCAGGAAATATATAAAGTATTGTTTTTTCCTGTTTGTCTGAAGAATGCTTGTCTCATCTTTGCTCGACTGCTTCCAGTTGACTGAGCCCAGAGACTCCTGAATTTTTCCAGTGATTTATCAGGAAAGCTAACCAATAATTGGACAGTTGGCATGGTCTGGGTGGTAAACAGAGAGGGTAAGGTTATGGAATTGGACATCTAGGACCATTTATATATTCTTCTTTAAGCACCCAACATTTCTGCTATTTGGACAAAATTCTGCATATTAATTCTGCACTGCCGTATTAATTTTACATGTGCAGAACCCAAGAGTGACACATTTTAAGGCCAGAAAATGGTTGGTTCATTATATCTATCTAGTCTAACCTCTAGTATCATGCAGTATGTAGAATTTCATCCAGTGATCCCTGTATCTAGCCCCATGAATCATAGCTGAACTAGACTATACCTATTTGATAAATACCCAGTCTTGAATAAAGAGATTCCAAGATTCTAAGTAGGGATCCAGTTAAATGAGTCAGTTTAAGTGATAACTGCAGACACAGAGTGCCCTTTGTTGTGTTGATCTTTACTCAGGTGCAGCAGCTAACATAAATCACAATTTTCAAGTTTAGGAAAGGATCTTCTCTTTCTGGCAGATTTACTTCACCAGTGGCCAATGTTCTTCTTTCCATTCACTTTTGCAGCAGTCCCCCAGAAAACTAAAGCCATTTACCTTCCATACATACATATTATTTTGCCTTCAGAGCTGGGTTGGTTATGTATCTCTGTATGTAGGATTTTGCACAGGCTTATTGGTGGCCTGTTGTGTGCAATGTGAGGGAAAGTGCCTGAACTGCCCAATTTGTTTCCAGTACTGCAGTAAGAAATTCAGGAAAGACCTGAAACTGATATTGAGTACACCATTTACTGAGCTTGATTTTGCCGATTGGCTTAATCTTATATATAACCAAAAATGTTTAATATTTGTACTTAGAAACCTTTAACTCTGGAACCTGCATAGGTAGTGGCATCTGTGCCTTTAGGAACTGAGTCCCCAGACAGAGAATTAAGGCTGTGAAGGTTTGGTTCATGCACCTGGTTGCAACTGGACTCACAATGTAACATAATTTGCAAGTACATTAAATACTGAGTAGTTGTGAACATAAGGGATAGGGTATTATTATTTGGAATAATTATTTTTATGGAAGGAAGACAGTTTTACATTACATATGGGCAAAGCTGTATGAATACAAGCTTGTTATATTTTACAGATCTAAATTAAAATATAAATGGTAAAATAAGAGATCAGTCATAAAAACTAGAAAAACTATAAATTCAGTTTTAAGAAATGGCTAACTATTAAAATCTACTAGGAAGAGGGAAGGTACTACTTCCTTTCCTATCATGTTTACACTATTATTGAAGCACAGAGATGTCACTCATTATAGTTAATGGAAGATATGTGCATTCAGTAATGAAAAAGTATGTTCCTTTCTATCCAGTATGTTTAGACAGACAATAAATTTGCAAAGGCATCAGGCTGATATTAGATTTTTACTGCAGTGATGCAGAGTATAAGTCAGATGAAGTCCAAATAATGTGCAGGGGACTCATTTTAGTTTACTATTACACAATAAATCTTAAAAACTTGCTTTGGTTTTATCATTGTTTTGGGAAAATATTAGTATTGAATTAATTAATATTTTTCATGAGTTTTCTATCTGAAAATATATATCCAGACTATACCAGTTTGGCTAATAAGGACTCATTGGTCTGAGCCTCTACTGGGCAGTGGGCCTATACTAAACACTACACCAGACGCTGATTGCACAGTAGCTTGTTACGATTGTGCAGTAGTGTCACATGGCAGAATGTATGACACAATGCTACTATGCAGTAGTAAGAAACTACTGCATGGTTAGCATCACCTAAAAGCCATTTGGTGACACTACTGTGCAGTAACTCTAGTTACTGTTCAGTCATTTAGTACTTATGTAAACAAGTGCTAAATGACTGCTCAGTAACACCTGAAAGAAAGTTCTGACCTCTGCAGAAAGATATTTCAGCATGTTTTGAGAAAAATCTAAAAGAAGCCCAAGTGTCCTAATTACCATTCATGCTCTCAAAAAAATCATTACTAGTGTCAGTGTGTGTGTGAGAGAGAGGAAGAAAAAAAATCTGTTGCTCTGTTTGCCTACACACAGGTAATACAGTATCTAATGCTTTGCTTTGGTGGGGGATTTGGGATATCTTAACACTGAAAGACATTGTATTAAACCAAATTAGGTTTTATTCGTCATAATTGGACTATACCTCAGAGGTTTCAGACTTACTGAACACATTTTTCATTTCAAAATCTGAATCCAAGAATTAATTTCTGACTTGTCCGTTCTCTCTTTACACTCAAGTGTCTACCCAGGTTCTCATAATCCTTAAAAAAATCAGAGAGAGAGTGAATTAGCAGAAAGATGGTTAATAAACTGGTATATCTTTACTATATTATTTAGGCTAGTGTTTTATGCAGTCCACTTCAAAGCACAGTAGAAAGCACTGGAGTGATTTAAGACCCTGAAAGAATAGCCTTGCCAAGGAACAGCTGCACCTCTGGTAGCTTTTTTATTTGCCTTATTCTAGCTTCTGTACGCCCAAATAAAGACTGGGACTCCACTGTTCTAAGTTCTTTACAAATATCTAAATAAGACAGCCTTGAAAGCTTGCAGTCAAGACATGACACGTGGAAGAAACAGATAAAAGGGTAAAAGGGATGTGGCAGGATGGAGTACAATGGGTATGTTAACTGAAAACAATGGATAAATAGGAGAGTTGGCCTGATTAAATGGCACAACAGTTGGTCTAGTTCAAAAGTCTGTTCATTGTAGTTCACAGGAGTGACTTCATACATGCTGTCATAGCTGTCCTAGTTTGTCAGCCTTTTGTTTTACTTCAGCTTTTACCTGCTGTATGAAATGTATTGTTGAATAAAACATACTATAAGACAGGTTATAAAATGCATTACTGTGTTTGATTGTGCTCCTCTTATTACTATTGTATTAGTATGTACATATATACAGAGTGTCTATTTTTAGATTCCCTAAGCCTATTTTTAAAGTTATTCAGAAATCTCCCAGCAAGATATATTCCTTTGATTCTCTGATAATTAGGACAATTGCTCAAATGGCACACGTCTTTTTCCACTAGAGTGTATACCAATTAAGAAAATTTCCCTGTGGTACAGTAACTTTATACTGACTGAAAGATAATATTGCTACATATAATTATTCTGTAATTATAATAATATTTAGCACTTATGAAGTACCTTCAGGATCTCAAAGCTTTTCACAAGGCATTGATTTATGCTCTGTAAGTCCCTTTTTGATACATCTGTTGTCATCTCTGCTTTACAGGTGGTACAAACAAGCTACCAAAAGTTAAGAGACATGACAAAGGTTGCATATCAAGTTAGGATTAGAATCCATGTTTCTAGCTCTGGGTTTCATTCACTAACCTTTAGATTTTAGGGATGGATTGTGACTTGGCCTTTACATGTGTCATCAAGCAAGCCACCTATTACAACTATGGTGGTAAGTGGGAGTCATTGGCATAAGAACGATGTTATGCATGGATGGATGCTGGATTTCTCTTCTTGTAGTACAAAGAGCCTTGGATTCATTTTTATTTTTTTATCAGAAGGCAGCATAAATGAGGAGGAGCAAGAAAGTTTACTACTGGTTTGGCCAGCAGTTAATGACTATCTCCTACGACAGTGGTGGGCAAAGCGCAGCTCATAGGTCATATCCAGCCTGGCAACTGATCCTATCCACTAGCTACTACCAGGAGTCTGAGGAGGGAGGATTGCACCCTGTGCTGTTCTGCTGTGCTGCAGCTGGGCCAGGCCACAAAGCACTGACGCTTCCCTGCCCCTGCCCTCCCTCTTCCCTGCTTCTGGTTGGTACTGTGACTGCACAGTCTTGGCACCACAGCCACAGGCAGCTAGGCCTACATGGGATGGGACACAATGCAGCATGATAAGTAGCCATCCTGCCCACTGACCCACCACAATGAACCACTGCTGCTGCACAACTACTAGGAGGTGAGTCTGTGCTGGATGCAAGGGAAATTTGACCTGGGACAGCTGCCCCCAAATTTCAGTGTGGCAACAGCAGCCACACTGAACGGGCAAGACAGCTAGTCAGTGTGCTGTAGCACACCCTGCCCCATGCAGGCCTGACTGTTGACGGCTGCAGTGCCAGGGCTGCCCAGTGCCAACAGGAAGCCAAGGGGTGGGGAGAGGCATCTGCATGCCATGTATCTGGCTTGGCCCTGGCTGCCACAGAGCAGAGCCGCATGGGACACATCCCTCCCTCAATCTTTCAGAAGAAGTTAACAGGCTGGTTAGAATCAACTGGCATCTCCCACCCCTCTCCTCAGCTCTCAACAGCTCATCAAAACTCATTAAGTGGCCCTCAAGCCCAAATAATTGCCCACTTCTGTTCTACAGCAATTAAAAATAAGGGAGAAATTGCAACTTAAGAATATGTCTCACAGTTACAGTACCTCTCAGAACAGCAGTATTTCTGAAAGTGTATACTTCAGATCAAATACTTCATTTGCATCTTAGCTATTTATCTCAGTAGCTCACATATCACTATGCCACTAACCCACCATTATAGTGGTGTCTTTCAATTATCACATTATAATGTAAGTTTATTATTTTCATTGTGTAATCTTTTCAATTCTTTCTTTGTATCTGACTATTTCAAAAGCCCTTTTCTCCATTTCAAATGCTAACTCAAAAACTTTATTATGTGAGAATTCCACAAAGCTTTTTTTCCACTTTCTTACTGGGTAATTGTTGCGGGGGAGGGAATTACCTTTTTTACGCTGAAGAACACTTAACCTGAGCGCACCCTCTCTATAGAAGAAACATGCATGAAAGGGAAAGAGAATAGCATGAAAAATATTTTTCCTGTCATTGTAAGAATATCCTACCAGGAATATTGCATTATGTTCTGGTCACTTTGTCTCAAAAATAGTAAAGAAGGGGTTCAGAGAGGTGATGAGATTATTAGGGAGAAGGAAGAGGGGGGAACCCAAAAGATCAGTATAATTTACCTTAAAGAGGGAATATGGTAAAAATATATCAAATAAAGTATGGCTCAAAGAATAAGTACTGGGATTTTGTGTTGAATTTTTTTAGTAGCAGAAGAAAAACAGGGATATTTAATGAATATGAATGATACTTATAAAATATGAAATAATGATGGAAAATTGTGGAACTCATTGGCAAAATATACCATAGCAGACACTAAATTATTATTAATATTGATTACAAAATACAAAGTTATAATATTTTTTTTTAATGGAAGAAATGTAAATACTCCATCTGTATGTTTACATCAATAGAGCATAAGTCATAATCCTTTTATTGGGAACTTAGGAGAAACTTTCTTTGTGCACAGCTTATTTCAGAATTGTCTACTGTAAAGACTTTCTCCAAAGTGACCAATTTGGAGACTGTTGGTCATTTTAGTTTGTGGTATGGCAACTTATGTTACTACACAGTTTCTCTTCAGAGTGATATTAGAAAGGATTTTTTAAACTGAATTCACAAATCAGGTATCAAATTATTTGTGTTTGTAGATTTTTGAATAATGCTTAGTATTATATTAGAAAACAGTCAAACAAATGCATGATGTAAAAGTGATATTAGCATTCACTCTCAAATAATGTGACTATATCAGTGGTTCAGAACAGTCACATTATTTGAGAGTGAATGCTAATATCACTTTTGTATCATATATATAGGTGTGTGTGTATCTGACATGTTCATTACTGAAACATATTTCAATATTATTTGTAATGAATGAGGTATGTGAAAAGATAATGGATATTTTACTAGATCTGCAATGGTTTTCTGCAATGGTGAAAAAATATATATTGGCCAGTTTAAATAGATCTCCCCTGTTCATCAAAGATGACTTTATTTTTAATCCATAACAGTTTTGTAACATTTTTAAAAAATCAGAAATATGTTATATATTTTTATTTGAAATCAATTGCACAGTAGAAGCAGAGAAGGCTTCAAATCTGCAGAAGGAATTACTAGGAAACATTGCAATTATTATCGGTAAAAACACACAATATCATGAAGTGACACTCCAATTTGGATAGCTGGAAAAAATATGTTACAGAAAGTCGATGGAGTTACAAAAAACCTCAAAATAATTGTAGACTTGTTATGTTTGTATTGTGACGTTACATCTTTACAACTCATTGTCATTGCTTTCTGAAACACTGCCATGACACAGATACTGCATGCAATCTCCAGCGAAACACCATTATGCAGTTATTCTGTGCTGGTTTGTGGCTTCATTCAACACAATACCATACTTTTCCCTTTTTTTCCCCCTCCTCACCCCTTCTGAGCAACTGAGAGGAAAAAGGGGTATCGCTTTTTTTCTTTCCATTTTTTTATCTGTTCTCAAGCACATGATAAGGATGAAGCACTGCAACACAGCTAAACCACAGTTTGTTCCTGAGAAAAGTATTAAGTAATATGGTATAATATATTTTAAACAACATAATAAGAACTGGCTTTCAGAAGTCTCTTTTTAAAAGGTATGACTTTTAACTCCTCTCTGAGATGCTCCTTGCAATGATGGGATAAGTGGGCTTATTCCATTATTGATCATTTATATATGACAGTACAATCCATTTAAAGTAAGGGCATTGACTATAAAAGCATATATGAAAACGTCAGCGCTCCTGACCTAGCAATACCAAAGCATAAGCAAAAATCTAAAAGTAAATTTAGATAATATTAGTATAGGTGTTTGGTAAAATTGTTCCATTTTGTAATGGACTTTGAGAACACCTTGAGATGAAAACCTTGAGATGAACTAATATAAGCCACTATTATTATTGCTCTGGTGACAGTGTTGCTATTAAGATAGATTCACCATTTTAAATATACATGGATATTTCCAAGATAGGCTTGTCTATCCCATACATTTACAAAAGCTATGCCTTCTACATGGGTTGATTTTTGTAGCTTTTTCTTTGGAACCTGTGCTTTAATACTTATTTTTCCCTTGTAACATAAGAGCAACAGGTTTCCCTCGACTTATGCAGGTTCTTTATGAGCGAATTTGGTCTTCTGCGATGACCCTTTTTATAACAAAATTCCATTATATGCAAGGAAAATTCACTCTTATGTGCTCAATGTGGTGGAAGCCCACAGTCAGCTGCTTTGTGCAGAGCATTGTGGGAGTGACACACACCAAAATATAGTCTTCTGTGTGGATTTGTGCTCCTCACTTGTTGTCTGTGACACATGTTTCTGTAGTTGCCATCCCCATTGTGATAGTGCCCTGTGCTTGTGTCTATTGTCTGCTGTTTGTGAGTACCAAAATTGTCTTGCAAAAGTGATTGAAATGGGCCTGGGGGTTAGTACCGTCAAGGTCTTGGAACATATCCCTATTTGTTACATTGTAAAGTGGATTCCCTTTACATGAATTCGAGGTATGAGCCATTTTCCTGGAATACATACACAGCACAAAGTGAGGGAAACCTGTATTAGCATTATAATATTATTGAGTGTCAATCCTTTGCATTCAGTGCTCAAATCAGTTTTATCCAGAAACTGTACTTCCTTCACTATTAAACAGAATAGTAAGAGATGTTTCTTCTGGCATTTCTAAACCAGTGATAATTGATGCCAGAGAATGTAATCGACAGGGCCTAGTCACTCTAGATATATTCAGTTCAATGCTCTCCCTCTAAAGCATCCACCCCTGCTACTGTCAGAGACAAGATACTGGGCTAGATGGACTGTTGGTCTGGCCCAGAATGATGTGCATATGGTACTTTATACTAACTTTTCAGGCAAATCCAAGTGGTTTTATTTGGTTTATGGTTTTTTATGGAAGACTAATTTGTGTGCTAGAATATACTTCATACTTTAATGCGACAAAGGAGTAAACATCGTAATTTATCACTTGAGTAATTATATCAAGTCCATGATTTATTTTATATACAAAAGTTTATAAACATATATTTAATAACCAATATCCTAAATTACCAATAACAACTTCTAAGTGCCCTAAGGTAACAAAGGATGCAGGTTAAATTATTGACTTTTATTTGTATAGCTGAAATTTTGGGGAACAAATGGTTTTTTTAGATCACTCTTATCTCTCTCCCATCCAAAAGGGAAAACAAAAAGCCATCTCTCGCTATACATCTGCTAAGATTGATTATAAGGAGGAAAAATTGCACGTAAAGGTATCTGTAAGCTCAAAACTTAAACATAACCACAACATAGAGAAATTCTTGTTATTTGTATATTTTGTCCCTTTTGGTATATTTACAATGAAGTATATAGAAACAAAGCTTGCATTCATTCATACTTTAAAGGGTACTGAAAATGAAGGAGAACAGTAGTTGCTTCATTATAGTACTTTGTATGCACTTTAATTGTACGTTTATTACTGAAGACAAAAATCAGAAATCAGTACTTATAAGGACATAGATATAGGATCTGTTTTCTTAAGAAAACTGGTCTCACAGTGTCATTGGAATAGGGAGACAAGAATATCTTCTGTTAAGGCCATGAAAGTAGAATATCATGCCACATCTACCTGTCTTTCTCTTGGTATTTGTATCTATTGAATAATTTTGTAATACTTTGGTGGAATCACCAGCATCAGATTTTGATCTGTCTTCCTGGCCCCTTTTACTCTTTATTTTTAATTCAGTGTAGCCTCTTGTGCTTGAATAAGTTTTGGACCATGCTCCAGTAGCCAGATAAATTCTTACTCAAACATGAGAAGAGAGCACCTAATACTCCCACTTCCCACACTTTTTGCTCTCAGGTTGTTCAATAAAATTCCCCTACTCCCCTATCTGTGAGTACCTATGTGGACCTACATTCTGTTGATTCCACAGGTAAGATCTGTAGACCGGTGGACCTGTGCTTAATCTGCTTCTGTCTGTTGTAGTCTTATTGGGGCTGCAACTCTAGGAGACATTAAGAAATATACCCATTGACCATTCTAAGCCTGTGACTGAATCAAAGTTAACTACCAAACAAAAATGAAAAGCATGTCTTTTTGTAAGGCTAGATTGAGAGTTTTGTCATATATTTTGGTAAAGAGTAGCTGCACAGTCCTAGGAGAAGAATGGTCTCAGAGCTATAATGTGTGAGTCAGTTCTTCCACAGAATTTGTTGCATGTTAAAATAAGGGCATGCTTTATTAAGCCATAACCAGACATAATGTCCTTTTCACTTGTTTTCCCTGGCATATTCAAAGGGAGTGAGTGGAATCCTGGCTTGCCTTTGTTTCACTCCACAACTCAGGAATGAAGTCTGTTCCTTTAGGTCCGGAGCTGGAGGTCAGATAAGTCCTGTGGCATCACATCGAGATGTACTTTTTTTGGATATCCAGGGGTCAAAAAAAACAACACAAAAAAATGTAGAGCAGTGCACGAGGGAGCAGCATGTGCAGTTCAAAACCTGAGCCTGGCTAGTCAGAGATACACTCTGGCTGCTGGCCACACCGAGTGGCAGGATCGCTGCTGCTACAGCACTGGGAGACCCCCAGGAATCCAGGTAAGGCTTCAGGGGCCAGTCCAGTGCTGGCGTCAGCTGCCCCCACTCTACCTGGGGTAACCTGCTATGTTCCAGAGGGCACATGGTACACGCATTGCCCAGGGACAACTAGCAATGTCACAAGGTGTGCCACTACTAGTTGTCCCCAGGGAACCAAATTTCCATACTCATGTAGACATAGCCATGTCGTTCAAATTTCCCCACAAAGCTCCTCTCCTGTTTATCATTTGCAATATAAGATAGCTTTTTAGTTCCAGTCCCTTATCTCTTCTAAGGAAGTAGGGTTAAGTATGTTCTCAGCAAATGGGTGTTGGGAAACAACTATAAAATATAGGCTTATAGGCTGAGATTAGAAGTTACAATTAAACCTTGTTAAGGACTATTAAAATGTGAAGGATAATACACTCATGCTTACTAATGAGTGCTATGGCCCATATGAATTGAGGATTCTTTTTGAGCTGTGCTAATCAGGTTAACTTTGTTTAACTTCTAATTGTTCCTGGGACATCAAATGACCAATTCACAGTCCTCCAGTATACCAAGGAGGTACCACTCCCAGGTACATTAGCTGTCCTCCTGGGCTCTAATTTCCCTCCCTGTCCCACCCCAGTGACAATTTAAACAGTGGAGCAACAGCTAGTGAGTGTGGAGGGGAAGCAGCTGCGTTGAAAAGGAAGGAGGAAGTTGGGAGGCCAAACAGACCAAGCAGAGGAGGGAGATGTGGAACTGCTGGTGTTGGGGGCTTACACACCACAGAACAACACCTATACACAGCACAGCACAACACAGCGCACAAAGAGCACAACCTCACAACACAATACAACATAGAACACTTCACAACACAACACAATATACACAGCATAGCCTAACGTGCATACAACACAACATACAGCACAATATATACAGGACTACATGTACACACGTAGGCGGTGGCAGGGATATGTGTGTGTTTGCACAGCTTATCTCTGGCTGCTGCCCAATGGTGACAGGGAGCTCCCTGTGTGCTCTGCACAGCCTCTGCTTAGTCAGGGTTGGTCCCTCCTTCACTGCTGCCCCCGTGTACTGTCTGTGCTGCTCAGTGGCAGCCAACGGCAAGTCTGGTGATGGGGGGGTGCGCTGAGAGGAAGGTGTGTGTGTGTGTGTGTGTGTGTGCGTGCGCGCGCGCGCACTGTGACAGTGGTTATGTATTTGTCTGGGCTACGTGCAGACAGTCAAAAAGCCTGAGGCTGAATTGATTCAGTCTTTGCAGTGGCTCAGTCCAGAAGTCGGGTGGCTAAAGCATGGCTTTCTGGCACATAGGTAGCATAGGCTGTATGTTTGCTTCTTTTCCTGTTGCCCCTGAGATCTCTGGGATTTGCAGTCCAGAGTCACAACAGCAGGACTCTGCAGAGTTGTTCATCACTTCCTCTTCTTTCAGGTACCTCTGGGATTTGTAGTCCACAGTCACAGCCAGCACTATTTAAACAGTACACCACAGCTCCATACCCAGGGGAAGGTGAATTTAACCCCTTCCCCAGCCCCGAGACTATAGCAGGGGTTTGTCAGAGAGGGAGGGGGCAGTGAGCCAGTCAGTGAGCCAACCCTTACTGCTCCAGGTAGGGAGCAGAGGGGTGAGGCCAGCCCTACTCTCTGGAGCAGACAGCCTAGAACAGCACAGGCCAGTGCTGCAAAGCATGCTGGGGGATTCTGATTTAACTTGAACCAGGAAAGGGCTGGGACAGAAGTTCAATAAATCAGTTTGACCTAAATCAGTTAAGTATGATACTACATTCAACCAGGTTTATCTCAACCCAATTTCAGACATTTTGGAACTAGTTTATGTGCACTGAGCTTCTGTTCTGTTACAGGGTTAGATCAGCTGCTGATCACTTAAACTTGTTTATGTGTAACTTCTTTACCTAGCCCTGGAGACAGCTTAGAGCTGTTCACATTACAGATGGTATTAACCCATATTTTGCTGTTTTCAGCACATGCTAACTTTAACAAAACTTAACATACCTTAAAATTAGCAGGTGCTAATTGTAATGTGTAACCCACCCATACAAGCCTTTGGTTTCTACTAGGAGAATCTCTGCTCGTCTAGTAGAACCTAAGTTTAAGTGCAGATATTTGGGTTGGTTAGGGGGAGGTTAGGTCATGTTAAAATAGCCATCTGATATAAGGTAAGTTTAGATGGGAGAGCTATCAGGCAAGTTGTGAGGCAAGCAGGATCCACAAAAGTTATTGGTGGGATCAGGGGGGATAGGCAGGATGTGTGGGAGTGATTGGAGGTGCAGGTGGTATCTATGGGAGGGATCAGGGGGTGCAGGCAGTGTCCATGGGGGGCATTAGGAGTGCAGGTGAGCTCTTTAGGACTAATTATAGGGATAAGGAGGTGCAGGCAGGATCTGAAAGGGATGTTGCTAGGGTCAGGATGGGTGGGTTAGGGTGGGTTTGGCAGGGCCAGGGTCACTTACAAGGTCTGCAGGAGGGACCAGGTTCTATTTTTATCCCTCTTAAAACCCATGCTGATAATGATGATAAAAATGGCACATGGAGTGTGTGGCAGCACATCTTTGGTGCCTGCCACTTTAAGGGCAGAAAACAGGCATCAGCCAGGTGCCTGAGATTGGCCATTTTGGACTCAGGGATATAAATTATGCTGCAGTTTGCTGCAGGAGGAAGGAGGTAACATCAGGCTGAGAGGCTACTCTGGATATAGTCAGGAGGTAACAGCAGGGGTTACAGGGTGGAGGGGACCACTTGTCCTGGGAAAAACATGAAACTGCATCCTGCTGGGGAAGGGTGGTCTGGTGGGGTTCCTAGTGGCATGGAAGCCCCCAGGAAATGCCAGGCCAGTTACCTCCCCAATGAAAGGCAGGTTGGGGTACCTTATAACCCCAGCTGCACATCCATGGTGGTGTTCTAATGAGCAGAGGGATCTCGGGCCAGAGGAGGGAACTGGAGCTGTGCCCAGTTGGCAGGAAAGTCTGAGGGAGCAAGTGAGACCTTGAGTGAGAGAGCCGACAAGTAGTGAGGCCCTGAGTGAGAGGGGTGATGAACAGAGCAACACCGTGAGTATGGGCAAGTAAGGAGGTTCAGTGGGGGCATAGTGGGCTGTCAAGGGGCCAGGAGTGGAATTGGCCTATAGTTGTAGAATTGCTCAGGCAACGCTCAGGTGAGAGTAGCTTGAGACACCAAACAGACTGTTCCAGGACTGATCGAGGTGAGGAGAGTTAAACCTAAATCCAGGTAAGGCCAGGCAGGATGAGCATGATCCTGAGAGAGGCCATTATGAAAGATGCTGGGTGAGATCCGGGGGAGTGAGTGGGACCCCAGTGAGAGAGGGATAGCATGGGAGTGGCCCTCTGAGTCTGTAGAGAAGAGCTACAACTGTGTTCCCACTTTTCTCTGGCCATAGAGTGGAGAAATAACACCAGAGTAGCATCTCAGAGGCATGGGACCTTTGGAGGGAAAGTCAGAGTAGATATTAGGCCCTTGTCAGCTGGGCGAGTAATGGGTAGCCTCCCACCTTAATAACAACTCTCATATTTTTCCATCAAGGCATGACAGGTAAGCACAGTAGGTGGTTACCCCAAGAGCAGGATGGCTGGCAGAGACCTGATGAGGAGGCCACTGTGTTACAGAGTGTCTTAAGGGTTGGGAATGGCTGGGTGATCCACGGGGGGTGGGAAGGGAAGGGAGACTGGGGGAGCTAAAAGTAGTCTGGTGCCAGTGGGAGTGGGTAGAAAAAGCACAGCCCTGGGACTGAGGCCAGCATCTTGGTTTTCCCAGCCCTGGGGCTGTGCAGGCAACTGTGTTGAAGTTCAAAGAACTAGTCTAACCTAGATTTCATAGATTATATAGACATTAGGGCTGGAAGGGAGCTCAGAAGAGTCTCCTAAAGGAGTCCTGCAAGAATTTGTGACCATTTGACCTTGTTACCCCTTGGGTCACTCTGGTGAACAGGTGTTCTCCCAGATCCTGATGTACACCCGTTATTTACTTATAGGCAGCCACCAAGTTCCCCCTGAGCCTGTGCTTTTACAGACTGAAGAGACCTATGGCTTTCAGCCTCTCATCATATGGCCTGATCTCCTGCCCTCTGATCATGTGCATGGCTCTCCTCTGGACTCTCTTAAGCTTCTCCACATCCTTTTTAGATTGTGGAGCCCAGAATTTGATGCAGCACTCCAGCTGTGGCCACACCAGGGCCAAGTACAGCGGTAGAATCACATCCTGGGATTTGTTTGAGAAGTATCTAAGGATGCAAGCTAGAGTTTTGCTTGCTTTACCAGCCGTGACATCGCCTTGGTGGCTCATATTCCTTTTGTGGTCAATCATGACCCCCAAATCCCTTTCAGCTATGGTGCTAGCAAGCATAGCACAGACAAGCCTATAAGCATGCTGCAGATTTTTTTCCTCAAGGTGAAGTACCTTGCATTTTTTGGTGTTGAACACCATTTGGTTTTTGTCTGCCCATTTTCTGAGCCTGTCTAGGTTGGCCTGCATCACCATTCTGTCCTAAGGTTTAGGATGCATCCTGATGCTTTACCCCAAAGCTTGGTATCATAGTTTCATAGTTTCATAGTATCTAGGGTCAGAAGGGGCCTAGAGCAGGCCATCTAGTCTGACCCCCCACCAATGGCAGGAACGAGTGCCAGGGTCACAGGA
>JAGPOW010003316.1:55009956-55055569 GCA_030014935.1 Caiman crocodilus | reverse complement strand
ATCTCTCCAGGTCAAGTACGACCCATCCACCACCACTCTCTGAGAGCGCCCTGTCAGCCAGTTTCTGACCCACTCAACCATGTAGGGGTCAATGCCACAACTCCCCATCTTTTTAATGAGGATGGGGTGAAAGACCATGTCAAACGCTTTCCTGAAGTTTTAAAAGACTACGTTGACAGGGATGCCTGCATCCATGGATTTGGTATCATTGGTGAACTTGGCCTGTCTGCTTCTGATACACATGTCCACACCATTAATAAACATGTTAAAGAGTATAGGCCCAAGGACAGAGCCTTGGGGGACCCCACTGGTCATGGCACACAATGATGATTTACTTCCATCGACTACCACTCTCTGGGTCTGACTTCAGAGCCAGTTCCTCAGCCATTGGACTGTGATGTAGCTGAGGCCACAGTTGGCTAATCGTTCCATGAGATAATCATGGGGCACCAGAGCAAAGGCTTTTTTTAAATCAAGATGTATGACATCATTCTCTTCTCTCTTGTCCAGGTGACATGTCACCTGGTCATAGAAGGAGATGAGATTGGTCAGGCAAGACCTACTCACAATAAATTCATGCTGGCTATCCCTCAGGATTGTGACATTAGACAGTTTGCCAAGAATGGACTCTTTGATAACTTTTTCCAAGATCTTCCTTGGGACAGATCCTGTAGTTCCCCAGATCTACTTTCCTCCATTTCTTGAAGCTAGACACTAAGGCCATGTGAAATGACACCATTCTGCTTCACCCTGAGTTTCGACTGTTTGATGGAACAATGTTTCATATCGAATTTCATTTCAAGTCAAAACAGCTGTTTCATTGAAACAGAAAGGCTGTTTCAACACTGTTTCGAGTTTTCCTGGGGATGGGAAGTCAGCCCAGCTGGGCTGACTTTCCAACCTCAGTGCTACATCACACTGGGGGTGGAAGGCAGCCCAACTGGGATGCTCCCAGTCCCCTGTGCTACATTGCACTGGGGGCTGGAGGCGGCCCACCTTGGCTGCTTCCTGGTCTCCCATGCTACGTCATACCAGGGGTGATGTAGCATGGGGGACCAGGAAGCAGCACAGCTGGGCTACCTCCCACCCCTGGTGCAGCGTATCAGGGAGTGAGGGACAGAATGAGGTGGGGAGGGGGAAGGGGGATGTAGCAGCAGAGGTAAAAGTGGAGAGGTACCTTGGGAGTCTGATGTCTGGCAGGTTCTAGTATGTCAGAATTCCAATGTCTATACTGAGTGCATGATTTTCTGTACCTAAGAGATTGATGGAGTGCAGTGCATAGACTCATCTGTGAAAAGTGGTTTGTAAATTCCCCTTAAGGATCAGGCTAGAGAGATTGGAGACAGGTGGTGTTCTGTTCTTGTCTTTGATAGATTTTTGGTATGTGTTCATTCTGGTGGAGACTCCAAGCAACAACTGTGCACATGTTTTCTATCAGGGCACATTATAGTTCAGATAACCCAGGCAATGTCTTGATGCTCCCTCCTCTCCCCATCTCCAAGCCTGGTTTGAAGACCAAGGTGTCTTTTTGAAGGTTTAACATGCCATGAACCCGACATCATGGAGCCATTCCCTGATGCCAGGCTGAAAATGCCTGGACCTGTAAAAAGCAGGTGTGTAGCTGGGAGCCCCAGCTGAATGCCTATCCACTTTTGTATGTTCCCTGTGCTCTGTCACACTATCAGGGAGAGGATCTCTGATGTCAGGCTCACAGTGCCCCTCATGGTGCAACTGACGAAGGGGAAGTTCTCCCATCCCCTTCTGCACATGCCCATTTGACAAGGTCCATGGTGGAAACAGAAAGGAATGGAGGATTTCCCACATTCCCAGCAGTATGTGCTAGAATGGTCATTTAAAGCTGGGGATGGAAAAAGCTACCCTATCCCCCTTGCTCACACATGATGCCTCTTTAAGTCTGAAGACCTAAGTCTGGGGAATGACTCAATCTGGTGCTGGCAATGGGGGATGGTACCGGGAATGCTCAACCTGGTACTGGCAATGGGGAATAATCTAATTGGTGACCAAATGATCAAAGGGAAGCTGGGAGACAGTGAGTCTCCATGAGCTGATCACCTTCACTATCCACTGTAAAGCTAGCAAGTCAGTCAGCAATGCAGAAGTCCTCAATTTCAGGAAAACTGACTTTGACAAGCTCATGAGGCTTGTTGACAAGGCCCTAAGGGACCATGACCAAAGGGGAGGGGAGTTCAGGATGAGTGGTTGCTCCTCAAGGGAGTGATCCTGAAAGCACAAGCAATGTCTATCCCATCTCAGAGGAAAGGCAGCAGAAGGGCACAGCAGATCCCTTGGCTTTGCAGGGAACTTGTAGACCTCCTGCATCTAAAAAGAAAAATCTATGAAGGATGGAGGAATGGATCCACCCCAAAGGTGGAGTATTCTACACTGGTCCAGACCTGTAGGGAACGAACCAGGAAAGCCAAGGCTGTGACAGAACTCTAACAGTCTACACATATCAAAGACAGTAAAAAGTCCTTCTTTAGATATGTGGGGAGCTGGAGGAAAAGCAAGGGTATCACACTCCACCATTACACTACACCAGCTAGACTGACTTCCTATCCCTAGCCTATCGAAATGTTTCAACTTTCGAAACATTTTGACCAGCCTCGTTTTGTAGAAAGGGTATCATGCTGTAGTGAAATGGGGGTGGAGGAGACTGTCATGCTGATGCTGATGCTTGTTTTCATGGTGGTAGTGGCGGGGGTGATGACTGGTGCTCTTGTAGGGGATGCAGATTCAGGCACAGGCAGTGGCACTGGCATTGGCACTGGCACTGCTCCCCTCTCCTTGCTGCTTGTACTAGTGGAAGCCTCCTGCCTGCTTGTTGTAGGAAAGAGGTTGTGTCTCAGTTTGGGGGTGGGGAGGCTTACAGATCTCCCTCAATCCCCTCTTCTGCCCCTCCCTGAAAGCTTGCCAGCTGCCCTTCCAGCATGCTTCATGGTATGTTTCGTAGTGTCTTTTTTTTGCCTTGGTGTGCTGGAAAATCTGTCTCTTCTTCTGTAATGTTATCTGATTTATGTAATGCAGTATATGTAGATATTTGAATATGTATGTGTATTTAAGTAATGTATGTATTTATGTAATACATGTATATATTTTAATTTTATTTGTGTATGTGTTCCTTTATAAATTCTATATTATAATATGCAATATAATTATGCTGTGCTTTCCTTCATAGTGAATGGAATGCACACTATGAAAGAAAGCACAGATTTTAAAAGAATCAAAATAAACTAACAAACACAAAAATAGGGTTTTGGGGGAAGAATACATTGAAAGGAATCAATTAATATAATAATTAAATAAAAGGTATAAAAAGCAAAAGGTATTGATGAATCCCATTTGCTAGGTTAGCAAGTAGGAAATTAATAGTAGCCTTTGTTGTGTGACGCTGCTGAGCTGCTGGAAGACAACTCAGTAACTGACCCCAAGGCAGAAAGTAGCCCAGTTCAAACAATACTGCTTTTTATGCTGTTTTTTCCATCCCTGTCCCAGAGCACTGGGATTGGAAGGGACCTCAGGGAAGGATCACAGTCACTGGCCAGCTACACAGTCAATATGAGAGCAGTCCTTCCCGTGTCTTCTTCCTTCCTCTCCTTATTTTCTGTCTCCCTGCAAGCAAGGCCAGCTTCAGCTTCAAAACTTGAAATGTTTTGAAACTTTCAAAATGTCTTGCCTGCCTTTGTTTTGTTTCAAAGCTGTTCTGAAGCCCTCTGTTTCATTTTGAATTCACTGTTTTGAGCTTGAAATGATTCGAAACAGCATCAAAATGAAACAGCCGGTGAAATTGTGCACAGCGCTAAAATTTAACACAAAAGATAGTTGGTCTCTGTTCTTCATCCACTGAAGCACTTTAGAATCTCCAAAAAGACTCAATCTCAATTAAGAAAAGTAGAACTGATTAAAACTGAATATATGAAATTCTCTGAAAGCTGCTTTATTAGGATGAAAACTGTCTTTACCCAAATAATTGGGCCAGAATATCAATTAAGCTTATATATATGAACTGGACATCTGGGCTGTTTTCTGTGATGATTTATAAACACAATTCTAATTCAGCAAAACTTCAAAGAAATATGTTTTAATATACTTAAACTAGTGGCAACTCGTAACTAAAATCTAATTCTGTTTAATTTCTTATGTAGAAAATGTTTCAGATAAAACTTTATTTTTTCTAATACTGGGTTCCTAAAACATACATTACAACTAAATATATTATAGTTGCAATGTGCATAATCTTGAGATATATATAATCTCAAGATTATTCTGTTTCATGTAACCACAGAGAAGAAAACAAAACAGGAAAATACTGCTTAAACAATATTTCACATCTTTACAGTATATGTCTGCGTCCATGACGAAACCTTGATTTAGTGTGCTATGCTTATTCTTCAGGGTTGTTGTGCATTTTTTAGTCAAGGTTAGGGTGATATCACTAAGTTGACCAGAGATATGATGAAATTCCTATTTACAAGAAAAATGGTTGTACCTTGTCTAACAGAAAAATATGTCTTGACTGATACATCATTGTCAAGCTTCTTTCTTACAATTTTTTCTTTCAGTATTCTGTGCAAGTTCTTCAAGCTTTTTTGGCCCATAAATCATTAGATATTGTATTGTTTTAGGATACTGGGACAGCATTGCATTAGCACATTCAAAAAGCCTTTTATATGGTCCAAGTGGTCATCTATTTAACAAACATAAAGGATATATACTTCTTAACAAATATCTCATCTGTATTTCTATAAATAATGTGTGCAAAATGCATTAAAGACGTTGCTGTGTCATTTCAAGGTTTGTTTGTTTTTTTCTAATAAGTACAAACTGAGCTTTTATTTCTTTCATAGTGAAAGATTTTTTTGATAACATAGTGTTTCAAGTATTTTTCATACTGCCACTTCCTTCACCACACACGTGTAATATATGCAATTAAAAGGGTGGGTAGATTTATGTATTTTAGTTGTATGTGAAATTACACAGCTGATCTAACAACAGAGAGATGCAAATCTGGGGAAAGAAAAAAATGAAAGAAAATTAATAGTAGGAAAAAATAGAAAGTGAGGGGAAAAGAACCAATGAAAAAGGAAAGGAAAACTGTGACAACTTCATCGAATGGCTGTATGATACAGAGGATACAGTGTGTAATAATGGATCATTGATCAGACAAGTCGAGGAATAAAGACCTTTTTAACAGATTCTGGAAAACTGAAAACATGTCCTTTGTATTTAACACTTTCCAAAGCAACCAGTTGACACAGCTCCTAAGACCAGACCTCTGAGTTTGGGGATGTTTTCTTGGTAGTCAGGGTGAGTCATATTTTAAGGATATTTAGGATTTTAGGTACCTAAAGATACAGATAGATACTTTGTGAGATTTTCAGAATCGATTATATGTCACTGAACTCAACTGAAACTGTGAACATACTTTCTTGCCAAATGCTAACCATGAAGTGTCCCCACAATATACACAGAAGGCTGCCTCTGACATCCAGAGAATGGCAATAAATAATATTTTTCTTTATCTCAGTCCAGTGGAATGGAAGCAAAGTGTTTGCTGTATGAGTCTGTGACTATACTATGCCATTTAAGTCCTCCAGAATCCTCATTCTGACATCCACATAGTTTCTTCTAAGACTAGTTTGATTCTTTTGCATACTTTTCAGTTTTATAGACTCATAAAGTACCGGGCTACTTCAGCATTTTGCAGGGGACAAAGGGACATTAGATTTATAGATCACGGCTGAGAATCCACTGGAGCAGCAATCCTATACCCTCATTAGCCTGGGTTAATGGAAAGATTTTCCAACTCTCCCTATAAATATATAAATCAACTATATCATAATTAATTCTTAAGTAGGTATGATCCCATCTATAACTTTCTTTAAACAGTACCCATCATTTTCTGTCTCCTGTCACTTGATTTGTTCAACGAGGAAAAAAGCTGTAGTCTTTTTTCCTTACATTTTTCTGATATACAGTCATTTTTGTACACTTGGTACTTGGTTTTCTAAATGCTATATAGCCCTTCCTTCTTTCCCTCCTTCCTTTTCCTATATTGTTTTCTCTGTCTTGACAATAAAGATATGCTGGATTTTCCATCTTTGTTTCTGTATTTTCCCCCACTGCTTTTTGGCTGTGTCCAGCAGAGCACAGCCATGGGGTATGTGGTGGTGCCACATTGCACATTCAGGTGTTCTCTCTGTTGCAAGGTAGTAGCGCTGGTAGGTTTTTTAGCCCCAGGAGATCCTGGGGTCAAAAAAATAACACACAAACAAAAAAGCAGGCCAGTGCGCATAGGGGCAGAGCATACTACCCAAAACCAGAGCCTGGCTGGCCAGAATCACACTCTAGCTGCTGGCCAGGCTCCAAGCAGCAGACTCACCACAGCTGCAGCTCCCCAAGGTCTGTAGGTCCTCAGGTAAGGCTGCTCCCCAACCCCCCTTAGGGCCCTAGCCTCCCGAACCCCACCTGGGGTAACCTACCACTCACCAAAGGGTCCTTGGCACAGCCTTTCCCCAGGGACAAATAGCAGCAACACAAGGTATGCTGCTGCTTCTTGTTCCAGGGAAAACAAACATCCATGCTTGTGTGGACATGGCCTTTCTACTACCCTAGGGTGTAGAAGCAGAGGATTTCCCATTTGTCATATTATATCTTTTCCTTTTATGATTTAAAATAGCTCTAAAACCAGAATATTGCAGTTTGCTGTTTCATGAAGCAAACCCCCTAATGCTAGGTTCATAATATGAATCAAGCTGTTCAAAAATTTTTCTTCAACCAAATTCAATTATTTTTTCCCTGGTGTGGGTTGGGTTACAGGCAGCGTAGGACAGTGCTTCTTGGAGTGGAACATTCTTTTCTGAGAAATTTTTTTTCACCTAATTTTTCCTTTATGAATTAGATAAATCCATTAAAAATAAATTACTTGTGTCAAAATCTTCAAGCCTATGGGTGCTTGAGAACTAGATTGTGCTTCTTAGAAGCTGGCTTAAGTTGAAATAATGGAGAACTGCAGAACTACAATAGGAGATCTGAGAGGCATTGTTCTTCAGAAAAAATATAATGTCTCTTTGTGTTCCTCATTGTCTAGAAAGAGCCTGGCTACTGCAACAGCTTTCATGAGGCTACAGCATGATCTGGCAGTTCTACTACCTGATGAAAGATGGAGAAGGCAGGGCATGATGTTCACCTTTCCATCCTCCTTTACGGGCCCAAAGACAGAGAATATATGTACTTTGGAGTAAAAGAACAACAGATATACCATCCCATGCACATCATTTATTACACACTTTCCCCTTCAATAGGTAAAAATGAGGGGGGGGGGTAATATTGCACCAGGAATTTAAAAGAAATTAAATGCCTTGTGACTATATATATTGAAACAATATAAGCATATTCTGATATGTTTCCACGTGTATGTTAAGGCCAGAGTTCTGCCATTCTTTTTTGTTTGCATCTTGCAGCACCCAATAAGTACCTAAGGGTGTGAGCACATGTTTCATCCAGATAAGTAGACCCCAGATTTTTCTTTGTAGTTTACATTGTAGTTAGCACTGGACACAGGACCAGATCTTCCAAGCTGGATGCCTGATATCCCTGACCTCTACACAGCAGTGGGACCAGTTGACATCAAGCAAATGGGTGCTCCAAAGTGAAAGCAAAAATGGTAATGAACATACATGTGCACTAGAGTGATTTTCTCCAGAGTAAATTTACTTCTTCCACAAAACTAATTTTACACTGAAGAATAACATTTCCTCTAAAATAAGACTACATTCTGTTACATCCAAATAATGCTATGGATCTGGTTGTCCTTAACTATAAGCAAGATTATTAAACCTTAACAGTTACAATTTTAAGTCAAGAGCAAAACAATTTCTTCAGCAGTTACAATTGTAATACTCTGTTCTACTCTTGCCATATATAGTTAAACTTAACAGAAATTTTCCACTCTTAGGTAATATTTTTCATTCTTATGTGGGAGTAGTTTTGTAACTGATCCCCATTTCACAAGCCAGATTTCATTATTTTGATTGGCCAACTTCTTGTTTTGATTATGATCACCTAGATAGGGTATTTGCAGACTTCCTGTTCTTCACCAGGAACAGGTCAGGGTCAAGTATATATCATATGTTGGGTTTTGTTGTTGTGTCTGCAGATGTCTATAGCTTATGCTATTTACCACAGTCAAATCTGCAGCTATGCAAAACTCATACTAAGCACCAAACTTAAAACAGGCTTGAAGGCCTCTGGGTCCCAATAGGCCATGTAGGGACTACAGGGCACACATTCATATAATCTGAGAGAATTCTTGCTGGTAGAAAAATTTACCCGGAGTTGCCTAAAAAGGCATTCAAATGCTGAGCCTTGAAGAGGGCTTGCAGTACTGATGCTATATGGCCAGGGCCTCCCTGTGCACACATCTCAGCATGCTTTGCTGACTTCTTCAGTTTTTCTGGAGACATAATGGCAGGAGTCCACAAGACAACCCCTCTTGGCTAACCCATACTGCTCGTTGTCAGCCTGTGTCTCTCTGAAGCAAAATGTGGGATTGTGAAGGGTGAATGTACTGTGTCCTGCTCAGCTGGAGCAGTCAGCAATATGCTATCTCCCAAGCATGGAAGTGTGAGGAGTGAAGGAGGACAGGAGCAAAGTATTCCAGGATGCTGAAGACAGTGCAGTTCTCTCAGAAGAGAGTCCATATAGATGTTCGCTTTCCCAGACGTGATTTAACCTTGGTTATTCCTGGGTTATTTTTCTTCTGGAGTAGCCATTTTCCTTTGGGAAAAAATTCCTTCACATCTGTACATTCATGGTTTTCCTGGGAGAGCAGCAACTTTTCTTTTGGAGAGATTAAAGAAAAGTCTGGAGTAAAGTTTTGTGTCCAAACCCCAAGTTTGCCTAGAGTTTGGAAGAATCTCATTTCAACAGGTAAGTATGCTGAAGTTGCTTGTAGAAATGCTTGTGGCAACATGCTGGACCACTTATAGAGGACTTAAATTACTTGTTAGTTAACCACTTAATTTGTAGTGTTCCCTTGTTTTATTTGTAATTATATTTATAGCTTCAAGTGAACCACATTTTATATTCAATAAAAATGGTCCATTTACTTAGGGTATTAATATAATAAATCTACCTACGTTTCATTTTCTATCTGCAAAATGGAGCTCCCTAATAAAAACATCCAATATTGTCTTAATGTATTCCTGGTATATAATAATTTACACCATGAAACCTAATTTGTTAACATTACAGAGAAAACACTATAAATGCATTGACAATGTGTCATAATTTTAATATTTATAGCTATACCTTTCAATAATATGACTCCAAGGTTTATAACATCACCACTTTTAGGAATACAGACCTGAAATAAAGTCAGTTTTCTTCTGGGAAGAGAGAACAGAACCATTCAGGCAAATGTACTGTACAAACTCTGGGTAAGATTGTGTCTATACATGCCTTTTCAAATGAGATTTGTCTTAGACATATTTCATCTATAGAGAAAGGAGGTGACAATTTTATTGACACTGCTGAACAAAATGAAGTAGATTTCAAATAGGACAGACAGAAATACTGAAATGAATGAAAAAAGAAATACAACCTGGGTGCACATTGCCTGTTGCTCAAAGCCCTCTCTGTGGTATAGATTTCCCTCAAAAAAGAGAATCTGGGAGCAGTGCCAGTAGTACATTGGCATTGGGTGCCCCTGCATGGGGATACCAAAGCAAATGGAAGCAATGTAATAGGGCATGGGAAGAGGAGGGGACAACACTCTGCACATAACTTTCAATAGATGCCAAAATCCATAGATATCAATATATAACCTTTATAAAAGATTCTGAAATTTAAAGTTAGTAAGCATGTGAAGAAACAATGGTGTGATGGAATTTCATTTGCATATGTATATATATTTTTAGAAAAGCAATTACATTAGGGATACTAAAAGGACTGAAACTTACTTCTCAGCCAACACCATTCCATATTTATGGCCTCTACATTTGTAGTAGCTTCTATGTTTGCACATGTTATGTTATACCCAATCTTGTCAGTTAACTCCTCATGCTGGTCTTGAATCACTAGCAGTATGTATTTAGAAAATGTAAAGATGTTACCCACACTTTTAATGCACACTGCATTTTGGATAATGTAAACTTTTATCGGTTTTACAATGTTAAATGTTTGCCATGTGAAGCATCAGTATAACTCTTAAATGAGAGTCATATTTTAAAAGCCTCTCTGTTTCTAATCTTTAACTTGTGCTGTACTGTGCATAGATTTTGGCAGACACTGCCCAAAAGCATTACATAAAAGCTCTATTATTTAATGGATCAAAGATCAAAATGTTCATGATTTAATATGCCAGGGGTCACTAAGTTTTGAAACGGCTGCATATTTCTAAAGTGATGCCTACTTCTGCAATACACATCCCATTTTAGTAACTGACAACACTTGAGTTAAATTAAGAATCTATGAACACATCAGAAATGGTACAGTTAGTGAGTTATGGGGTATATTCAGTCTGATACCTTATGTGAATCTCTGGTGTAAGCTGTATATTTAGATTCAATGTTCATATTCAAAATTCTTTTCTAATGGAATAAGTACATTCCAGAAGGATTCCTTCTATAATGCTGATGGGTTATGTTTTCTATTCACATTACCTTCCATTGCAATAGTTTAATGACAATTTAATAGGTCCATAACAAGACAGACTTTTATATGAAGCAGCATTTGTTTTTTTCTTTCTTTTTTCCCTTGGGAAGGTTATATTATAGTTGTTTTTGTTGTTCTAGTATTTTTTTTATAAAAATCAGAAGTAGAGAGCAAAGTATGGGAGAGTCCTCCCCAACTTCCTCAAGCCTTTCTTTTTTTCTTTCTTTAAATGTGCATTATACCATAAGGATTTTTTAAGCTGTATTAGTTAGTCATGTTAATTTGATGCCTTTGTTGTTGTGAATAACTGAATCTGTTGTTTAGAACTGGTATGAACCAGTGTTTTCTGAAAGGTAATGATTTATTAGTCATGAAATGATTCACCGCTGGTATTCTTTGCTTCTGTCAGATAAAGTGTGGATTCTGCTTTTCAGAACTTTTACCTCAACTGACGGGCATTCAGAGAAATGTAGTAACTAAGTGTGTTAATGCTCAATAGGCAGAAAATGACTTCACAACAGACATCCAAAGAGGTCTTCCATCTTACAGTGAGGAAGCTTGGCAAAATTAATGGGGTTTTTTTTCATTATCACTTTTCACATGTTCAATATGACTCTATAACAGCTAACATTAAAACTAGTAGAGTAAGGCTAAAGAAATATTAAATGAGTAAATTGCTCATGGAAAACAGTGAAATTTGCTGAAGAATGCACTCAAGAAAGGCTCTTCAAAGTGTATGTTTACACTCAGCTACACACATTATGACTTTTATGCCATTACATTTTACTTCAATAAGCATGTTTATTATTAGCGTGAAAAGAATATTTCTTCAAAATGCAACATTAGATTGATGTCTGCATCTGTTCTTGTTTTTGTCATTGGAAATTTATCACATGAATAAGCATATTTAGCAGTCTTGATGGCAAGCAGTTGGATGCACTTGGGAGTACAAGAGTCAACTGAGCTTTAAACTCCTGTGTCTGGCAGAAGGGGCTATATTTTTGTAAAAATAGTTTACTTATCCCTAAGAAAGTGGTCCTCAATCTCTTTGGACTCAAGGCATCACTTGTTAGACTGTAGGTACTTCTAGGATAATGCCAGTTCTTCACTTTAACTTCTTTGCCTACAGAAAAATAATAAAGCAATTCTTCTGACAAAGGGGTAAGAAAGACCACAGCAGGTCACAGCATTTCTGATGCTATGTATTCCTACTTTACATCTCTACATTTATTCTGTGAATCTTTTGTAGACGTTCATACACTTAACAGAGCTAAGGTTGTGTGGTGCCCAACAGCACACTTAAAAGGATCTCAGGGCACCACAGGTTACTGTGTCACCCTGATTGAGCATCACTGCCCAGGAGATAATTAATCTCAGGATCCTGACCAAAGAAAAAGGACAGCAGCACACCTTGGGCTTCAGAAAAGCAGACTTTGACTCCTCAGGGAGCTGATGGACAGGATTCCCTGGGAGGCCATTTTGAGAGGGAAAGGAGTTCAGGAGAGCTGGTTGTATTTTAAAGAAACCTTATTGAGAGTGCAGGAATAAACCATCCTGATTTGCAGGAAGAATAGCAAATGGAGCAAATGACCAGCTTGGCTTAGCAGAGAACTCTTTGGTAAGCTTAACACAAAAAGGACACTTGCAAGAAATGGAAGCTTGGACTAAAAATTTGGGAGGAGTATAAAAGCGTTGCTTGGGCATGTAGGGATTAAGTCAGGAAGGCCAAAGCACAACTGGAGTTGAAGCTTCAGGGGACATGAAGGGCAACAAGAAGGGTTTCTATATGTTATCGATAAGAGGAAACTCAGGGAAAGTGTGAGTTCTTTACTGAATGGGAGAGGTAACCTAGTGACAGTTGGTGAAGAAAAGGCTAAAGTACTCAGTGTCTTTTTTACCTTGGTAAACTTCTTGCATTGTGCAAATGAAGAATTCTTCCTTTTCCTCATGGCATAGATCATGCACCTGCTATTTCTTGTGTGTTGCATTTCGCCCTTTCTGTACATTCTAGTTCCTTTTTACAAATTAAGCTCAGGATCCTGTAGTAATTTTTTTCTTGAGGCTTGTATCCTTTATGCCTAATACTGTTTAGTCTTTGATCATGAACACTTTTAGGTCTCCAAAGTTGCATGTCTGGTTCAGCAGTCTGTGGTTTCTGACAGACTCCTCTACTGTCTCGTGGAAATTATACTGTTAAAAGGTTTCTTTTTGTTTGGGTATATAATATTCCTTAAACTTTTTATTATTGTGCTATAGCTTTTCTGTTCTGCTTCTGATAGTTGTAAGCTAAAGAAGCAGAGCTTCCTGGCCTGCTATATTAAAAAACATAACAACCTTGAGTGGATCTTCCTTCTCTGTAGCTCCACTGGCCCTCATATATATGGTGAAGCTCTGGTTAAATTTCTTCCCGTTTTCTGCTTCATTGCTAGATAGCTTTAACTCCTCTGGAATTCTGAGATACTTTATTTTTCTGTCTTTCTTTGCAACCCACTCCAGGTACCATGTTTTATTCTCAAAAGACCAAGGAGTTAAACCTATAACGTGATAAAGCTGGTTTATTCAGAGAGCTTTCTTAGCATACTGATCTGCTGTTCTGTCCGAGCCAATGTAACAAATTATACATAGCACTCTTAAAGATATCCACACAACATCTGGAGTACTGAGTCCAGTTTTGGGCCCCCCACTATAGAAAGAATGTGGATAAGTTGGAAAGAGTCCAGCAGAGGGCAACAAAAATGGCTCAGGTGCTGGGGCACATGACTTCTAAGAAGAGAGTGAGGGAATTGGGTTTATTTAGTCTGTAGAAGCAAAGGTTGAGAGGGGATTTGATAGCAGCCTTTAATTACCTAAAGAGTAGTTCTAAAGAGGATGGAACTAAACTGTTCTCAGTGGTGACAGATGACAGAACAAGGATCAATGGTCTCAAGTTGCAGCAAGGGAGGTTGGATATTAGGAAAAACTTTCTCACTACGAGGGTGGTGAAGCACTGGAACGGGTTATGTAAAGAGGTGGTAGAATCTCCATCTTTTAAGGCCAGGCTTGACAAAGCCCTGGCTAGAATGATCTAGTTTAGGATGACTTCCTGAAGTCCCTTCCATCCATAATTTTCTATGATTCAATCATTCTAAGAGGCTCTAAAATAAATGCACACTAAGAACAGTACTCTCAGCAGTGCTCTCACCTATGCCTGCAGGCTTAAGTTTTTGGAGAGTATTTTTGTAACTTTCTTTCTAGAAACACTGTTATGTTAGATAAAATCTGTTACATTGCAAAATATTATTGTAGTTTACTATTTGATTAAAAAGTGGAATGGTGTTTATGGGTACTGAGACGTAAGATAAACACCCCCAAACTCTTTAACTCTTATATAAAACTTTAATCACTTTATATGTCCTTTAGAAAGGCATTCAGACCCAAAAGATATTAACAACTTCACTGAAGTTAAACATGTTCAAAATGTTAATGGGTATCAAAACAATGTATAAAGACCATGGGAAAGATAAGCATATCAGTAACTTAAGATTCTAAGTCCTATTTTAAAAAGTGATATTTAGGATCCTAATTCCCACTGATTAGAAAATTATATCTAATGAAAGAACTAAAAGCAGCCAAGCCTTTTCAAACTCCAGCATTCTCTTTATCCTTAAAGCTTCTTTTATAAATTGGTAAAGAAAATCAAATGAATCTTTACAATCTGCAATATTTGCTTGATCTAATGAAGGCTAATGAGGAAACAGGCTGTACCATTGCCATGAATTAGTTTATGCTTTGACTTTCATAGACAACTGACCAATCTTCCCTCTTTCTGGATATTCTGTAGTGATACTGTAAATAGGCAACATAAAACCTTTGGTATACCTCATTTTCTTCTGACACTCATTTAAGCCCAGTGTTACATCTGTGGTTGGAGAAAACCGGTTCTTGAAGAAGAGAACTGCCTCTGCAGGCTGGAACCCTCTTGGGGCTGTCTGTTACAGATGCTTTTCAGCAGCTCCCCACTGCCTATTGACAGTTTTACTCCTTTCCCAGTAGGGAAGATATAAGGCTGTAAATAAGTGGGCTCCCCAAAGCATAAGAGTGACCCTGGGTAGAGAGCTCATCCATGTTGTTCTCCAGCCAAGAGGCTGGAATATATGTATGCTCCAACTATTTTTATAGTCCTAAGAATTTTACAGAAATTTGTAGAGCTAGAAATGAATGCCTGCCCGTGACTTTAGTTTCCCCCTTTATTTTTTTCACTTTTTTTAGACTTCAGGATCCATCATAATTTCACATTACTTGTGACATTTGCATAGGCAGGGCAACCTAATACAGGAAGTAACAAAGTAGGATGCTACTACTTTCGTGATTGAAGAACATTTTTATTACACAGAGCCATTCACCATTTTCAAAGGCTAAATAGTCTAGTTTACATCCAACACTTGCCTGAGTGGCGTCTCATGGGAACTGTTTCCTATCATTAGACCTTTTAAGTACCCATGTATCTGATACATGATAATGTTTCTGGTCTCAGCTGGTTTACTCTGTTTACCTGATTGCTAGAAAAAGCAATGCTATGTGCAAGAGTGGTTTAAAGTGTGATAGCAATTTTGTGTAATTAATTTGAGGAAAGCCTGATGATCATCATTATAACAACAGTATTGGTCATTATCATCTCACTGCAAAGTTAAGGCTTCTTCTGTCCATTATATTAAAGGTTGTTTTGTTGTAATTTCTTCATGCTTGGGCACTGTGGCTGGACCAGGTACAATATAATGAAGGCCTTTATGTAATTAACTTTGAAGAATCAAAAGATTGCACCTACACTTTGTCTCTGGATCACAGTATTAATGACACAGTGTTCCTTTGTATGAGGAGGAGAATTCAACCTAGAATACAGTACAGAAAGATTGGAATGGATAAGGCTCCTAAGTGAATGTCAAAGATGATTAATAAGAGAGATAAGAGTACATCCTCCTTCTGACATTAAGAGGAAAGTGAAAGAAGAAAAGTAAAATGTCTACATCAGAGAAACTTGGGAGAATAGTCATAGCTCCTTTCAGAAAAAATGGAACTGGAATTTTACTGTTTCTACCTTATCATAGGCTTTTCAAGAAAATGCTAAAAAAAAATATCAGAAAACAAAAAGGAAAACAATTTTTAATAGAAACAGAATTGTCAGAAAAGGAGCTGGATATGGAGATGAACAGAATCAACATTTTTTTTTTTCTGACTGATGTATGGTATTCTTTTCTTCAGTCATCAGTAGTAGGGGTTTCCTTCAAGAGTCATGCACTCTACCCAATACAAGTGCATACATACATACAAGCTAAAAATATAAGTGGGGATTAAATCAAGTAATACCTATTTAAAAAGAAATGTGGTATGAATTCTAAACATGGACTATGTTGAATCCCTAAAAGGGGTAAATGTTGAAGTTGGTGCTTTCCCTACCCCTTTCCTCCCCCCCGCCACAAAGATATGGGCATAGATCAGTGGTGCTGACAGTTTTGGCCCTGTGGGCCATATGAATGTTGTGTGATCAGTCTGTAGATCAGATTACCCCCTCCTCGCTACCCCCCTGCTCCTGTGTGTCCAGGGACCCTGAGCCACATCCAGCCAGCCAGAATGAACTCCAGGGGCTCTGCACTACTCCCAATTAGCTAGGATTGGGTTCCAGAGGCTCTGCCAGGATGAGGCCTCATGCTATCCTGTGCACCTAATCTAACATACGAGATCATGATCCAGGATCCTGGTTTTCTCTGATTTAAAACAATCCCCAATTTTTGGTTAAAAAAACTAACCCCAAATATACATTTTTTTGTTATTTAAATGAAAACAATAAATAGTGGTGTCTGTCTGTCTGTCTGTATCTATCTATCTATTGTGCCGTTTCATTTTAATAGTGGAAAAATGTGAATTCAGAGTTACTTTTTTAAACAGAAAATTGGGGATTTTTTTTTTAAATCAGAGAAAACCAGGATCACTGATCATGACCCATGAGGCTCCAGAGAGCCATGGACTGGATGACACAGGACTACAGGCCAGATCTGTCTCATGGGCCAGGGTTTGAACACCCTTCATAGCACTAATATCCTACTGTGACTTAGTTTCTACTCTTATATACCAACTTATTTATGAATTGACTCCTTTTCTTTAACAAACCTAGGAAGCCACTGTCCTGATAGAGCATGGGCAAGGAACCATGGAGGGGTAATTTTTGCTAATTCAGAAATTACAGGTAGAGGAAAAATATCTTTCCTTATTCAATGAAGTTCTTGAGAAGCAAATCATGGCTGCACTAGTTTCTGTTATCATGATACCTCCTGGAAGTTAAGTTAAATTTAGGCTACAAGAAAAGAGACTAAGGGTACAGGCAGACATTATAGTTATAGTTGCTTTAGGTTGATCTGTATAGATGTTCATGGAGGTTAGATCATGCAAAAAATACTTGGCCCAATTTAACTTGGTTCACTTGAAGTGATAAACTAAATTAGAGTCGGAACAGGCTAGGACAATCTAATGAACATCTGTACTCACTCAGAGTGCAGCACTAGGGTTGGGAAATCCTAGCCCCAGGGCTTTACTTACCTCCTCACCTTGACCAGGCTACTTTTAGCCCCCACACGTAAGTCCCTGATCCCTGGGGACCCAATTATTCCCCCCTGGCCCCTGTGAACCTGCTAGCTCTGCTGATTCAACCGCCCCTCCTTCCACTCTGATTGACTTAGGTTACTCTCAGCACCAGTGAACGCATGCTTATTCTGCTTAAATTAAGCTGAATGATAATAAATAATTTATGGTAAATGGGTACACATATCCATATTGGCAGGAGTCCCATTATCCTTATTGTAGGGGGAAGGGGGTTCTGTTTTGAGAGTGGGTTTTCTAGGCAAGGAAGAACTTGTATCTCAGTATGTGACGGAGAAAATGGTAGAGACAGAGAGGTTTTATTTAAATAATGGGGATTCTTCTGGGATTATTTCCACATGAACTGAAGTATATCAGCAAAAATGCAAAAAAAATGAATTACTGGTGGTATAAAATGTGAATAAGTAGTTGGTCACTGAGAAGTATTCTGTTTGGACTATGCCATTTAGTAGCAGCAGCACAGGTAAAACTGATATTATGTGACTAGTTGTAGAGTATGGGAGGGTAAGAACAAAATTTGATTGTACCAAAAGAAAGCTATGATTGTGGAGAAGCTGTACTATTAAGATAACAGAAGATGCAGATGAGATTCTGTAGCCATAAATAACCATACAGTTACATATCCACCCTGTAATACGGAGTATGAGAAATTTAAATAGCAGTATTAGCTGGAATACATGGCTATGAGAATAGGTTGCAATTAAAGTGTCATTTCTAAATTAGAGTGTGATGAAATTAATCGTTGAGATACTGTCATTTCTGGCTCTATGCCACACTTGAAAGAGAAGTCATTCTAGAAGTCACAGGGACACTTTTATCAGAGGTAATCCTTCTTTCAGGGTAAAAGGCAAATGAGGTTAATCTGAAGCTTGATTATTGCTAATTGTAAACTTGTGTGCAGATGAAACTGAGATCACACTAGGTGCTCTTACTTTGCCCATCCCTCCTTTTTTAATTTTTTTTTAAACTCATCTTTCAACAGTAGAGCATTTATATTGTTAAAAAATTGAATTGTCCTTCTGGCTTAATATAACCTGAAAATGTCTGAGATGTAAGGTTATATACATTTATGACTCAATGTATGAATATTTCATAAAGAAATTATTGAGGCTTATAGACAAAGAGAACATTTTTTTTCCCACAGAGGAAAAATAATAGTGGAAAGCAAACAGTACAAAAAGTAATTTATTTGAAAAAATCCAAAAAGATCAGCAGTGAAAGTAGGGCTGACTCAGCTGAACAGCATATTTATCTACAATTGTTCATTTGAGACATATTACTGAGCCTGTGTTATGTATAATCAAAATATCTTAAAATGGAAATGTTTCCATAGTGATAGATACATTTAAATCATTTTCACTTTTGATCATTAGTGTTAGTATATACTAATGGAATCACCTTTACAGCACAAATTTGCAGGTAGTAAATTAGGTAGAAAATTCTTATCTGTTCATCAAACAGCATAATTAAAATTCATTTGTTGTAGCAACACTTTTATTATATATTTGCAAACAATAAGTATATAATTGGGGGGGGGGTTAAACTGCAAGAAGATACCCTGATAAAAAATCCTATCACATGAGAGACAAAGTAACATACTCAGCTGCACAACCTCACTGGTGTTCTCTCTCTCTTACACACACAAATACACATAAATACAGCCACACACAGTTGTAGAGTCAGGTTAGTTTCTATCTAGAGAGATTTAAAAATAAGTTTCAACTTTGTTGTGTATGTATATGGAAATGGCTTGGGAGGAATATGATCCAGGCTGTATAGGTAAAAGAAAACTGGTGTAAGACTGTCAAGGAAAAAAGAAAAATTATTGCACTCTGTTACTTTAACACTCTAGTAGATACACAGATCGTATTTCCACCATGTACAGCAAGTCAAAGAAGTGTTTTTAGATTGCTTCAGCAAAAACACAAGCAAGTTCTTTTCATACAAAGGGAGGAAAACAATGTCTTCCTCTTCCTTTTCCCCTTCTTCTTCCTCCTCTTTTCCTTCTCCTTCTCTTCACCTTTTTCTTCATTTTTTTCTTCACTATTCAAGTTTCCATTTGAAAAGATACTCAGAAGTAAAATAAATGCAAACCCAAATTGAAAGACTCAGCAAAAGACCCCCATTGATTTCAAAAGCATGGCACTGTTACATATTTCAACCCATAGCACAAAAATGATGCCTT
Organism: Caiman crocodilus; assembly: GCA_030014935.1. NCBI lineage: Eukaryota > Metazoa > Chordata > Crocodylia > Alligatoridae > Caiman > Caiman crocodilus. The sequence continues at coordinate 55,036,080 of JAGPOW010003316.1, read as the reverse complement.
AGTGCAGTTATGGAGTGCCCTAAGAGCCTTACATAATGCTTACCTCTTAGCAAGTGCATTGAAAAATTAAGCACACAATAGGTCTGGATAAAAGTGTGGCTTTAACACACACAGTAGAATTCACTTAGAATTGTATTTTGAAACCTGGTTCTCTAATATCCTTATTACAAAATTATGTCAGCAATGCCCTCTTCATCTTTGAGTGAAACATACTAGTTCTTGCTACTTCTTGCAAGAGTTTGCCCTCTTTTTTATCTTTCTTGCAAATCTATCCTTCTCTAAGTTTGAATTTTGCCAACTCAAAATCCATAATGTTTGCTGTGAATTTCTTTGTCTTTGTTACTTTTAATTTAGGATCTTTTCAATCTTCAAATTTGGTACACTATTTTTAGGAGTAACTGCTGGTGAGAAGGGGAATTCTATTTCTTAAGAACTGTGAAAATCAAGAGAGAGAAGCAAACCATTTATTCCACTTATTGAATTAGTGCAAAGGGCTGTATGTTAAAAGACAATATTACTGTTGCATTTATAAAGCCTAGGGTGAGCTCAGTGAAAACCCATGTGGCAAACATTCATTCATTTTCTTTTCTTTTATCCAGTTTGTTATTTAAAAAAAAATGGTGTATGACCTACTTAATTAAAGTAAAAAAATGTAAAGTAAGAACAAAAAAGTTGGTAGCAGGAAAACTATTTTTTATTGATGTAGTGTGTCTCTAGTAGATCCTTTTGCAACTGAAATATAACATTTGATGTATTCAGTGTGTGCTGCAAATAAATTAGTCTTGGTGAACATCCTGAATCTAGTTCTTTGAAAGTTATACAGCCAGACTGTTTTGTAGGAAGAAGAAAAGATCAGAACTGGCAGAGGTGTTAATGTGTTAATGTGGTCAGTAATTCAGCCAGTGCCTTTTAATCTTATTTTGTATCATTAACTTTACTATAGGATATTGTTTAATTTAGTAGGTAGTAAACTGTCATGTGACAAGTGTATTTGATATTGGAGCCCTGAGCTAGGTCATGTGGATAGAATCGAAAGGTAACTGCTCAAAAGTGCTAATCTATCAAGGGAAATTTTTCCATTTTTTGAAAAGAATTTCTCTATCTTTTGCCTAAAGGGTCCTTTTTTTCCCTATTGAGTTTGCTTCAAGACATTGCTTCTACTTCCGCAAACTATTTTAACAATTTGAAAGGGGTTGAGTGATCTTAGCTGCTTGCCAATAAAGCTGGATAGCCAAAGGCTACTGCATGCAGATCCCACCAGGTCAGGGAGCTAGGAAATAAAATGGCACACTGGTAGGTAGTGATTGATGGAAATTTGTTTTGAAATTTTGGCACTCTGAAAAAAGGATGTACTTATTCCATGCAGTACTACTGAAATACTGTATTAATTAGTAGAGCAAATGTATTAAATCTATTCATGTTAAACTGGAACAAGGTTGTCAGCACATTAGAAATAGCTGTTCCTCTAATTAGTATATTATCTGATTCCATTGTCAAAAGTATCAAACAATTTCACTAGCGCATATGTCACACTTTGGTTTTGCTTAGTAATATCTCTGGGTTGAATATATTCTTTTACTAAAAACTCAGTTTCCCTGACTTCCTTTTACTCTGTTATGCTCTGGAAATGAATTGGTTAATATTGCCCTGATTTAGACTTAAGAGTGAAGGTGGAGACTCTGCACTATCTCAGAAACTGGGAATGGTACCCAATGGACTAATTTATATATGACGGCACACTGGAGCACCAGTGAATTCAGGCCTCAGCACTTGGAGGCTCCCTGCTCTCTCTCACACTCAGGAGGGACATCAAAGAAACTCATATGAAAGACTTATTCATAAAAGAGACTCCCTAAAGGTGTGGACAGACATAACACTTGAACCATTCCAAAAATGTCACTTATTGGGAACTGGTTCATAATTGTCCAGGGACAGCAGTGTGCATCCTTACATTCCTAAGGGTTCTAAGTACAGCCCTCATTTTTGGGGGATTACATTACTGCCAAAATGCCACTAGGGGTGGTAGAGTACTCAAATCATCTTCCTTTCAGGAGTCACTGTGCTAAGTTTCCCCAAGATTCCTGTGGATAAGGAAGACCCTGGAAGACCTTGGAGTGGAGGGGTTCCCAGGTGCTGGAGAGGCTATGTGGCCCCCTGATCATAGCTCCTAGAGGCCTGCATGCTCTGGCCTTTTTCCCCTCACCCATGCACAAAATACTCCTCATTGTTTGCAATGCCTGCCCTGGAAAGCCATCTTGTCTGTGACACCTCTTTGCTATGCATCATGGGTGGTGGGGTCCTCAGCTCAACTGGGGAGTTAGCAGGGGTTGAAAAGTCACAACATGTTTCTTGTCCCCTGCTTCTGGGTTGCCACTACTGCTCTCTACCCAACCTACAGTCCATGCCTTAGTTTCCTAGCATGCCTCACCTGTGCAGCCCGTACCTGTTTTTCTTGCAAACTACTGAACTGTATGCAGTGGTGCCCAAACAGAGGGTGATCAGGTGTGGGGGGAGGAGGAAGGGAAGGGGATTGGGGTCTCTGCTTTTCATTCTGGGGGGTGGTTGCTTTGGAATTTTCCACAGTCTCTACCTCATACTGCAGTTTTAGAAAGACTTTCCCTAGAAAACCCCTCAAGTATGTTGCATTGCCAGCAGTTGTATAGAGATGTGTGTGCAGGGTAGGGCTGGCTGCAAGACTCTTCACTGTTAAAGTGCTAATTCGCTTCACACTGAACATGGAATCAATAGCCATTCTTTTCTTTTAAGTGCCCATTGTGCAGTGGCTCAGTTTCCTTCCACCGCAACCTAGTGATTGTGAGTTATAGACACAACCACCAATCTACCACAAGCAGGAGGTCACAAAGACACTTTCACCATAGAAACTATTTACCCTCAACCTTAAATAAGCTCATGTTCCCTGTTAGGGAATCAAAACTGACCCAGGGGATTTCTGCTTTTCCACCCTTGTGGGCTATCATCTCTGTAGGCAACAGATATTTGGGAAGTAGAGCCCCAGTTGCATCCCACCCCTGCATTGGTTTGTGGGAGTGAGGAACAGTTTAGTTGGGATGATTGACCAGATACTAGGCACAGAGACCATTTATATACATGCCCCTGGGAGAGAGTTGGGAGGAGGGAGCAGGGAGGAACCTAATTATAGCATCCAGAGTGTTTCATGTATTAGCATCCCCACACTTAAAAATGGCAGCAGGGTTGCTTTAATTAAAGCTTGTTTGATGAGCTTTAGTTAAAACATGCCTGCTGCCATTTTTAAACCTGAGGACTCTGATACATGAGCCACTGGAGACAGCTGGAGCAGTAATTACTATGCTCCAGCAGACTTGACTAATCAAGCCTGTTCCAACATGCTGCAATTAGAGCGCACAAGAGCAGCCTTGCTGCTCATGTATAGGTGTCCAGAATGCCTGATGTCTGCATATAACATTGAACTGATTCAGGGAGGACTGGCTCAAAACGGTACCTTATTTTCACAGTGTGGTTTTGAAATGATCCAGGAAGTTTAAATGGTTCTAAAGCGGCCTATATATCTAGATTCTTGGGGTTTAGTGTATTTAGGATGTTCTAAGTGTTTTGTCTGCCCACTCCCTGAGACGATGTGGGGCAGAGAAAGGCAGGGTGAGGAGAGGGGGTCTGGAGAAGACAGGACTTTGAATTCACTGGAACTCTGGCTGAGGTGCAGCTTAAACAGTATGACACAAGGGCTCTGTCTGTATGCTACGGTTAAGTAATAAGTGCTGCTTTGTTTAAGAAGAGCTACCTGCTTTACTGCATGTGACTTCGGGTGCATTCAGTCCCTTAAAGTAGTCCCTCTCCAGGAGCTGAGCCAAAATGTAGCTCCCCCGGGTACAATGGGCACAGGATGGTGTCAACATCCAAGGAGCCAGGATTAGAAACTATGCCTGGGCTGGCGTGAAGGACCACTCAGACACTGCGTAAAGTCAAGGGGTCTCAAGCACGTGCCCCTCTGAGTTATTCATAATGCTAGACAAAGAGGAGACCATTTCATTTAGAAAATAAGATAAAATGTGTACGTAGCAGTTGACCTTGTTGTTTCTTTTAACAAACAAACAAAAAAATAGATAATTTTGACTATTGTATTATGTAATGAAATAACATAATATAACATGGCATAATGTGCTCTGTTATTCGCATGTCATGAAATAATATAACAATAAGAGCTTAAGTATGACTGTATGACTGTAAACGACCTCGAGGACGTCCGCCGGATCGCTGGAGAAAAGAAGTCAAAGCAAAACTAGGCAAGAACTGGCAACAAATCACAAGAGATTGAGAGGCTTACAGACAGCGGCTGAAGGATCTGTTCTACCACAACGATGGCAGATGAACCAGATCTTCAAGTGTTCAAGTATTCAAGAGCTTAAGTATTTGTAAATGAAATTATGATTTAAAAAAAAATAAAATAATTCAGAAAAAAATAGAATTACTATTTCCCAAGGAGAAATAGAAATAATATACTATATTCATTGAATTTTTTTATAGCAAAATTTCTTAAAGGAGATGCCTATTTGCTAATAGAGTTGTGCAAATTTATATGGGGCATCTTACATCTTTTCCAGCCTTAAAAAATAATGCATTTTTTTTAGTGTGCAAAGTTCTAGCCAGCTGAAATGTTATGCTCATAATTTCCATAACTACCTAGCTTTTTACATATTGAAATGAATAATTAAGTACCTCATAGTGGTACAGAATTCTGCAGGTCTAGCTTGTTTCAAAAGTTTTTCAAATGTATTTTACTGTATGCAGCTGTACGTGTGAGAGGTATTTTGAATATAGCTAAGAGATGGTTATAACATTTGCTGCATACAGTAAAATATTTTATGAAGTTTTTAATGCAGTTTCTGAACTGTTTCATTTCACAAGCATTATAGGGAATGTCCCTGAATGTCTTTGAATATCATCTTATTACAATTACCATTACCAAGATTTCACAGGTCTCAGCTTGAGATCTGTAGACTTAAAATGAAGTGTGAGCCTAACATAAAGTTAAAAATATCCCTATAATGCCAACAGGCCTATAAAGGCAAGACTTTTTTAAAAACAGAGCCAAAATAACTGTGTAGAATGTTAATGTTTTGTCTGAAACCACAAATGGCCTGACTCACTAGTCTAACAAAGAAAAGTAGTTAACGAAAAAGGAAAGGACACACTCAAAATATCACTTTTAAGCATCTTCTGTTTTCCTTTGGATTTTTCTGACTCTGAAGAGTAAAAAACTTCTGTGTACTATATTAGAAGTTAAATATACCTGTTTCCTACCATAAGAGTTTTATTTTGTTTTGTTAGAGTATCTGCAATATTGTGAGGAAAGAGAAGAGGAAGTCTTTTAATACTAATTTACACTTCGTAATAACAACAATTGACTATTGTAAAAGATATTCTATGACACTTATGTGGCCCATTTTATCTTAGTATCTCAGAGCATTACAGTCCTCATAATACTAATCCTTTCCACGCTTCTGAAAGATGAGAAAACATGATTATTCCTATAATATGACTATCCTCAAAATGGTGGAACAGATACCTGAATGGACTTCCAAATTCTAGGTACTCATTCTATAGTAAATCAGGAATTATTCAGATTAAGCAAATAAAAGTTGCTGAGCATGAAATTGTGGGAGAGAACAATCAGGACCTATACTTTGTCTTTTGTTGATTCACACAAGGATATAGCTGGGGAGTTCTGTATCCTGGCAGCAGTGGAACATGGACCTGCAGATGGGTTGCCAGTAGTGGCTGCCAGGCCAACCAGTGTGGAAGCTGCTACTTTTGAATCCCCTTCAAGTCAGTGTACCTGAGTTGCCACCCGCTAGTCATGCTACTAGGTTAGCAAAGTAAATTCACTGAATAATGCATTACAACATTGATTAAAAACCATGACAAATGTCTAAGTATGTCAGTCCTATTCACTCTCTATTGTTCCTTAAAATTCAGTATCAGTATCATAGAAGTTTAAGATTAGAAGGATTAGGTCATAATCTGACTTCCTATAAATGTGGATAATACAACGTATATTCTAGAAGGATATCCATTCCTTATTTAGAGGCAACAGGAAATGAAGAATCCATCTTTTTTTTGGCTTTGCTCCAGAGTTTATCATCACACTTACAAGTAGGTGTCTTATTTCTTATTTTAATGTATCTGTCTTTTAAACCCAGTCGCGTTATGTATAGCTTGCATGATTTTTTCCTATTTCTTATATTAATTTATGTGGCTCTTTTAACATCCTTTCCGAGCATTTGGTACCCTTTAAATTGGCCTCAGAACTGTATTTGGTGTTCCTGTATTTGTCACACCAATGACACACCTGGAGGTGAATTCTAGGGCTGATCAAAACTTGAAATGTCCATGTCAAGGGAAATTTCAGATGATATATATAAATATATATAAAATTATAAATAAATATATATAGTCTGATTCAGAAAGTAAACACACCTTTCCCCAATATACCTGCAATGCGGTCAGCATTGATCATGTTGTCCATCTCCCTCATACCCCCAAGTCTTCCTTCCATTGGGCAGCAGTGGGAAAGGTAGCTACATGGACCTGCAGGGACCTGCAGGCCCTATGCTGACCACTTATGGACCATCAGTTAGATAGTCCCCAAAAGTATAAATTTTAATTTTACAAGCTCCTTAAAATAATACTAATATGGTAAAGGAAACAATCCAAAGCAATATCCTTGTACCAACATATTTACAAGTCATAGGTATATGGTGGCAGAGTGGCATGAACAAACAGAAAGCACTGTTTTTCCTCTGTCCTAGAATTAGATTTACAAAAACAAAGAGTCAAAAAGTTGAAGGAGAGGCAAAAGACCTATCGTACAATGACTGACAGGTTCTCCTGGCTTCATAGATACGATGAACAAAGGACAGTAAGAAAGTGTCAGGGACAGATAAAGAACTATTTATACTGAGTGGGGCATAGGAGACAGTTGTAGGTACACTTGGCAGGTATATAGTCCCAAAGGCCAGTTCAGTTGTAGGCAAATAGTCCCAATACCATGTTCATTCTATTTTCAAGGAAATAAATGATTTTCAGGTGATGATGTTTTCATTTTGAACATTATCCAGACATCTCATTGGGGCTGTGTTTTAAATTGGAAAATCAAGAGTTTATCATCCCTTAAATCAGCCTTTGCACTAAAACTGTTTTGGAGGATTATTATCTGAGAGTCAATATACATCAGTGAGAAATGTTAAAAAAGTTAAAGATGATAAGAATTTTGCTGAAGCTAGCTCCTGATTCTGGTCTATGAACAATTTTTCAAAGAGCTGAAACAGATTGCTGTTGCATATTTATCAAACTATATCCAATTGCAAAATGTTAGCGCTACTGTCTTAGCAAGAATTTTCATGTCAAGTCTCCTTGAGTTTTGTAAAAAAGCTTTGTAATTCAGCCTTCTAGACGTACGTTAGCAGTGAATGAGGATTATTACACACATTGCTACTGCTACTTATAAGACTAAAATTGTTAATTTTCTTAATTGTAGCTATCAGTTATATGGAGATACTGATCAAGTGCATCTCTGTACATATGCACCATAGAAAGAGTTTATTGCTGTCAAAAGTATGTAGCACTATTCAGTCTCCTTTCCCTGTGTTTGTAAGAGATTAACATGATACTGTGTCAGGGATGTGTGGGTGGGGGAGGGCTATAGGGGAGGGTGTGGCTATGTGAGAAGGGGATGGATGTAGGGGGTGTGGGTATGTCAGGTTGTGGGGTACATGGGAGGGTGTATGTGCAGAGGTAAGGTGGGATGTATGGGAGGGTGTGGGTGTATGTATGTGTATGGTGGGAGGGTGGTGTGTGGGGGGGTGGGACCCCAGAGCTGCACATGATAGAAGTATGTGGATTAAGCCCAGCTCAGCCCAGCCCAGTCCCATAGTGCACAGCTCCCTGTATTCATCCCTGAATCCTCAGCTACATATGGTGGCAGCATGCAGGGCCAACCCAGCCCTATAGCACATGGCTCCCCATGCTCCCAGCCCCCTTTCCACCAATAGGATTCCCTGGCTTCCAGTTAGTGGAACCCTTGCCTTTCCAATCTCATAGCGAGGGAGCGCTAGGAAACAGCCCCAGGGTGGCCAGGCAAAAACCAGAAAGAAGCTTCTTGTCTCCAATGCCCCAACCTTTGGGCTTAGGGTATGGTAGGTCAGGACAGGCTGGAGTGTAGGTTAACAACCAGAGCTGGAACTGCTGCTGCAGAAGGCACTATGTACCATAGTTTTGTCAATGAAATGGGTTTCTTATGCTTTCTTATATCTGCTCTTTATTTTGGCTGTAAACATAGTTTTCTCATATATGGTCATATAAGACAGGAGAGATGCTACTTTGGTTAATAAACATATACTGTTATAACACCAGTGCAAGTAAGATCAGAATCTATATTGTTCATGATCTTAAACGCATCAAATACGTGTTGCTAACATGCAGGTCTGGAAACAGGATAAAATTTTAATTTCTTTATTTGGATTTTGGAGGATCCATGTAGATTAGTTAAGTCCAAAGATCAATCTGCTGTGCACTTGGGATCTCTTAACCTAACAAGTTCATTCAAGCCTAGGATGAAATTGGAGCCAATGAACGGCTGTCAGTTGACAAGTTACAATTCCAGAGCCTTTTTCTTCACCAGAGGTGCAAATACTTTTCAGAAGCTCTAATTTTTATGCAAGCAGATTGCTGTAATTGATAGCCAGAGTTAGACTGGGCACTGATTCAAATGAGTTTGATAAAGACCGGGAGCCATTCAATTTCAGACTTCTGAAAATGACTCGACATTTTTTTCATGAGGATTGGATTTAATGATCTTGATAGCTACTGACACATCAGTCTTTTTAGCATCCTTTCTCTCTTTATAATTAAATTGAAGTTTGGCACCAGGGAAACTGGTGCTTTGTCAGGTAGTATACATTTTTTCTAGCCTAGGAAAGGAAGACTATACAGTGTGCTAAACATTATTCTGCTTCAGTGGATTACAAGGAAAAGAGAGAGGAGAGCAGCTCCCATGTGCTGAAGCAGAATCAATTAGCCATTCTTTTCTGTTTTTTTCTTCTGTCTGAGGGGTTTTTTTCTGTGTAGTATTGTATTGAAATATGCTCATTTGAAATCACACCCTGGATCTCTATGTGATTTTTAATTCAGAGGAAATCCAACTAAAAATATGTGTTTTTTTCTGTGTGGTGAAATCCCCTCCATTTTGCTCTCTTTGTACATTTTGGCAGGCCTAATTTATCTGTGTTGTGTCTATACACCTTCTATAATAACCCCTGTGTTATGTGCTGCATGCTCTGTCTACCATACAAAAAGAGGTACATTGACTTAGGGACTCTTCCATTCAGTTGTGGAATACTATTCATTTCTCTCAGTCTGTCAGAGTTTTCTACTGTTTTGTTTATTCTTCAAATTCCATGTATGCAGCAAAGGACAGGCATGATCAGCAAATTACTGCTTTCATTTGAAATGCAGATGCAGACAAGCATTATAAATAAGCAAGTGCCAAGTAAGATAGCTAAAGCACAAATATAAATCAAATATATAAATAAGACCACCATTAAAATAAACAATTTTATTAGTTTTATATTAGAATGAAACAGATTTCTAACAATGTAGGGTGACAGTTTATTTTGTTATACAAAGTCTGAATGAAAGGGCTTTGCTAAGAGATTAGTGCACTCAGACAGAAATAAGTGTGAACTTTGTGCTATATTTTGAGCATCTTGTACTGTAGAAAACTTAAGCAGACATCAAGAGCAAATGAAGGCACTTAGTTTCATAGTTTCACAGTTTCATAGTAGTTAGGGGTCAGAAAGGACCTGAATAGATCATCTTATCTAACCCCCCACTACTGGTTGGAGTACACACAGGGATCGCAAGACCCCAGACAGGTGTTCATCCAACCTCTTTTTAAATTTACCCAAGGTAGGAGTGAGGATCACTTCCCTAGAAAGTTGGTTCCAGATCCTAGGTACCCTGACAGTGAAATAGTGCCTCCTAATCTCTAACCTGAACTTATTCTCCAGCAACTTCTGGCCATTGTTCCTCATCACCCCAGGTGCTGCTGGGGGCAATATGACCCTTCCTATTTGCTGCTGATCTCCCCTAACAAGTTTGTAGGCAGCCACCATACTTTGAATGGACTTCAAAGTTGCCCTCAAGATTCATCTGACTAATCGTCCACGTACACAAAATTTACCACTATTGATTAATGCAAATTGATAGCTAACTATCTACCTAATATTAATGTGGAAGTGCCATTTTATGTTTATCATTGGGTTTTATGGGCTCAGTCACAAAACCAAATCTTGTCTGCCTTTGAAAATTTACTGTATAATTTGCAATTTTTATAAATCCAAGGTAAACAAATGGAGTTTTAAAAAAAATCTTATTTTTCCTTATGGACAAAAATTATTTGTAGGCTATAACATATGGAAAGAAAAAAGAAAGGTAGACATGTGTATAGTGTTCATAACATCAAAAAGGCAAATTAGAAACAAATCTTCTTCCTAATAAAAAAACTATTTTAGGGCAAAGACATCCTCCATAATTTTGCGCCTCTTGTAACTGAGAGGATACTGGAAGTTCTTATCTATTTTTTTGCCACTGCTTGTTCTGTGTTTTGTTCTTTATATTTCAATAGTAAACATGCCAAGAAACCTCTCATGGCAAATAAATAATTGTTTTTGTTTTGCTGGAGTTAACTGGGTCTGAAGCACTGTATCTATCTAGGCAGTGGTTCAACAAGCAATATTATTTCAGCCTCCATGCTGGGAATTGGCTCCAGTGTATTAAAACAAAAACCCACACATCCTCTGCTCAATGCTTTCCATTTTTCCTCCATTTACAACAGTTCTAAATCTCATATTGGCTGTCATTAAATAGACACTTATTAAAAAGAGAAAAAACAGAAAAATGTCTCTTTCTTAGTAGTTATTAGATAATTCCATCATGAGCACCATGGCCCCCGCCATATTGAAAGAATGAAATATGCATCTCAAATACTTTTTATTCAAGATTAAAATAAAAAATTAAACAACAAACAAGTAAACAAACTCTTGTCTAGATTTTTTTAATTTCACTTGTGCATAAAATCTGAAGTTTTTTTTAAGAAGAAGAATGGCTCTTGAACCTTCTTACATCAAGAAGAAAGGAAACAATCTATCTATCTGTCTATCGATCTATCTGATATATTGATATATGTGTGTGTGTGTGTATGCCATACTGTCCTTAACTTTCTCTCTCTCTCTCTCTCATGTGTATGTATATACATGTATACACATACATATGCATACATACACATGTGTATGCATGCGCACACACATATGCACACACATATATTTATAGGTGTGCATGCATTTATGTATATGCTTCTGTGCTGCCTCATTCTGCTGCAGTAATAAGCACTTTTAATGAAATAGGGTTCAAGTGTTGAGTGCTTTTCTAAATAGTTCTTCCCCTTAAAAATGAAATGCATTTGTAATTGTTTTGTTTGTAGGAAATGGCTATGCATAAATTTGCACTTGATGCTATTGTCTTTTCTGGCCCCTCAATCTTGTTCTATGTAAGGGAGAAACAGTTAAATAATGGATATTTAATAACCTTCTTTGTTCACTTACTGTCAGAGGAAAAGTTTATTATTCCTCAAAAACTAAGGAAATTAAGTATCTTCAGTTTTTTCCTGTAATAAAATAAGAAATTCAGGAACTTTCTGGTAACATGCAACACACAAGACATACTTTCAAACATTTGACAACCATAATGGAAAAAGCAGAAGAACTTGCAGGGACCCTTATCTCAGAAAGGGTCTCCCACAAGGCTAGACCTCAGTGGTTTAAGCTTCTGCCCAGACTTTTTTGACCCTATTGTCTCCCTTATCAACAGCTTTCTCTTTCTATAGGTGTAATATGGGATTGGTAGACGATCGGGAGAGTTAGGCTGGCCATGCTATGGGTCTGCCTGATTGGCTGTTTTGGAATAAGAAGGAACATTTTCTTTTAGGGGCCAAACTGGCAGAAGCCTGTGGGGATTTGTCTTTATTTGTTTGGGGGGTTTTGTGCTTCTTTTCCCAATTTTGCATTACATAAAAGCAGGGCTTAGAAATTAATTATAGTAATTTATATGAATATTCAGTTCACTACAACTTGAAGTCAATATCTAGTGAGGATAATGGGACAAAAGGGCCCATTCCCCCAAAAAGGGAGACTGGATTTTGCTACTGGACCCTCTTATCAAGAAAAGAGGGTGAAATTGAGGTCTGTATATATTTAAGTCTTCCTTTAGTGCCCTCTGTCCATCTCCTAGGGGAGAAGATAAGAAGATTCAAAAGAGTGGGGTGAATGTGTAGGTAGGCTGAGGAATAGATATCTAGGAGCTGGATTCATTTCCATGTGTGGTACGCTAGAGTAATAAAGTCATAGCCTTCTGCCTAAATCCATCCATGTGTTATGTGTCTTTCTTTAATTATAGGTCTTAATCAAGGGTATTTGCTCAGGTACTCTCCTTCCTATAAATGTAGCATGCCATCTTGCATCCTTGTCTTGGAATCTTCATTGGTGTCAAGACTGTATTGCAGAGTGCGAATTTCCTGGAGGTGGGAGATGCCAATTTGATAACCACCTAGAATCCAACTCTCCCACTTGCTGTAACCTCTACATTATTATATAAAGGATGAGGTAGGCTCTGTGATGTGTTTCTGACACTGTCTGTGAATGGTAGTGCCTAATATATCTGTGTTTTGTGCCAAGGTCTATATGGTTTGTGTCTACTAGGCAAGCTCTGTGGATTGGTCCCTCATATACCTAGGGACTGATCCACCTGGCTTCTGGATCTAAATAGGACTTAGGTAGGAATGTGCCTAACTGTCCAGATCATGATGTAGGCAGAAGGGAAGAGCACTTAGGTCAGAAAAGAGCATAATAATGGAGGCACAGGTGACTTGGATTGCAGTTTTGGTCTTAGTGAGCTGAAGTTTACCTAAGTCCCCTTTTGGATGTAGCCCTTAAAATATGCTTTTAGCCACCTAAAAAAAAAACAGCTTCATTCTCGGGGACTCAGGTTGCTTGTCACCTGATTAAAACACAACAAAACAACTCTTAAAAATGAGAAGGTCTGAATGTTTCTAGCATTTTGAATTTCCTTCCTCCAGAGCCAGTCTAGACTTGTTGTAATCAAGGCTAGTGCTACATGAGTAAGACCCAGCTGTGTCCTTAATTAACACAGCCCTTCCTTGTAGGAGGTGATTATTTTATAAAACTCTGTCCTCCTTGTTGGATCATTTTTCCAAATCAAGCACAGCTCCTGACAGAAGAGTAGCCAGAAGCAGGTAAAATCTCTTTTTTGTTATTGAGTGTTAAATTGGTAACTTAGTACAATATGCACAGCTCAATAAGAGCAAAAGTTCAAATCCTCTTGCTTCAGACTACCCTGTTATAAATGAGAAAATAATGGGTTTAAAAAAGAAAAAAGAAAGGAGCAGTATTCTTAAAGTCTGTTATGCCTAAACGTATTCAAAATGGTGTGGAGAAACATCATTCAAATTTTGTTATGATTTTTTTCCCTTTTGAACTAGCTTGATTTTGGAGTTACAAAAGCAGGATAATTCTATCTATCTATCTATCTATCTATCTATCTATCTATCTATCTATCTATCTATCATCTGATTTGAAAGAAAGAGCTGAATTAAGTAGAGTGTTTATAATAGATTGGAGAGGTGACTTGCCTTTCCGTTATCCAAATTGCTGAAAAGTTTATGAGAAAAGAGCTCCTGCTGCAGTAGTCTAGTTATCCCTTTCTTTAAAATGTCATGGTTGGAATTAAGTGTCAAAGGCTGCTTTCATGGCTCATCCTTACTTATTTTGGAATGCACAATCTACTTAAAATTCTGAGGACAGAAAAGCTATGTTAGTGACGAAGGAGAAATAAATTATTCTTGATTGAGGCCTGGAGGGTAGCAAAGGATTGCAATTATATTTGTATTCGCCAAATAGAATCTTCTTGTGTAGGAGGCATTTACCCCTCTTCCCCCACCTCCTTTCACTTAAGAAGAAAGAACTATCCAATTAAAAGAAAATGTTAAATCTTGGTAATTAAGAAAATAATAAATTCATTAAATGACGTAAAACTGAGGGCACGTTTGTTAAGTCAAAGAATTAAAGTTTTGGATCATACAGAGAAAATTGTATCTAGGTTCAGAGGGTTTGATTTTTGTTTTAATTTTAGCAAAATCAGCCTGATGGTACTGGTGTCTATGAGTGTGCACTAAAAAAATCCTGTTTTCTTAAGTATCTGAGTCCCAAATACATAAGGTACGGGTGACCAATGTGGCGGTAGGAGGCACAGTACAAGTGGAGGCATGCTATCTGTAAAACAGCACGTAGCCCACAGTAGCACTATGAGAACTACACCACGTTTGGACAAAGTCTGGCATGCAAGCTGGATCAAGCCCTCAGTGGACTTCATTTTCCAGTAGCCCCTGGCTGCATCGCTTTGACCACTTCCCTTGGAGACCACAAGAGTGGCAGAGCTGTGACAGTGTGGGGCCAGGGTTGCCATGGAGACCTGTCCTAAAAGTGCTGGCAGGGCACACAGTTGAGTGGGGAGCTGCTCCAAGTCTGGGATCTGGCAGTAGTGGAGCCAGATGGGCTGGAGCCAGGGCAGAGCTATGATCCTGTGCCCACATACCGCAGGCAAGATCCCAACCCCACTTAAACTCCTTGCCAGCAGGATGGTCCTGTCTCCATGGAAACCAGCTGCAGCAATGTGGGCAGAGGCTGCTGGGAAATGGAGTCCAGCCACTGGCCAGATCTACTGTTCTGCCCACCTCTGGACTACACTGAGATGCAGTGCTTCTACAATATAACACCTGGTTTAAGAGATGTATATGCCTGTGGGGATAATGCAAAAGGAGACTTGTGGTATGGAAACACCTTTTAATTATGTATAGGAACTTGTATACAGAGCTATTTACAGTAAAGAGGTGACAGGTTTTGCTACTACTATTGTGAGGGACCTTTTGGGCCTATTCCTGTTCTGCCATCCAGAAGTTCTTGCTGGCTCCAACCAAAGTGTCTTATGGGATGTGACACTGTCTGCCCATGAGGATTTATTCTATGTCACATTGCCCTCTGTCAGACTTTGCTAAAACTTACTTCTTGTGGTCAAAGACCAGCATTATGCCTTCCTAATATGTAGGAACAAAAGAGGAAATGTTTCTTGGTAGTTGCTGTCCCCTAACATTGTTTGCCTATGCAGAGGGAAGGCAAGGGGTAAGAATCAGTCTGTTATTACAAGGCATGGAGCAAAATATAGATGAGGTATGTGACAAAATACATTCAATGATATGCAGAAAAATGTGCTCATTTAGAGCCCAATTCTATGCTATTAAAGTTAAAAGGAACCCTGACACTGACTTAAGTGTAAACCCATGGTCTGTAAAAGGTCTAGTCATATGTTCCCTGGCTAAAAATATATGCCTTCATCTTTTTGTCTCATTAGAGGTAGAGGGCAAGCTCAACAAATTAAATCATGTTATGAACAACATGTACTGCTATTTGAAAATTTACTGCTCATTGCATACAAAGTAAATAACTGCTTTCCTGACAGTACCTAAAATAAAACTTTTCATTTATCACTCATAAAATCATAAAGAGATGATTTAATGTACTGGGCAGAAAAAACTTGTGAAAGCTTCTTTATTAACTAGGTTTCCAAAGGGATTATTTTCATGGAACCAGAAACAGAAAATAAGTGGCTGATACTGCACAGCAATTAATGTGGTTTTCTGATGCAGGTGTTCCATTTTTGTATCAAAAAATAGCAAGTATCCTGGGCAAGGAAGTAAAAAGTAGCAGGCAAACCCAATAGCTAAGATGGCATTTTGCTTTCAACAACTTTAAAACAACATAAGTTACAGACATGTAGCAACATATATTTAAAAGTAAGGTAACAAGTAAGAGAGTGTCTTGAAAGAATGAGAAGTCCTTGCTTCCTTGACACTTTAGGAAGCATTGCTTGCTCCTGGTTTGCAAAAGCTGTATCTCAAGGTTAAGCAAAGCTTCCTGTTGCAGTGTTTGAGAACTGCATCCAGAGTGCTACGGGGTTGAGTGGGAGGGATACTCTTCATTGCTTTGATTTATGGATTTTGTATATGTAGCCAGAACATGCCTGAGAACACCATGGAAATGTTACAGAGAAAACCTTACATCCACCCTTTCCTACTGCCAAGGCATTGTTTATTTGAATTCCTGTCTATAGAGGTAAAGCACTTGAGTTGATCTAAATTTTTGCAGAGTAACTTACTTTTTAGAAGATGCTCCCTGTTAACATACTGATCAAGGAAAAAAAAGTATTGGCTGCTGGAATGTTCTCTTTCATGACACTGGGACGGCAGAAAGAAACTAAGGCATGCTTAATAACTTTATTTCCAGGACATTTACATCAAAAATTGTATTGATCATTATACCGTAGGATTATTGTATATTTTATTAAGCTCTCAGGTTTTGCCAGCATTTTGGAAGAATATAAAAGTGTGGGGTTGGGTCAGTTGTATATGATCTGTAGTAATCCTGGCTTCATTATTTATTTGTCACAAAAACTGATTCCTCTGTTTTCAGTCCAATTTTGTGGTCAAAGGTCTTGGAAAGCTAAATGATATTTGCTTTCTGTCTGCAATACTGTATCCCTTGCATTCCACAGATTGGTGTGTAATGTTATCGAATTAAAAGCCGAACAATCGAATGTTAAAGGCCAGGCATTGTGAATGTTTGATACCCTTTTTTAATTAGTTCCAGCCATTGGAAAAAGCTAAAAGACATTTTAGTCCAGCATAATACATATTTATGGTGATAAGCAGCAGTTTCCTTGAAAGGTATTGTATTTAGGCAAGCAAAAACTATTTGGGAGGGGTGAGGGAGAGGGGACTAGCAGTGTGGGATGTGATTATTTTAACTGTTAAACACAATGACAGGTGTCTTGTTACATTCCTGGTGCTTATTTTGGACACAATCGGTGCCAAATTCTGATAGCCTTTACTATTGACAGTGTCTCGTTCTTTAAGCAGTTCCTTTGAAATAAGAGGGACTGTTTGAGGAGTAAGGTACTTCTCAGTGAGAGTAAAGGTATCAGAATTTGGATCCCAGGTACTAGTAAACAATGTATAGAGAATAGTTTCAGTATGCAAAGATATATATTTTTAAAAGATAATTTTATTTGTTTTAATGGTATTGAGAACAGTACAGTCAGTGACTGTCATGATCACTCTGGGACATTCTGTAAAAGAATGTTGGAAGTATCTGCAATATTTTTCTGAGAAAATTGACAAAAGCACAAAACAAGAAAGCATTCAGCATTTCAGATTCCTGAAAACTCTGGTGTGAAATGCTCCAAAAGACACTCAGATGAAAAAGTAAAGGAAAATTATACTTTTATATATTCAGCATGGTTGAGCTGGCAGCTTTCAAGGTCACTTTGTATGGCAAGAACTCTTCCTGTCCCTTCAAATTTGCAAAAAAAAAAAAACCCTTTTGAATCCTATATTCTGGGACAACCACCCTAAACATCTTGGTTCAGTCAACTAAAAGCAAGATTTTTGTGGTGGGGGGAGGAGGAATAAGAAGTTGGTTTGTTTGTTTTTTCCATAATGTTTGTTGATTGTAACTCTAATAGTGAATCAATTATTCCCAGTGCATGAACCTAGAGAGTGTTTGAATACTTACCCTATAGAACAAATTACCTGCACCAGGACAGGTAGAGCAGTCTGTCCCACTTCCCCTCTCTTCCCTCACCCCTTCTAGTTTTTCATCCAGAACAACTTTAGAGTGAGGTGATTTGAGCAGTCCATTAGGATGTAGAAAATAAGTTTTTAGAGCACCAAAGGCTGAGAGAGATGATCTGGGCTCTCTGCCTATAGTCTATATGAGTGTCTTTATTGATGAGCTGTTGAGTAACAGCATGGCACTGCCACAGCTTCTGCAAAGGAAGACAGAGATCCTAGTTCTAATTTTGAAAGGGATGACTTAGCTGCTGAACTCAAAGGAAAGGATTCCTGGATAGTGAATCCTAATCTGACACTGACACTTTCCTGCAGCCTGGAATGTGATCTCTTATCCCTAGGAAATAAAATATAAGGCATGCTCCTCTCTCTAAAATTTATTTTCACTAATTTGTGCAGCTCCCCACTTGGTATGCTGACCATTGCGCATCCTATTCTGAAGACTTTAGGGTGAGAATATGACCTATTCATTGTAGAAAATGCATTCACTTTAATTTACTTAAATTAAAAGTGGATGGTCACATGTCACACAGCCTAACACCAGTGCTAGTTTCTCCACACCAGAATAAAGTCACTGCTCACAAAGTGATGAGTATATATATCTGTGGAAGTTGCACTAGTGTATGAGCTGGGTGTCTGATCTCCTACCCAATTTCATCCTTAATGCAAATTGGTTCCACTTGGCTACCTAGTGGCCAGATGCTGTTATAACACTTAATATGGGCAACCAGAATGAGGGATTTACAGGGCCTATATCGCACATTACACTTAGGACTTTCGTTAATTTCATGGAAAATGGAAATATCGGTACAGTCAAGCAGTAAAACACTTGCTGAGCATGATCATATTATAGCCAAGTTAAGACTTTTTGCAGGAGTATCTCCAGATCATGTTAAATAGCATGTTTTCTGCTGTTGTCCAACCATACCATGGAGATAATGCAAGCAATTTATAGCCCTGGGATCTCACCAGAGCCACTTCAAGACCCCAGCTCCCCACATTTGCCCTAAACTGGAGTTGGTTCAAAATGCTGATGTGACTCTAGGGCTGGAACAGACCATCAGCATGCTGGAGACCATGTTGGAGATTGCAGTAAACATTACCATATGACTGCTCAGAACACATGTTTTCAATATGGCATGTAATGCTTACTATGAGCTAAATAAAATCCTTGCTAATTGTTCTGTGATAAGGCCCTTAACAGAGCATTTTACTACAGAATAAAATCCAAAAATATTCTTTGTTGTAATCGTAACACGTCTGTACCACTAAGCATAAGCAACTACTTTGGGGCTTTGTATCCTATTCCAGGACTTGGGAAGCTTCTCTTAAAATTAAGCTTTGCAACACCGATTAATGTTCAATATCATTATAGAATTAACTCCAATTGACTTGCCTCAGGTCACATGGGAAGTCTGGGGGACTAAGATTACTCCCTACATGTGTTTGTATTAGTATAAAAGAACTATAATGGAATAGCTTGATCTCATATGTATATGTGTGTATATATATGTACATATATATATATATGTGTGTGTGTCTGTTTACTAGCTTATGTGCATTACATATGTGCTTACTAGTTCAGCTCACTAAGGAATAAACTTTAGTGTTTTCTGGTGAGTGGATATTCTTCCCTCCTCCCCCTACATATAATTTAAAAAGAAAAAAGCCAGTATCTGACCCACATGTTGACCTTCCCCCTATTGTCACGACAACCAAATTTCATTAAGATCCTTTGGTTTGTTTTTGGGAAGCTTTTAAAAATCACAACAATGCAGCCTTGCCCTGATGCATATGCATGTTGATATCCTCAGAGAACTCTTCCTAATAAAGCACCCTAAATATTTGTAGTTAAATTACATCAGTCTTTCTGTAACATATTAAATATTTCCTATGTTCAGTCCAAAAACTTGCAGTACTTTCTTTCTTTAAAGGGCTCTTGCTTGTTAGGTGGAAAAAAAAGCTTTCAAGTTTGAGGAAAATATATTTAGAATTTTTCATGTGTTGACATTTCAAAACCAACAAACAAAAGATGTTGGGTTCCCATAATGCTAAGTCAATCTATAAAATTTAAGTGATTTCTAAGCTGTTTCAGCTCTTAGGGCACTGTTCACTGCTCATTTGTTATTCTTCTCTGAAAAATGAAAGTTTTAAAATGGCCTTGTAGAATCATATTTGTTACATCTTCAGGATTTCTAAATTAAAAGCTGTTTAAGTTTACAAGTGACATTATGAAATATCTAATTAATATTGCTACAAAACAGTCTGGGAACAGAAAGCCCTGTTATTTCTTGGCTTGCACTTTGTTGTGGTATGTACCAGTTAGCTCTAATAGCATTTTGGCTTTTGTAGTGAGATGGGTCTCAAAGGACTTCATCCACAGAGGCATGTAGCCATTTTGTTTTCCAAGCAAGATTTTCATGTTGAGTTTTCTCACACATTCTTTATGTTTATTCTCTCTTAGTATGTGGCTTAGTTAAATTGGCCACTTGGAGTGAAAATGTGTGATGATTACTCCCTTTTATATTAAAAAAAACCCAAAAACTGCTGTATTTTTCACCACACTCAAAAATCTAGTCAAATATCTCTAGTTTTACTGCAAAAATGCTACTGTCTTCAAAAATGTTATGAGGTGGCATATTGTTATCAATGAACTTGCACTGTGGAATTTGAGGTCAGATTTTAGAAGAGAGAATCTTATCATTCACAAAGCAAAAAAGAATCCAGCTGACTTCAACAGCTGAATTGGTTGTGTGTAATTATTTGGAGTAAAAAGAAAACCATGAAACAGTTTTGTCAGTTAAGTGGGCAGCTACACTATATTTCTGTTTACATGGGGGAAGCAGATCTGCTGAAAAGGAAGGTGCCAAACATAAATATTCATTTTCAAGAATAAAAATGGAACTTCAAGTTTAATTACCCTCTTAAAGCAATTTATATGCCATTGAAGGATTTAAAATGGCTCATTTGAATGAAGGGCTTAACTGAGTTAAAGCAGCTTAATTGAGTTAAACCATCTTAGACCAAGTTGATGTGTGGTTCGTCTCTGAAAAGTAATCATATAAAAAATAGCCCCTTCTTACTAGTATAATTGCTTTTTTGCATATATTCTATTGCATCCATTTGCTTGGTAGAAAGAAAAGTTACATTTTACTACTGGCTACTGTGCTTGTCAGCTCTATAGACCTAACTCAGCTCAGGCAGAGGAAGATGAATTTATTTCTATTTCCTGAATCATCGAAAATATTGTAATGAAGTTCTGTTCGCAGTATGTCCTTGTGCAACTGCAGTGTATATAACAGTGTTGCACAGGTGTAAGACAGGGCATAATCTGAGGACAATTAATTTTGCAAATTTGACATAAAAATAATTGAAATCCCCTGAATATGGAAGTCCCACAGTGCTATTTTTACAAAGGCACCTGTTAGAACAGTCCCCATGCTTTAAGACCACAAAAGTAACTAGGATTAATTCAAATAAACCAGTTTTATTTAAACTAAACCAGATTCCTTAAAATCTTAAACTAAAGCAGAACATTAGCTAAAGGGCTTCCAGAAGGGGATTAAGTGAATGGATAGCAGCCAGCTCATGCCTAGGTGTTAAGCTCCTAAAGCATCCTAACTGCTCAGTTGAGTTTAAATATTTAAAGTCATCAGTAATGCTTTATTTAAATACCAGCAGCTCAACACTAAAGCACCTTAAGGACACTTCAGAAAGTGAAGTACTTTCTTATTTTTTTTTTCTTAATTAGTTAAGGCAGCTTTGGCACCAGGATTATTCTATGGCCAGCCCAATTTACTGATTTCTCTGGGAAATTAGGAGGCTAAAAGACTCACCTGAAAACTATATTTAGTTATATTTAGCACATGAGGGTAGAAGAATAAAAGATCAGAATAACCAGAGAATCAGGAGGGTTGGAAAGAAGCTGTAGAGTGGTAAATTTAAAGCTATGCAAGATACTTCAGTACTGCTTCTTCAGCACTTCTACTCTGAACATGCCTACCCCAGCCATGAGGTAGTCAAAGTACGCTAAGTGAGGCCCTCACTGCCAGTCATATGCATGAGAGTAGGGGCAGATCCAGAGAGGGTGCAGTGCTGCGGTCATAACTCACTCCTTTTGGGCCACTCCCCAGAAGCAGTAGCCAGAGACTTTATTTATTTATTTATTTATGTTTTAATACTTCTTCCATCCCAGCATATCCCCTCCCCTTATCCATCCCCTAACTGCCACTGTTCCTAGCTCCCTGGGGATGGGGAGATCCATAGCTACACCTGCCCTGCTTTAGCTGACCTGCATGGGGGGCTAGCTTAGCTGGAGATACAAGCAGCTGGTGAGTTTCTTCTTACTGTCCAGTGCCTCCTGGGTCTTTCTGCAAGCTGGGGAGCAGGCAAGAGGAAGGAACCAGCAGCAGTGCACAGGGGAAGGGATATGCTTCTGATCATGGACAGGAAGTGAAGGGGTGCAGAAAGGTACACAGGGAGGTTCTTACCTGATTTGGGGACTTAAAGTCCTCAACTTCTGCTCCCATAGTGTGGTCTGCCTACTCTGGTTACATGAGACCAAAGCTGAAAGCCAAGATGTAGCCACCTGTGCAGTATCAAGTCTGTGCTCCCACATACACCACTTTTATAAAACCCTGGATATGCCTATGCTGGAAAGCAGGGGCTGTGAGTGCTCTCAGAACAGATTCAACATCTCATTTCTGGGTTCTGTGCATGCAGAACAGGAGCTAGGAGCATGCTGCACCTGGAAGCAGGGCTTCTGAGAGTGCTGCAGAACTGTAGTAGGCATGGAAGAAAATTCTTTGGCATGTAGTTCAAATAGGGGGAGCTAATGCAAATACATATGGAAAGCATAGGACTCCAGGCACTTGGCATCACCTGAGCAGTTTTCTTACAGAAACTGCAATACCACATACACAGAGTTGCTATGCGTGTGTGCATGTTGGGGGGTGGGGGAGGGAGAGGAGTTGGAAATATGTTGTCATAAAAGAGTACCAGTCTGTTCACTTAGGGCCTTGTTGCATGGTAATTTTAGGTGGCTTCTGGAAAGCACTTGCTATTCAGTTTAACATTACACCACTCCAGAGAAGGATTACCTCTAATCCACCTACTTTTGGCTCCTGTTCCATTTACTTGTGGCCACTCTGCACTCAAACTGACAGCTTTTCCACCCCCACTGACGACCTCAGCATCCCAACAAGCAGTAGGAGAATAGTGATGCTGGGGCACAGTGGGGCTGGGCACAGCAACATATCCTCACCCAGGACATCTGGCAGAGCAAATACCATAGCCCTGGAATGCATGGTGGCTGTAGTACTTCCCATCACCACTCATGCCAGCTCTGTTCCCAGAGGGGGCAGAGCCAGCCAGCGAGTCTGAGTGAGTTGCGGGGGAGGTGGTATCCCCCGACTCAAACCGAATCACTTTGCTCCCAGTGGGAGAAGAGCATGTCTGAGTGGCCATGGGAGGCACCGCAGCTGTCAGGTGCTTTGAGGATGCAGCACTTGCTCCGCCAGGCAAGAGCAGCAAGCCTGTCCTTTCCCTAGCTCCTAGTCCAGCACCTCTACTAAGCCCCTAGGGGCAAATCACAGCTGTACAGGTGTGAATAGAAGGGTTCTCACCTTACCATGTGCCTGCTCTACTAAGCTAAACAACACTCAGCTGATTTAACTTTTGTTTTGTCTACGGCATAAGGTCTGTCAAGACTCTTAGGGTAATAGATTATTATAGACAAATGTGTGTGATTGAAGAAGTGAAAAAGGAAAAAAAAACTATGGGTGGAATTTCTTAGAAATAGAACAAGCATTCCACAGTGAGCAGAAAATGGTGCAGAGCGAAGGCAGCACAATCTCTCATAAGCACAAAATTAACTTGTAAAATAAATACAATCCTGTCCCACAAATCAAAGATTTCAGTCGTCCTTACTTTTTTGCAATGAATAAATTTGAATGAAATGAAGTTGTCCAGGCAATAACATGACAGCTCAAACTAAAATCTAAGATATATGTAGATTTATAGACAGATGTAAGAGGGTTTTAGACTATTTGTATAGGGAGGAAAAAAAATCTTCTCATGACATTGTACTCAATTTAGCAATTGCCACTGTATTTATTTACTGCACTGCCAAGAACATCTACCATTAAAAAATCCAAACTTCAGTGTGGAGGCTATGGTATTTACAAAAGATGAACCTCCCATCAGTCTGTATGGTGTGACATTAATAGAATGCCATCCAATTGCTTCAGTGTTCTTCTTTCAAAATCTCTTTTTTACTAAAATGAACGTTGAAATGCTGAAAGTGGATCTTGAGTGTCTGTAAAATCCTGTTAATATCTTAATGCAGCTGCTTAATAGGTTACTATACAAGTGATTTATGATTTCACGCAGGCAGGACTCTTTTTTTTTTTTTTTGGTGAGTGGATGCAAGAAGGAGAAAGGGAAATGAGGAATAAAACAACAGCATATCAAAAGATGATAATTGCATTTTTATCCTTTAAAATGCTGTTTAAGAGTTCTGCTGGTGGTGATATTTCATTTGTTTTTAACCTAAGACATACTTGATGCTCAAATGTTTTTTCCATGCACTTTTGTTTTATAACCGACATCCTGGCTTTGGAGAACTACTGATTTTACTCGATACCCAGGCTCAGGGATATACATTCCTCCTGTTGGACGTCTGATGTCCAGTTTGCTAAATTATATTTTTTATGGAATCTTCATCATGCTGATAGGCTATGTACTTTTTTTGCCAATGAGAGAGTAGCTTTTGCAAGAGAGAGAAAACAGATTTTAAAGCATCCTTTGAGTCTCTGTGATGAAAACATAGCTGTGATAGGTAAAGATATAAAGTGAAAGGCGACTTCCACATTCTGCATTATAACAACAGGTGAATTAGCAGGAAAGCTAGAGATTATTTGTAACCATCATGAACCAAAGGACATTATTCTAAAATAAACAAGTTGAATAAGGAAAAACATAAAAGACAATGTGTTAAGTCATTGTGTTTTGATATAATACAGTTCAGTTACAGTACTGTTTTCCTGGGTTCCAGGCCATGGGAGAAATTTGTTATTGAAGTTACCTTTTGTATTCAGTTTTAGTGATGAAGTGCTAATCTGAAATTTTTTCTATATAAGTCCCTCTTAAGGGCACTGTCAGTGACCTCTTCAAAAGGAATCCATAACTGATTTTTTTTGGCTTATATTGAGCATACTGCTGTTTGATATTATTTCAAGTCACAAAAGCAAACAATGATTTGGGGTGACAGCAGACCTCCAAAGCAAGTAGAGAGACTAAATGTATACAATCCATCCATAAGTGTAGTTTTTCAGACTCCTAAAAGCCAATGACATTTAGGAGGTTAAAAACAAACTAATAAAAGCAACTGTGTATATCACTTAATTAAAGCTTAATTCCCACCATACCCTTAAAAAACAATTAATCTTTAGGAGCGGCATTATCTTAATTTATTTTAAAAACCAGTGAGATTTCTTTTTACCAGTTGCCACATCAGCCCCTACAATATTTGAAGTTTATCTGCAAAAAACGTAAGTGTTTTTTGATTCATTTTAAAATGGACACCTGATAAATTTTAAGATTCTTAAAAAAATTAATAACTGGCTTTTCTTTGTGTCAAAAAACATAGTTGACTTATAAACAGTATCTATGTTAAGATGTATCTGCTTCCTTCCCAGATAAAAGGAAAGGGCATTTTGTGCCTGAAGGCTTGTCTATCATCTTTCTCTCTCCCAACTATATAGTTAGTCCAGTAAAGGATATTATCAGACAAATATTGCTTCTCAAATAGCTTTTTGCATTAGTATTGTGGTCTGTAATAGGGTAGAGCATTCATTCTTCCATGGTCTTGAGATGCAACAGAAGAGTGTGATTTTGCTACTTTGATAGAAATGCTGGACTTGTGGAATCTTGAATGGGTCTTGATGCAGTGGGATTCTATGGGAACAGTGGGTAGGAAGTGAAGATGAAATGATGGTGGTCACTGTGTTACTTCAGTTTGGTGGGGGGAAGAATATAATCCTGTATGAAAAGAAATGGGTACTAGGTACTCATTTAGTGATAGGTTTTCAGAATCTAGCTGCTTGTACCTCAGCATCGTGTTTTCAAGAATGTTAGCAGCTGCCAGTGGGCATTAACAATGGCTATTTAGATGCAGTTTTCTTTTATTATATTTATGCTCCCTTTATTTACCTGCCTAGTGTCGCACCTTGAGAGCCTTAATTTCCACAGACTCCTAGGGCGAGAACGAACGCTCTCTAACTAATTTCTTTTTCCCGCACTAGGCTTTGATTTCC
>JAGPOW010003316.1:54985779-55009856 GCA_030014935.1 Caiman crocodilus | reverse complement strand
AGCTGGTTTCAGGCGTTACTACAAGGGGTTTGATTTCACTACGAGGGTTTGGCCTCTTAGGTGGTGTCATGAGTCACCGCCTACAATGCAATCTGCACACCTAGATGTTCAGTACTCAAAATTAGAGTCAGACTTTCAAGAGTGAGCTCTTGAAAATTTCCACCCAATTCTTGGTATACAGTATCTTATTTAAAATATGTTCTTTAGGACGTTTCATCAATGAAGCTGGTGGGGAATTTTCCCATTTAATTGACTTGAGCTTGGGTGACTTTATGCCTGTGGTTTCTTTTTTGTTTCAAGCTGTCATAACTTAAAGTTAGAAAGGCGCTTACGAAGGAGCTTCTATTTGCTGATGATGCTACTTTTATAGACCTACTACAGGAACTCATGGATTGCCTCTCAAGAGCTTGCCAGTCACTTGCTCTCACCATCAGCATAAAGAAAACAGCTGTGCTAGGACAATTCCACAAGATCCATCAATCACTCTTAATAAGAACCAGCTAGAAGTAGTCCAAAAGTTCTGCTACCTAGGCTCCATTGTGATCACCAGCCTCTCATTGGTTGAAGATCACATTAACATTTGTATCAAAAAGGCTGCCATCACCTTCGCAGAGAACCCAAAAGAGCATGGAACAACTCAGAATTTACCATCAAAATGCTGGTGTACAAAGCTTGTGTACTCAGCACTGTTGTGTATGGTGGGGAAATGTAGACAACTTATGCACATTAAGAGAAAAGGTTAAACAGCTTCTACCTGCTCTGTTTATGCCACATACTCAATATCAAATAGCAAGATAAAGTTACCAACACAGAGGTTCTTCCAAGTGCAGATTTACTAAGTGTGACAGCCCTACTCGAACAGAGATGACTGCTCTGGCTAGGCCATCTGAGCAGATTGGAAGATGGACATATACCCAAGGACATGCTATACAGGGAACTGTCAGAGTGGCTAAGAACAACAGGGCATTTCAGATTTCACTACAAAGACATGTGCAAGTGAGATATAAAGGCATGTGCAATTCATCCTGACCAATGGGAAACTGTGACAAGAAATCAGAACAAGCGTTGGCATTACCATCTCTACCAGACCGTTAAAGTCCACAACAGGAATTGGCTCCAACAGCTTGAAGAGAAAAGAGTCTACAGGAAGCAAGCAGCTCCTGAACCACCCAACCGTGAGACATACACTTGCAACCACTGCCACAGGTGATGCAAATATCAGATTTCAATATTCAGTCACATGAGACACTGCAAATCATCTACACCATAGGCTGCAATATCCACCATCTCTAACAGATGAAGGGATGCCAATCAGTTTGTTGTGGGTTTTTTTTTAAATCCAACATTTGAAGGGAGACAACTCTTGCATCAACTCGGTGTTATATCTGCATGTATGCCTTTAAGAACTTCTTTTTGTGGCTTAGTTGTCATCTGATTAGCTAATAGGTGCAATGGTTTCATATTCATTCCTTGTGTTGCAGTTAGTGGTTGGGGATAAATGTCACCCAGTCAGTATGCAGCAAGTCAGTCATAGAAAAGTGAATAACTATAATTTTTCTGCATCATCTGGCAAAATGTTTCCATCTTCATCAATGCATTGAAATAAAGCAAAAGCAAACAGTATATAAGCAACAATATTTCTTGGGAAATAAATGTTTCACTTTTAATTTATCATTACAAAGTTAATTGTTATTTGTTTTTTCACCTAGTAAGAATAACCTATGAATATCATTTTCTTCATTTCCTCCCTCTAACTTTCTTCTCTTCCCTCATAATTGTCCCAGTGGTTACTCTAGTCTTCAAGAGTATGCTCACACAAGTTCAGCACATATATGATAACTTTAATATGGCTACTTTGGGTAACAAGATGTGGCTTCATGGTCTTCAGCATAGGCAGTACAAACTAAGTATGTAAGGGTATTTGGAGACATTACACTTGGACTGACCTAATTAGAGTTTGGTCAATCTAAGTGCCAGTCTGTACATGTATTCATGGAGATAGATAGGTAAAAAATGGCTGGCCTGATCTAACTCGATTCACCTCAGGAGGTGCCAAAAACAGATTAGTTTGATCTACCAAACAAATGTGTGTAGGCATTTGTAATGTAGCCCTGGGGTCCCAGCCCAGCTACTAGCCCCAGCCCCAAGATTATACTCCCCACTCTCCCCCCACCCACCCTCTTGTGGACCTGTTACTCCACCCTGATTTTAATTAGATTGTAATCCTGGCACCAGCCAACCTTTGCACAAGTGGGAGCAGATATACCTCAAATTAAGATCATAGGTAGGGTCCCAAGAATGTCTGAACATGCCCTGAGAAGGATCTTTAGAGGGTTTGTACAGTCCCTGATGAAAATCATACTGCTGCATTTTGGTTGCAACTGTGTTTGCTATGTTTACATGTACATGGTATAACTACACCTGCTAGGATCATGCTGCTAATTGTACTGAAGTTCTTTCCTTTCACTCCTTTCTAACTGCTTTCTATTAAATGGATAATATACTTAATTGCTACTGTTCCCAGCCCTAGATATTCAGGTATTGGAAGAGTGCCTGCCACTGGTGACATGTGCACCCTTTTACATTAGTTCAAGAGATCACTACCCTGTGACAATATGTTATTCTACTGTTTTCCAAGAGGAGTTAATTTAGTACTCTAGGAAAAATGCAGGCATGGCAGGGGGTTGCCTTTCATAGATTGTCTTATTCCCACAGGCATGAGCTTTTGTAGGGTATATCCTACTAGGTCAGAAGTTTATTAATGATTTGCAGAGAGCATGGGTACTAAATATAAAGAACTAGGAAGATTGAATTGGCCTTGTTATGGTGTTTGACTAGGATTAGAATAAAGATTAATTGTTTTCAGATTTTCTGTATAATGCTAGGCAAATATCTTAGGACAACCTTGCTGAATGTCACACAATGAAAATTAGGCTTAACTCATGTCAAGTTAGGGACCTCAGAAAGGATATAATAAATCTCCAACAGAAGTTGACAGGAGCTGCAACATGTCTGGAATGGGGAAATTTTGGATTTATACCCTGTTTTGCTTCTGTATGTAAACCATGTCCCTACATTGGTTGGATGCTTTTTGAGGTTAAACTCATTAATGTTGATAGTGCTGTTGAATGTTACAGCCAAAATAGTATCTGAAGAAGTTGATGTTTCAAAAATTTAAAATAAATACTTTTGACTTCTGTAGGCCACAACTAGATTAATTACTAACTTGCTCACAACTGCAAATAAAAATCTAAACCGAACGGACACTTTTACACATGCTCTGACACATTTTGATTTGAATGTGTTGGAGCAGACTTGATTAATTGAGTCTCCTAACAGCTGTTTAATTAACACCCCACACCACCACCACCACCCTGGAGCATGAGTTTAGGCACCCGCTGAGTTGATGTTTCCTTATGTGGGATATACACTTACTTATATGTGTTTAAGTTAATAAGGGTCTCTTGATGTGGTATAGATAGCATAGCAGTATCTGTAAAAGCAGGAGTCTGAACTCTTGACTTATGCTAAAATATTCCTTTCTTCTCACTGTTAAGTAATACCCACTAAAGCTCTTCAAGGTGGCAGTAACTCAGCAAAACATTGAAGATGGATGTCACTTTAGAGCAGTAAACTATGTTTTAAAATACTTCTTTTTTCCCTGTATCTCTTTAAAAATGTACACTTGACTTGCAGGACAGCTGAACTGTAGATACTGTTATGTTAATAGTCCATTAAAATATCAAATACCCATCTGTACCCTATACTGTATTTATTTTTGTTTTGAGCACATTCATAAATATATTTGTTTTTAATAGAAACCCTACTGAAGCTCCTCCAGCTTCATCAGATTTTGCATGTTTACTAAACTATCTTGCTGGAAAGAGCTCTTTTAACATTGCCAAAATAGCCTTCATTTTGTTAAATAAAAATGAATGAAAGTGATGCTATTTCTGACAACACTATTTGTATCCTAAAAATACAGTAAACTGAAGCTGCCCTTGGATTATGAATGTTGACAGAAGCTGAGATAAATAAGTAGCCTTCTCAGCATAATTTATCCTGGTTCCTTTTCTCATTAGATATTTATCACAAGCTTCAATGACCCCAGTTGATCCTTTGTGTACTGTGAGGAACTCAAAATGCAGAGCCGTACTAAGATTAAATTAGAAAATATCAACTGAAATACCTTAGCAGTGTATGATAATCTAACACAAGCCATGGTTTTTTTCCAAACTACCGACTTGTTCATGACATGATTTTTATCTCAAATCTGGTTTTAAGTGTTTTGTTTTTGCTTTGGTTTTTATTTTGTTGGAGGGGGGTGGTTGCACAAGAAAAGGGTGGAGAAATATTGTATGCTACAATGCTTTATACTGTGTTTAATTGTTTTAAATCAAAATTCTTCTTATAATAACAATATGAACAAAAACAAAAAGAGCATGGAAGACAGATTATTAGAACTAGAAGATCTCCAAGTAAGATCTTTACTGGGGGAATCACTGATCTCCTCACAGAAGTGATAAGTGTTCATTTAATTTTACCCAGAGAAAATATGCCCCTTCCAAGAAAAGATCTTCCAGGTATCAACCTGGAAGCTCTCTGTGAGAGAGTTTCTTTCCCAGGAGTGAATAAGTGCATGCACATTCTGCTTCTGATCTGGTGCAGGAGGGGAGTGAAGAAATGGGGAAATGCTGCACCTGGTACCCAGAGTGGAGACTAAGTGGGGAGGGGGCATTGCCCTGTTGTTCTAATCTCTGCCAGTTTTGCTCACTGATCCTTTACTCTGCTCCTAGTGATAGAAGAAGAGTAGAGGAACAGTGGCTTCTTGCCCCCTGCCCACTTCCCAATTTGGGGTACCCATTTGAAAAAAGTGAAGAGAGCAAGATAGAGACCATGATTTCAGGCTGAATGCACGCAGTCTCTCACACAGATTTTTACTGGTAGATGTTTCTCAAATTTCCAACAGTAAACATGAATGCCGGTTCATGGCCCCAGACTTAAATGATAATGTGCATTTAGTACTTTGGATGGGGCTGTAGTAGCTAGGCCATTAAGCTACCCCATTAAGCAGTATTTACTGAAAAGTCTTAAATTTTAGATATTAGCCTTAACTAGTTCTATATATAAAATGTGTTCATCTAAGCAAAGAAAGTTAATAATTTTTAAATAATAAGTACTTAACCCAGGTCGTCTTATGCTGGGCTGTGGTCTTCATTAATTGAAGTTAGGGCTCAAGATAAACTCTAGAAGTTTCTTTCCAGCTAAGATAATATTGTTTGAAACAACTTTGGGGTGGGGGGGCATACATGTGGACACTTGAAAGTACAAATGCATCTCTGAGATGGTAAACAGTGGCTGCCTGCAAAAGTCCCAGTTTTAACAGGACTAAAGGGAGCAATAAGTTAAGAGAAACTATGTAATTATATTGATTGTTTTTGATAACTTGTTTCAATATTTGGAGAGTGATATATAGAACAAATTGCCTGTATTGGATTTATGTTTCTAACAGAGCTGCTATAGGTCGTAGTTAAGTCTGCTAGTTTTGAAAAGTGTCCAAAGGGATTTTGAAAATAACATAACATGAGCAAATGATGGATAGTAAAATGCAAAGCCCTAAAACATTTTGTCTATGTTCTCCTTCAGGAGTTGGTTTTGGAAGTGTCTCTCTAAATAATGATGTTGGCTGATACTGAGAATAGAAGTTATGTTCTGTGGTAGGTCCTTGTGGTAGGACATAGAGGATTGTCCATTCTGAATACCTGATATTTTTAAAAAGTGGTGAGAAATGTGGCAATTTAAGAGACTAGCTGGAAAATGAGAAACAGTAAACTACAGTTTTGTGCTTACAAGTCTTGATACCTTCAAAGATGAAAACATCTTCTAAAACACTAATACTTTGATGTGATTAGAACTAAAGCTATTTCCACCTGTAAAAGTTCCAGTACATGTGAAATATTTCAACCATTTTCAGTTTTGCCTTGAGACCAGTCAACTGAAAGTCCTCTCCCATGAGATTTAAAGGAGATCCGCTGAAAAACAAAGACCACAATATTTTTTTACAAAAAGAAAAGGGAAACTAGGACACTTCTTTTCCAGGGTTTGAATGAAACATATTTTTTCTTCTTTCTCTATATCTTTATCTACTCTTTCTTTTTTCTTGTCACTGTGTAAACTGACATTAACAATAATTCAGATTTAATATTTTCTCCCTAGTTCATTTTCCCCCCTTCCATTCTTCAACTTTTTAAAAACTTACTTTTTTTTGAAAAGATACAGTGACAAAGTCATGTACAGATCTGTATCTTTACTATTCTTGTGCCATATTGTGCTTCAAAATTACAAATAGTTTCACTCATCCTTTTGACACACTAACTTATTCATGTTACTCTAATTTTCTGACATGTAGACTAATAAAGAATAAATAATTAAAGTGTGAAAGGAACCCAAACTTCAGAATTCCAGTGCAGGTAATGGAATAGATGGAAAAGGGAAACCCATGTCCTTTAAATTCAAATGATTTTATTTTGAAAGGGTTTGTTTTTTTTAAATGTAAAAAATTTGCATAATAAGCAAACATAAGGAAAACAGTTTGAACAGAGCAGTTCCAATTATACTTATGTGGGATTTTGCAAGCTGATATTAGGCACCATAATATCTTTTTAAGCACCTCTAATGGTACTCCTCTAATTTTTAGGTTGGTAGGACAGGTTTGATTCTATAAAAAAATAATAATAATAATAATTAAAAAAAATACTACTCATATGATGCACCATTGTTATCTTACCCATCTTCTTTTCATTTATGCTAAATACAGACAGTCAAAAACACTGAGGCTTAATTGTTTCAGTTTTTGTGAGTTATCCTAAACTGCAGAGATTACATTGAAAGAGAAGTTAACAGACATTCAGGAAATGTAGCCACATGCCTGCAGTAGCTCATTCCAAAAGCTGGGGGAGGGAGGGTGCTACAGCACAGCTCTCTGGCATGTCTAGTATGGGCTATGTGTTTGCTTCCTCTTCCTGCTGCCCCTGAGGTCTCTGGGATTTGCAGTCCAGAATTACAGCAGCAGGACACTGCAGAGTTGCTCATCACTTCATCTTCCTGCTTCCAGATGCCTCTGGGATTTGTAATCCACAGGCACAGCCCGCAGTAACTTTGATCAGGGGAAGGGGTGTTTAACCCTCTTTCCCTGGCCCCAGCCCCCAGCTAGGATTTACCTATGGGGGGCAGTCCCCCACCCCCATAGACTGGGCTGTATCCCCAGCCAGGCTTGCCCTCTTCCACCCCATCTTGTCAGCCAGCCCTCACTGCTCCAGCTAGGGAGAAGAGGGGTGGGGCTAGCCCTGCGCTCTGGAGCAGACAGCACAACTCAGCCCAGCCCAGGGCTTCCAAACATGCTGGGATGCTGGGAGACTCCTAATTAACTTAAACCATAAAGGGGTCTGGGAAAGAAGTTTTATAAACTGCTTGGACCCAACTTAGTTGCGTCTGATACTACATTCAACCACATTTATCTTAAACAAGTTTCAGGCATTTTGAAACTAGTGTATGTGCACTGAGCTGTTCTGTTACAAGATTAAAACTGTTTCTGATCACTTAAACTGATTTACGTATAACTTCTATCCCTAGCCTTAGTATTTTTTGCAAGAAACTTTGAAAGCATCTTAGCTCTTTTATTTTGGAAAATAAGTTCCTTAAAATTAGCATACCTCAATTCCTCTTCAGCAACTCAGAAAATAAGAGTTGTGAGTTTTGACAGTTTTTAATTACCATATGGCATTTCTACTAAGACAAAGTGTCTTCTGACTTGTGTCAGACACCCTCTTAACTTCTCAGAGGGCAGCTAGATGCAAACAAACATTTGATTTACTCCTTCAGTATGTATGCAGGATTACAAATATGACCCTGTTAGATAAGTCTGTTAGACTTACCACTGCTCTGTAGCTATTACTGTTAATTCATGTGAGGACTAGGTTAGACCTCTTCTAGAGTATTGGGAGCAGTTCTGGCTTCCATAGTTTAAGATGGATATGGAAAAATTGAAAAGGATCCAGGGACAGGTGACAAAAATGATAAAATGTTAAGAAGGCAAACCATATGAGGGATAATTGAGAGACCTATGCATGTTTATCCTGGATAAAAAGGAAATTAAGGGGGCATGTGATAGCATTCTTGAAATATTTGAAAAACTGGACACAAAGCAATGGTTTTAAAGCTTATCTAAATCTGCTTTGCTAAAGTCTCAAGAAAATTTTCCTTGCTGTTGTAACAGTAAGGCAGTGGAATAGATTCCCAGGAAAATTGTGGAATCTCCTTCATTGGGATTGTTCAAGAAGGGGATGATTAGGGATTGGTCAAGGATAGTTTAGGTTCCTGCATTAATACAAGGGCTTGAACTGGATGGCGTTGAATCCTGGAAGTCCTTCCAAACCCTATGATTCTATGTAGCCTAGAAACACAGAGAACATCTGCAGTCTGTGTGCTCTCACAGCAGCATAGTAAGTGAAAAGAAGGAAATAAAGGAGTGAATGAGAAACTAAGAGCAGGATAAGTGTTACAAATACATACTAAAAAATGCCTGGAACTCTTCTAATGGTCTTTTGAGCCAGCGACATAAGTTAATATGATGTTTTCATATAGATACATCTGAATCATTACTTTATACTTTTAGAATTTCTCTGTGTTGACTTTCTTATAGAAATCATAGAATTGATAGGTTGTATTAATGTGTCCTGCAGTAATTCTGTATTCCAAAGCAACTGAGAACAGGTAGGGAAATAATGGGATTCACATAGTATTTCTTGAAAGCTGTGAAAGTACTTTTACAGGAATATTGCATACAACATCATACAATTGCATATAATAATACCACAACAATATAAAACAAATACCTGGGTAACTTCATAAAAGATATTTTCATTTCAATATGTCAATTATTCAAACCTTATGCCTATATGAACCATCTGATTTTTTTTTTCTCTTTCTTATTCATTTGGCCCAACTCATATGATACAGGTTTTTAAAATCAGATTAAAGAAAAAGGTACTAGCAGGGAAAACCCCAAATACTTAATTTTCAAGTTGTTTAGCACTTCATGGGTTCCACAGTTTGGAAACCTACCAAGATCTGTGGACAAATGCATGTTATTTTGGCCACAGATCTTATATACTTATTTTGATAAGTATATAAGATCTGTGGATGATTTGTTTCATAACCATGACTTAATATAAAGAATATAAGAAATAAATATGAGGGGAACAGAATGAGAGCTCACCAATGTATCAGTAAAATCAGCCACTGCTTCAACATACAGTATATAATTAATGAGGGCCCAAGAACAAACAATTATGAGAAAATACTTGAGGAGATGCTTACCTGTATTCCTACATGTGGTATCTTCAGTGAAGAAGTGAGTGCATGAGCAGCCACAAGATGGCAGCAAAAATGTGAAACTACCGCACTACAGTCTAAATATGAATTTTTAAATCCATTGTCATATACAGCATTATATGCCATCCTAATCTTTGGGGATGATTGGTTATGGATCCCAGTATAAAAGCTTCCTATATCTTGAACTGTTGAATATAGATCCCCTGCAGCCAAGCCACCATTAGCCTCTAATGGCTGGATTACTGCTAACTCATGGAAGCAAATCTTACCCTTGCTTCATTATTTCATCATGTTTGGAGGTCTACCTTCACCTACTGGGACACTAAATCTCATCCAGTACATATACATTTTTCATAAGAATTGGAGGCTTCCAGGAAAGTGCTTAGATAGTAGCTTAAAAAATGAGGGCCCGTCTACATGGAGTTCACAGTCCTTTAAAAAAATGGAATGTACACTACATGCTCAGCCAATAAGTCTGTCAGATGGTTTCAGATAAGGCCTATGTGTCCAGTAAAGGTAACATTTAAAAAAAAATACTCAAATTTCAATTTATCTGGATTCTCTGTTTCTCCTACCAAAGATTTTGAATTTTATCTTCTGACTACCAGGGATTCAGGTT
The DNA here is from genome assembly GCA_030014935.1 of Caiman crocodilus. Classification (NCBI taxonomy): domain Eukaryota; kingdom Metazoa; phylum Chordata; order Crocodylia; family Alligatoridae; genus Caiman; species Caiman crocodilus. The sequence continues at coordinate 54,999,844 of JAGPOW010003316.1, read as the reverse complement.
TTCTCTAATTAATAAAAACAAAAAAAGTAACCCCAAATCCACATTTTTCCATAATTAAAAAAATCCCACCACTGTGCATGTCTGTATATTCATATATCTCATTTTAATCATGGAATACGGGTTTTTGGGGTTAATATTTTTAATCAGAAAATTGGGGATATTTTTCATCAAAGAAAACCATGATCCCTGCTGGTCAGAAATAATAAACGCTGTTATCCAATAACCCCTCATGAATATTTAATAATTAACAGAAAGAATTGCAATTAAGTCCTAGAACGTTAAAAGTTTACAAAATTTCAAAAAAATCCTAAGGTGCTCACCATCACTTCAATGCTTCAAAAATGAAATATTTTCAATTTTATTTGTTCTGAATTATTTGCTCTACTTGGCAATGAACATAAAATGATGTTTTTGTGTGCTTTTATAAAACCTTTCAGCAACCAAAACAGTTTTCAGCTAACTTTTTCCAAGGCTTTTCCCACTTGGTTTATGTTTATAAATAGCCTAATATGTTCCAACACACTTCTAGTTGTTAGACTCTTCCAAGTCACATTTAATAAAAAGAAAACAATACTATTCTTTAGACTGAATATTCTTATTTACTCTCCATCATGAGAGAGAGAGAGAAAACAAGGGCTCTTGAAAAACAATGTTGATATTCGACAAACTTTACTGCTTAAAAAAAAATGAATGATGCTTAATCACATTATGAAACTCTTTCAAAAGATATAATTAAGCCAGGGTTAGAAGGTTGAAACCATCTTAGTTAATTTCTAGGGGTAACAAACCATCTTAGGTAATTTCCAGAGGTAGGAATTTAAAAAAATGGAAGCAATAGAATCTGCCCTGTTATGTTCAGAAGCCATGACCTAACCATTAACATGAAGATAAAGCTTTCACTGGGCAGCTATCATGTATAATCTAAAACTTTTTGTGCTTGCTTCTGTCAGGACTAGGTACTGAACTATATGAACCATTGAGTTCCTGTATGCTGTTGCTGAATTTAGGGTGGTTCTGGTCATAATAGATCATTCACCTTCCTAAAAAGTACCATGATGATAGAGCTGTGGCCAGGAAAATTACCTAGAAAAGAAAGTGTTTTGTTTGAAATGTAGTGAGACTTTTTTTTCAAAATTCTGTATACAGTTTTGGTGACCTATGGTTAGCAAAGGTGAATTCAAACTTGAATGCATACCATCTTTCCATCAAGCATAGTTATTATGATGGTCGGGGAGAGGAGAACCCATTTTGCAAGAAAAGGCTACGTGAGCTTGGATAATTTAGCAATATAAAGGTTGAGATGGAATGTGATTACTCCTAATATATACATTAGGTAAATGCAAGAGTGGAAAAGGAGCCAATTAAACTAAAACAACAATATTGGCACAAGAACAAGCATTTAAAACCAGCTTTGGTTTTTAAGGATGAGAAATGGAAAACAACTTCTAACCATCAAAGAGCTGAGTTATCCCATAGAAGTAGTGTTAACAAACAACCTAAATGATCATAAAATGGAGTTTGGTCATGTAGGAAACAGATTATATGATGTGACTGTCTTTAATAGCAAGTGTCTGAACTTTGTCCAGAGCTCTTTACTAGACACCTGTTCCTACAGTAGTGTCATTTAATTTGAGCCTCCCTTAGGTCAATGAAATAGGTGTGAATAACAGATACATTATGACATGGGTGTGGATAACAAAATTAATATTACATTTTCCCCTTCAATATTATTTTGTATTTGCTTTTATGCTGTTTCTAAAACACTGTATGTACAAAGGTATCTTTTGGTTATAATTCCTTTATTTTTTAAAAAAGATTTCAATTTATCACACATGTTCTATTAAAACGATACTGCATAAAAATCACAATACTGATGTTGAGACAAAAGTAAAAATAATGTAGAATGCCACAAAATAATTGTAATAAGCAAATCTCAGAAATTTGCTGCCAAACTTAAGATGTTTTCATTTTGGAGTCTTGCACCATGTATATGCAGCAAAGCTGATCAGTAACTATGTTTTGGTTTATTCCTTCTGTTTCATGTTATTTCTTATTGTATTATCATATATCAAAATTCAAATATATCTCTGAAAGACAGCTTACTCATCCTACTTCTGGAGCTTTTTCAGGATAAATGTCATTTAAAAATTCTTTTTAATAGTGGCAGAAGGTAAATGAAAAACAAAAGGTACACAGCACAACATGGAGATCCTTGTTCTTAGCATTTCATCACTTATTGTGGAGGAGGGGAGGTGTTAGTCTATAACCTGAGCTTTGCTTCTGTTTTCCAGAATGTCAATATATGCCTCATGTCTTCGGATTTCCTTAGATAGTCTTGTAAAATATGAAAATTGCATACATTGTACATATCTCATAAGGATCTTAGAACTCTAATCTGCATATTGTTGTTATGGTTGGTGATATGGATGTCTTGTCAGTGCTAAAGTCTAAGGGACTCTACTGCTGGCTAAAAGTCACAGCCAAGAGATCCTGACACCAATTTTGTTTTAAAGAATGACCATAGGCTTGGTGGCAAAGGGTCATCCAGATTTACTGTCTGCAAGGCATAGCTCTAAAATGCTTGTGATCTAACACAACACCACATAAGCTCCCCCACACCAATACAATGTTTTCATAACTTCTAATTCTCCTTTTTGTACAGTGATTGAAACATTACACATTGTTTTCCACCAATATCTTGAGCCATCCTGTACTATGGGCTTGTTCTATATCCTGCTCTGGGTGTTCCCAGTCCAGCCTTTTCATCCTGGTACTGGAACATGCTACACCTTGTACAGCTGTCTCCTGCTCTCATCTCCTGGCAGGAGTGCACATTTGGCCCCCACTCCAAGTTTCTCCTATGTAAGGAGCACATGCCTTTATTAGGTTGATTATTCAGGGCTACTCTGTCAGCAGCAACCCTGAGCACCATTGTCAGCAGAGAGTGAGTGCAAAAGCAGCTACCACAGATAGCACAGCATCTTGTACTTCCCCACGTTTCATAGTTGCCAAGGTGCACAGCTGCCCTGGTACACTTCTGTCATTGCGATACTGAACATCTGTGTATTTTAATGCATTTGTGAATCAAAAAAAGTTCCAATGCATGTGTTGCCCTGTGGGGTCAGGCCAACTCTCAGGATCTCAATATTGCACTGTTAGACGGAGGGTGTGATACAATTTCACATATACAAACGCACGAATAAATTGGATGCATGTGCGCGCGCGCACACACACACACACACACACACACACACACACATATGCACGCATGTGCACCAGGTCAGGCACATACACATCCAAACCAGCCCAGGCACATGCATACCTATCACCAGTTCAAGCACATATACTCTACACCCCAAAAGTTAGACAAAACTCAATTGTCCATACCTGCACACTCGGTACACATACACAGATCACTAATTCATATATCATACACACAATGACACACACTCACGAGTTCACACACATACAACCCACTTACACATAGGTAAGTTTCTAACTTGGATGGCATGGTATATATGTGTGTGCTTGGGGTGCCTGGGATACTTGGGGGAAGGTTCAGGTGAGAGAGAGTTCAAGTGTAGGGAATGAAAGTTGCCAGAAGTGGGATTAGAACCAGAGAACTACAGACAAGCTGGCTGAGGAACTGAGACTTGGCGTTACTTAAGGTAGAGTGGGGCTGGAAACTGCAGCAGACACTAGAGATTGGGGGAAGGGCAGATAAGTGGTGGCAAGGAGGAAAGAGTCAGGAAATGGAGAAAAACCCAACCCCGGGTTTCAATGTAACAGGCTTATTAAACAGACAGCACACTACACAGCCCTATTAAGTTGTTGGCTTGTTCGCTCGCTCGCTCTCGCTCTCTCTCGCTCTCTCTGGCAGCAGGGGAAAGAGACTCAGTGGAAGGGTTCGAGCCCATGTGGGGAAAAGAAGCAGAGTCCAAGCCCTTGGTTGCAGAGGGGGTGGGGGCCATAGCTACCTATACAGGCTGGAAAGGGGTCTTTGTCCAATAGGTGTTGTCCAGAGGGGGGACACTGGCAGGGCCTCTGGGTGGATAGGTGGTGTGGCATGGTGCTGGTGCTGATGGGAATGTCATTACCAAGGAGTCAGTCTTCACTAACCCTTTTTATGGGGCACACTACCTCTGATCTCCTATGGGAGGGCCTGTCCAGGCAAGGTCAGTCCTGTTCCAGAGGGTTCCAGGTGTTCTTACTGAGCATGTGCAACCTTGGCACAATGGTGGGTTGCCTCATCTTTTGTTTCTTGAAGGCTGAGGGTAGTTCCAAGGGCTGGGTCCTTGGTCCAAGTATTTAGTGTTGATGGTTCGGTCATTCAGAGGGAACTATTTTTAGACCTACCTCAAGCACCCTCATTCATCCCCATTCATTCAGGAACCAAGTTACATAGGCAGGGATGAGTCAGAGGTTACATAACGGAGCCTGGGGACAGAATAGAGACTTGACAAACAAAATGGAAAATAGACAGGACGTATGTTAACTTACATATGTAGGCCTAAATCACACAGTATCAGTAAAACAGTAATATATAACAATAAAAATCAATATAAACATAATAATTGGACAATATTCATTAGGAGACAAAACAAATACAACTTGCTACCAAAATAAAATGCTGAAACTTATCCTATGTCTTAGCTCACTTATACTTATATATAGGGAATAGAGAGGGAGAAAAAAAGTAAAAAAAAATGGTTGGGGAAGAGGAGGGAATGCATTTTAAAAGAAAAAATAAGAAAAACTGGGGGTTTTGCTACACATGTTACTGGCCTTAGTATGTGCCCATTAAGCATTGTTAGTTTCAATTAAAACAGTTTCTTTTCACAATTATGGAAACACAACTCTGATAGTGGCTTAAAGGACAGTCTTAATCAAACATAAGTAACACTTTACATCGAGGCTGTGCAACTTTTAGATAGTAGAGGTCTGTACATCTCTCATCCCTGCAGCCCTTGTGGCCATGTGCCAAAAGGGCTGCAGACCACTGCAACCTGGAAAAAATGGACAGGGTCCAGTGGAGGGAAACAAAAAAATGGTTCAGGGGTTAGGGCACAGGACTTCTAAGGAGAGGCTGAGGGGAACTAGGCTTATTTAGTCTGGAGAAGAGAAGGCTGAGGGGGGATTTAATAGCAGCTTTCAACTACCTGAAGTGTGGTTCCAAGGAGGATGGAGCTAGACTGTTCTTAGCAGTGGAAGATGACATAACAAGGAGCAATGGTGTCAAGTTGCAGCAAGAGAAGTTTAGGTTAGATATTGAGAAAAAAATTGTCACTAAGAGGGCAGTACAACACTGAAACAGGTTACCCAGAGAGATTGTCTGGGATCATCTAGTTGGGGATGGTCCTGCTTTGAGAAGGGGGTTGGACTAGATCAGGGGTGGCCAGCCTGTGGCTCTAGAGCTACATGCAGCTCTTCAGAGATTAATATGCATCTCCTTGAATCTTTGCACAAGCACACAGTAACCAGCTTTCATTTGGAATCTGGGAATATAGAAGAAGGGTGTGCTTTATTGGAAACATTGACTCAGGATTGGCAGAAGGAAGATATAAGCATCATGGTAAATAATAAGATTCATTCCCCATCTGATACTGTGATGTATAAACAGGAAACTTGGATGCATAAATTAAGGATTCTTGAGAATGAGAAAGGGAGTTTATACCAGTCTCACTTCTATTTCTGGCACTGGTCTGATTGCTGATAGAATTGTGTGTCAAATTTTGGAGTCTGAAAAAATCAGGAAGGATATTAGCTGGCTAAAGATGGTTCAAAGAAGAGACACTAAAAAGAAATTAAAAGTTGGACTTTACATTCTGTGAACCTAATTTGTATAGTTTAAAAACAACAGACTTGGTCACAGTTGATGAACACTTAAACATGGAGCAGAAATATGATGGCAAAGTCCTCTTTATTAAAAAAAAAAAAAAGTACAACCAATAAAGTGGCTGGAAGCAGTAGTTAGAAAAGTTTAGGCTAGAAATATGTTGCAAAATTTTGACACCAACTAGAAATCAATCATTGTAATGATTTACAAAGTACAATGGTGAACTCTCTAACTGGAAATGTATAAATATACGGAGCAAAATTGAAGGTTTTCTAAACTGCAGGCTCTAACACAAACAAGAATAAATTTAGGGAACACTTATGGCCTATGTTATGCAGATAAGACTGCAAAATTAAAATGATAGCTTCTGAATGTATAATCTCCAAATAACAGAAAATGTTATTGCTTTGTTATTGAAACTTACTTGCACTATAATTTAGGGAATTATTTTATAAACTGTGGCTTCCAGTGCTAGAGAGAGAAAACTTACAGATTTGTATCTTGTTTCACAGAAATATTTGGAGACCAGAAATAAAAAACAGTGTTGACATGACTGTACTAAGGAAGCTGAATGTACTGCTACCCTAGCACATGAGACATGTATGTTTTCAGTAAAATAATTGTCCTGAAGTCTTTAGGAACCCCACTTGATAAAGAGCTCAATATAGTGCATCAGCTAAAAGACAGCAGGTAAAATCCTAGCTTTCATGAAGTTAATGGCAAGAATCTGCCTGATTTTCGGGTTTCATCCAACACATTTAGTAGCAAAATACCAAGTAATAGCAGATTGGTTCAGTGTCAGAAAGAGAGAAAGGACCACTAGTGTCTTCCAGTCTGTTGGTCTGGATGTCTCTCATCAAATTACTGAGCTTAGCCAATATTTACATAGCTGTCAGATGTGAAGAGGATCCCAGTTTAAAGTGGCTGCAGTTCATAGTATGATTAATTGTGAGTGTTACTGAGTGTCTGAGTTTGGTCTATGTAACAATTGCTTCATTAAAACGGCACATCAACCGGCATCATTAACAATAAACATAACGTGTAAGACAGACCTCACCCAACAATTTATCCTTATTAAAGCGGGGGGGAGGAGGGGGGCAAGGAACCCCCTATTTTGAGTGATGACAAATGAAAACATGGAAAAAATAGTGATAAGCATATTAAAAAATATGGAACAGATGGACAAACTTCCTTGGGTAGTTTTGTTGCCTTAAAATATACATCAGTGGGGGAGTTGTGTGCTCTTCCATTTGCAGTACCTTATGTCGCATAGAGATTTTCACTCCTGCACCATCAAATTGTTTTCTTTAGCTGACACACAGCATCTGATTGAGGGGGGGAGGGGAAGAGATAAAATAGATTTTAGGCTATTGTAGAAAGGAACAAGGATTATCTGTTTTTTGTTGACAACTGCCAGCTGCCACTGTTTATAATTGCATATAGATCTGTATCTTGAAGCATTAGCTAGAATATTACAAAAAAAACCAAGATTGGCTATGCTTCTCTTCTCCACACCCAATCTGATAACTTCATTCCCTTTTATTTTTGAAATAGCAGCCATTTCCAACTTTTTCTTCTTGAGGACCATGAAGCATTTTAACATTTCTTTATAACATTGTGATGTAGAAGTATTTTCTTGTAAAGAAATATTTGTCACTTTGATCACAGCTTCAGATGATACATTGTTATGTATTGGAAAGATATTTTATGTAATTGTGCCATAAGTATAAATTTTTATACTAATAGAATGACATTTAGCCTTTTTGTTAATTAAGGAATATTATCATTCATATTAATACACTACATACCAAGGAAGCTGTGCATCTGTGCATATGTCTCTATATTTACATATTTAAAAAATTCTATCATTAGGTACTTAAGTATGTTGTTAGACTTGGAAGTGAATAATGTATATGCAAATTATGTTCAACTATTACCAGGATGATGATTTTGATGAACAATTTTGATGTTTTATCAGACAGATTTATTGTCAGTTCAATTTGTATTAAAGTATTTTAACCTGCTGACTTTGCCCAGTTAGATCCTATTCTATATTATGTTTTCATAAAGTTACTAGTATTAAGCAGAATCATTTAGGCTTCTCTTTCTGCCTGCCTTTCTTGTTTTTAGGAACTTTAACTCTTATGAAACTGGAGAAGTTACTAGAATATAAATGTGGAAGCCGTTCAGAAAAAAAGAGAAACTATTTGGCTTTTGTTGCTTGGAAGTTGTTTGGGGTTATGCACACCATTGTTATACTATTAGAAGATATTTTGGGTACAATTGTGTGGACCCTTACATACACGGGTCTCTTTTATTTACATAAGTGACCTCAGTGATTTTAGTGGGACTGTTACTGTGACAGGTCTGCTGTCGGGCCTGCCCTCCATTCGGCCCACGCACTTGTCCTTGGGCAGCCGCCCACCTCGTCTCACCTGCCAGGCCATTGATGGTAATTGATTGATTGTTAATTAGTGGGAGGCTGCCCACTCGCGCCCCCCCCAGTGCCTGGGGCGCTATCTGCGGCTCCTTCCTCCCCAATACCGCAGCCCAAACCTCTCGGATGTCTACTCAGTCCCTGCACCCTCGTTTGGGGCCTCTCTACAAGATGGCCCCCTTTCTGCCCCCTCCTGGGCCCCGCAGCACTGCCCCCTCTCTGGGATGGGGTCTAGGCACCTCGCGAGGTACGCCCCTGCTGGCACTGAATTGTACCCTCCTGGGCACCAGGATCCCCCACACTGTTGGGGTCCCCTTTATGAGGCCTCCTCCACCCCTACAGCCTCGCCCAAACCACCAGTCGGTCCTGACAACAACAAAACAAATTCAAGCCTCTTGGCTACAACTGAAGACATAAGCTGTCTGGCTGCAATAACAACAAAACACAAGCCCTTTGGCTATAATGCCCTTCACCTCATGGCTGCAGCCCCTGGCTTAGGCTTCCTCTCTCTGTCTCTCTCTCCGGGCAGAGAGAGCTCCTCTCACTGTGGTAGCCAGCAGGAAACTGCCAGCCTGGCCCTGGCTGTGGGCTTCGTAAGAGCCAGGCCCTGCCCCCTGAGGTCAGCTGACTTCATGGGTTGCCCTGGTAACCTGCAGCTGTGCTGCCGAAACACTGTTAGGGTTCCCCCCCCCCGGCAATTCTTTTCCTCTGCAGGCACAGGGCACCAGGGTGCTCTGTGACAGTTACCCATATGTGAATGTGCCCTTTTACTAGCAGTGTTTTAGTAGAAAGCCTATGTAACTAGTTCAGTAACACTTGCTAGCCACTGATCACCATTTGCCCAGAATTAGATCTCGAAGGGTTGGCTATAATCTGCAGGAAATCCAGCTATTTTTGGATGCTGGAGTCATTTGTGGGAAGCCACCTTTCCCTCCCAACCATGTTCCCTTTTCAGTTTTACTCTGTTGTATCACAGAAAGGAGGAACTAAGATTTAAAGTCAAGGAAGACTATGGAGCAGTTTTCCCCAAACTTTTGATATCTGGGGCACACACTTTTCTGGACTAACATTGGCGGCATGCTTTTCTGTGTTTTTGAACTGGGGTGCTGCAAAATTCAGAGAGAACTAAATTCAGAAAACAGATGGAGGAGGGCCTTGAGGTGAAAAGTTAAGCATCACTAATTTAGCTGGTGCCACTTAAGGGCAGTGAGGGCAAGACCTCACTAAGCTGTACACTTCTTTTTCCATTATCTACTCCTCCTTATGCCTTTGTCCATACCTGAGCAGGCAAGGGCAACCCATGCTGCTGAGGCAAGCCCTTCAGGGTTGGGTTGCACACAGGAGCATGGGAAGGGTGGTCGGGATGAGCCATGCTGCAAAGTGTGGTTCCAGCTGGACATCTGCCCACTCACCCACTTGCATAAAAGAAAGTTGCTTGAAATGGTGGGGTACAGGGGCTGCCTGGGAGTGGGGATAGGTGGTGGGGAGACAGCAGCAGTGGCAGTAGTTCCCAGAGAAATGGCTGTGGGTGTTACTGGAATAGCTGTGGCAGGTACAGGGTGCTGGACAAGAGAGCAGGGTATTTACCGTTACTGAGATTTTTGCAGCACACTTCTGCAGCTCTCATGGCATATTAATGTGCCACAGCATATCCTTTGGGCATCACTGATTTGGAGACCATGGAGAAAGTGATTTTTGTTTTATTTTTCTCTTATTTGTGGCTTACTAGTATGTGGTGTTAGTTCCTGCAGCCTGTCTTTCGCTATACTGATTGATAGCCTGTGGAGCAACTGTCTGCGTCCCAGATTTGTGTAGTCTGAAAGTCTAGAGACATTTCTTCTTAAATGGATTTTTTTTAATCTAGCAGACAGTGCTGACTCCAAGTTAGCAATTCTCTTCCAAACTATTTTGTTTTTCATATTGTGTACATTTGATACTTAACCCATTTACAATAGTGAATTTTAATTAAAGGGACCCTTTATTTGTCTGTTAAAGCAAACTTCATTCTTATCCTTTTGGTTGCTTTAGATGAGGGTTTGCTAGACTGAGAGACAGCAGAGCGAAGGCATGAAATTAGAAAGCTTAAGTAATGATCAAAAGGTTCATTTCCTTTTAATTGTCAGGTGCTCGTTTGTTTTTTTTTATTCTATCTTTTTAGTTTTAAGAAATGGATGAAAATTTGTCGTCTTGATGTAACATATAATGAACTTGGTCCTCTCATTCATTTATATAGTAGGTACATCACAGGGCAAGAGATCTGTAACCTTGGTAACTGTGTTTCTACTCTGAAAAGTGGTTCTGTAATAGCTACACTGTAAGCTTTTATGTTTTGTTTTGTTGTGGGTTTTTTTTAATGATTTCCAAATCAAACATGGGAAGTGCACAAATGAAATTATGTTTTCCACCCTAGCTATAAACTCAAATTTGGTTCTAAAAATTTAGATAAGTTCCTCCTTTCTTATGCAAATAAATATTTGTCAGTGTAACTTAGATGCATACACTTACCTATTCAGTTTCACTGTCTTCAGATTATCTGTCTTGACATATTAATGTTCAAATAACCATTTTCCCCCTTGCCTCACCTTTCACAGTTCAAGGTCTTTCAGCCAGAAATTGAAAATCAGGACAATCTGAGAGAGTCCTCTCCTCCCATTAAATGGAGGCTCAGGAGTGAGGATGACAGAACTTGTCACAGATGCTGGATGTATGCTGTAGAACCCAGCCTCCAAAGTGAATGACCTTGCCTTTTCAGAATATATTGCAAAACTTCTTTCCCCAACTCTAGTTTTTCTTTAACAATTTCTTCATTCACAGACTCCCTACATATCTACTCCCATCCACAAAAACATAAAAGCGAGTGATAAGAAGCAACTACCTCCTCTTCCATGAATTAATCAAGCTATTTTTTCCTGCAATGGAGAGAGATTAATATAGTTAGTACCTTTTAAAATGCATGAGAGTAGCTCAGATATTGCAATGTCAGTGGCCACATGTGGACAGAAAGATGTAAAACAGAAGTGTTGTGGCTCCACTGGAGTTAGAGACCTGAAATTATAGTGGAATTCTTTGGAATTTTGTCATGAATGAAATTTGACAAAATATTTGTATTTACTCCTAAATGAAGTGTCAACTTTTACAATGAACAAAATACCCTCAGAAAATATGGTGCAATGGAGTTAAGGGGCTTTGTGAGAATTTGTTTTGATTCTATTGAACCATAACACAAACCATAATACCTGGATTCATTCTGTGCAGCTGACTGGCTGACTGGTAGGTGGGCTCTGTGGGTTACATGTCTTCCTAACATCCAGCTCCCAGAGATTGCTTTGGCAAGATAGTGGTCTGCCTCCATCCTTGGCTCTCCCTGATGGCAGCATTGCTGAATGCACCCATCATTTTCAACTATATAGAGAATAGATGTGGTCCAGTAAATGCTCATTGTGCATAACATGGTTTTATTTCAAACTTGTCATTACTTTCTCATAGATAATAATGTTTCTACATCTGCTCCTGATACCTCTGTATTCATTTGACTACCTGTTCATGAAAAAAGGCCCTGTTGTCTTAAGCAGGCACTTACATATTGATCTGTTATTTTCTAGATTGAGAGTTTACTCCTTGTCTACTGCATTGTGCCAGGAATAGACCAAGGAGAAAGTTTCAAGAGTGTCCTTTTTGCTTTTCTGTTTTGCTACAGTGAGGAAGTAAGTGATGAGAACAGGTTAGTTGTGCTGCATTGGATTGCCTAGCCTGACCTGTATGGTAGGGAGTAGGAGAATGACTGTCAATGCCTCATCTGTTCTACTACATAAAACTGACAGTAGCAGTTGTTTTTCTGTCCCTTGCTGCAACCTGTAATATGGTCAGATCCCATCATAAATAAATATGTATCCAGTGCAAAGGTGGAACAAGATCTTGTGTAACTAAATAAAATCTGGATATAAGAAATTCAGGTAGCCAACAGACAAGAGATGAATAGAGAGCAGGATCATTCAGGAGATTAATTGTTACCTGTGAAGTGCAGAGATTATCAAGTATCAGGTCAATCAGTGATTCTCAACCAGGGTGCAACAACACCCTGGGGTGCCTTGAGATCCTTTCAAGGGATGTCACGTGGGATGCCACACAATGTTAGCACTATTAGGTTTACAAATATGATTTAAAAGAAACTCAGAAGTTTTGAATGGAAAACCACAGTTGTGGTCCTTCTGAGTTATTTACAACAGAAAAACTGAACCAGAAGTCAAAGAGGATGAAAATGAAGAGCTGGCACTTTACAAGGGGTGCCTTGAGGCTTTCCAGGGGTCCCCCCCAGTCTAAAAAATTTAAGAACTACTGAGATAGATAATAACCATGAAGTTATTGCTTATGTTAAATCCCTGCTTTTTAGTAACCAATAGGCTAATGATTTTTTGTTCCTAGACCTGTCATTTAGAGGTGTTTTGTAAACTTAGCTTGAGCAGAATTGTGAGGTCAGACAGGGAATGATTATTCTGTGGAAAATGTTCACCTACAGGTAGGAAAAATGTAGAATAGTCACTTCAATGTATCCAATATAAAGTAATTTTAATATAATGAAATTGTACAGTAGATGCTTTATATTATCCCAGATTTGGCTGTGAAGAATATTTGAATTCGATTTCTTTAGTAACACTGTTCATTTGAAGATAAAGAAATAGAGTAATTAGCTGTTTAGGGAATCCATTAGCTTTTCTAGTACTTCATATTTACTGCAATGTAGGACTCTTGGAGGGATTAAAGCAAGTTGTGAGTTATGTATGTAGAAACATCTTTAGCCTTGAATGAAGAAAATGAAACAACTACTTATGTGCCTTTTAATGAGACATTCATCTCAATGAAAAATGTGTGTGTTTATTAAAGCCCTTCCTAGCATAATTTTAATAACAAAGTTGCCTGGAATGGAAGATAAAAGAATGCTACTTCAGCTTAGTAGTAATAGTAATAATAGTAATAGTAATAATAATGGCATACCTCGAGTAAGAAGGAAAAAAAATCCTTTTTAAATTTTGTCTCTCCTGTGCTTTAAAAAATCACTAAACTGACTTACACTTAATTGATTAACTTTTTAAAAACTAGATAAGACCTTTAAGCATTCCAGTGATCAAAGAATTGTATTGACTTGATCTGACATGTCTTACTAACTTCCATCTTGTAATTGGCATAGGGGAAATATTCAACTACTGGTTATCTATTATTAGTATCCTACTAATTAATATTAATTAATATTAGATTAATATCCTACTCTATGCAGAAAGGCACAAGGCAGTTTATAATAATAATAATAAAAAAAACCCACATGTTGATGAATGTCCTTTTTTCCCTATCTTAAGAGGTAGAAATAAACTACTATTTGTGGTCTGTACCATTTTATTTAAATAGTCACTTCTGTATATATTTTGTCAATAAAAACAAAATAAGTTTCATTTAGCTTTGCCATGCGATTTAAATAAACAGTACACGTGTCATTGGATGATAGTACAGTACATGAAATAGACCAAGTGGCCCTTTAGCTCTCAATCTATTTTTATGGAATTATGTCTATAAGGTAGTTTTCAGCAGGATCATAATACAGCATTTGAAAGTGACATTGGGTAAATCATAGTACCATAGTATCATAGTGCCTAGGGTCAGAAGGGGCCTAGAGCAGGCCATCTAGTCTGACCCCCAGCCAGTGGCAGGAACGAGTGCCAGGGTCACAGGACCTCAGCCAAGTACCTATCCAATCTACTCTTAAAGACGCCCAAGGTAGGAGCAAGAACCACTTCCCTAGG
>JAGPOW010003316.1:54916768-54985679 GCA_030014935.1 Caiman crocodilus | reverse complement strand
CTACAGTCCCTCAGTGCCTCATCGACTAGCCTCCTGAGCTCTCTGAAATTGGCCCTTTTGAAGTCTGGGACCCTAGTCCTAGTGTGGGCCCTATCTACAGTGCACCAGTAAATTCTATCAGGCAGATAAAATAAAATGTGATATCTTTTATTAGACCAGCTTCATAGTTGGAAAAATTGTTCTTTGAGAGCTTTCAGGCACAAGCACCCTTCTTCAGGCATAAGGAGATTCTGCTGTTGTTTTGTGTTCTCTTAGATGGACTAGAAGCCAATATGTAAAATGTAGGTCTGTGAAAATGCATGCATGTGGCAGTGAAGATCAAGCCATGGGAGACTAGGTAAAACAGGTAGGTTGAGCAGAGGGGGAAGGGGGGATGTAGACCTGGCAATAGAATGTAGCTGGTAAAATGTAGGGAGGTTACCTGGGGTTATGGGGTGGTAGGCAGGTTATAACATACCATAAATCCAATGTCTATATTTAGTCCATGATTTTTTGTATCCAGCAGATTTATAAAGTGAAGTTCGTAGGCTCATCTACAAAAGGTGTTTTGTAAATTCCCTTTGAAGTTTAGAACTGAGAGCTTGGAGAAGGAGTAATTCACTTGTGAGAAGTGTGCACCCACAGGTAATTGGGTATTTTTGTCTTTGATAGATTTTTTTGGTTTGCACTTTTTCTAGTACACACTTGTTGTTTGGTTTCTCCTAAATATTTTCCATCAGGGCATGTAGTGAAATACATGAGATTATATTACAATTTAGGGGACATGGGCTTATCCAGGAATTGTGATGGTTCTGTCATATGGTGTAGTTATTGTGGGAGTGGTGGAGACATGTTAGCAGGTTTTATATTTCTGAGCATGGTCTGGATCCATTCAGTGTCCTTTGGGCCATGGGATGTTTTGCTTCTGGTGATGAAATTGGTGATATTCAGTGCTTGTTTAAAGCCTAGGATGGGTAGTTCTGGGAAGATCTCTTTAAGAATTGGGTTTTCTTCTAGTATGGGTTGAAACTGTTTAAGGATTTTTCCATATCCAGGGAAGGATGGTATGTCATAACTAATGGTGTGCAATTTGTGAAGATTTTCTTTTTGTACTGGAGCAATTCATCATGTGATATTCAAGTGGCTCAATCAAAAGTTTGATCTATCTCTGTGGAGGAGTATCCTTGTTGAGTGAAAGACCTTTTGAGATTTGTGAGATGATGAAAGTGACAGGATTGGTAGCAAGTAACAACTAAATGAACACCATTTTTTTTAATTCCAAAGAAGGAATGGCATGCTTCTGTCATCATTGGTTCCATTTTTCTCAGTGGCATTTTGCTATTTTATTAATATTTTTAGAGATTTTATTTTAAATCCAAATGTTTGAGAGCAAAAAGACATATTTGCCTGGAATTTAATACTGAATGCTGCTGAAGCACAGATTCCTTTTTTCCATTCTTGTAGTCTAAGTTTTCTTCCTAAAATAGATCTAGCCAGCACTTGGCTATCTTAAGGACCAATGCACACATTTATCATATGAATATTCTTGCTCACACTCATCCTGAAGTTATACAATTAAAGCACTCATTCACTTGTTGCTTATATTGGGTTTAGACAGATGTTCACTTTCTCCTGGGAAAGTCCCTGCTCTCTCTGGAGAAACTACAAATATAGGGAAGTTTGTAATTTTTCTCCCCAAGTAAAAGTGACCACTCAGGGAGAAAAATAACTCAAGAACAACCTCAGTGAAGTGTCTCCCTGCAGAAGTTTGGCATAGGCGGCAGATATAGAGCTGACCTCCACAGTTGCACTGTGCTTTGCTTGTCCTTCCTCCCACATAGGGAAATAGAGTGTGTATCAGTCTCAGCCAAGCAGGAAACAGAGAACACCACCTGAGTGCTTCAGACAGGAGAAACCTGGCACTAAAACAGTTAGAGGGCTTGTTGTACTTCTGGCTTGTTCCTTGCCTGAATTGCAATGCAGCATTTACGTGCTGGGAAGCATACAAGTATACCCCCTGTCCAGTCTTAGCTGCACAGGGGAAGGGAATTTGGAGGACACTTCCATGCATGGCACAAACCTCACCACCACTTCCCTGACCCTACTGATCCCTGCCTACATTCACTTAAAAATAAAAAGTATCCTGCAGAGCTTTCTGGGCTACATGCTCCTAGGACCCCTGGCAGCCCATCATCCACACTTTTGCTTCTCTGTCTAAACTTCTTTACAGGTCAGATTTTTTTCTCTCAGGAAAAGCAGCCAGAGAGAATTGTCCTAAATTATTTGAATGTGTGTACACAGCAAATTGTAGTTGTTCAGTATAAGTTTAGAGCAATGCAAGGAGGTTTCTTTTTTATTTAAACAATCCAGTATATATGATTCTCCGAACACCACTCCAAAACCCAAGAGCTCCAACTCTTCCTTCCTGTACAACCACCACCTCTATGCCTTTGGGATTGGTGTTTTATGTTTAGCGTCTAACTCTAACCCCATATACAATGAACAAAGTAAGTGATCGTTTAATTGTTTTGAAAGAAACAAAAACATAGTGCAGCACTTCTAATTTTAAGGTTTCTCTTGTTGCAATTCCAGCTAGTGCGAATTTTTACAGAAAAGGTTCTAAATGTTTAAAGGTAGGAAATACCCTGGTGGAAGCCATGAACTATCAGAACAATATTCTCAGATGAATACACAGATCTTGTTTCAAACCTCCCTTTTTAATGCTTCATTAATCTGTTATCATCTCTGTCATGTCCTATAAAGCACTCATTGACCTCTGTGATTTCTGGGGGGCAAATCAATCAACATTTCTGTTTGAGTCTTTAAGAACCATTCTTCCTACTACACTGGAAACCAAAAGTACAGTACACTGCTTCTGATCAGGTAGGAAGCTAGTGTGTGTGTGTGTGTGTGTTTAATAAAAGGGGACAATAAATAATGCAATCAAAATCAGTTCATCATAAGAACCCTTATTCTCTCATCTCTGACAGAGGTAGAGACAGAATAATTGATGGTTTTCAGAGTTATGGCATGATTTCTCAGAGAAAACAATTTGCTAGGGGTATTTTTCTGTGCTTTCATTGCAATGTTATTGAGGAACTGGATATAAAGATACAAAGGTGAATAACATAAAAAAATAATTTTAATAGGGCTATTTTGGTATGAATATGTACTTTTTTTGTCCCCTTACTATCAAGCAGCAAAACCATTAGAAGATTATTTTCTCCTTTGAGATCTCAGAAAGCATTGTTCCAATTTTAGGTTCTCTTATCAGATCATAAAACATTTTATTTGAACTCTTTTCATGCAGCTGTTTCAATGAGGATGCTCTCAGCACAGAATGAAGGAGATGTAATAAAAACCCCCAAGCACAGCTCTTTAAACCAAACTGCCTCCACATGTAGGGTGACGTCCTTATCCAGAGAAGTTATGGGACTTTTGCCATTACTTTAAATGGAAATAATAACTCGTGAATGATTTTTATAAACTGAGGTAACATATCAACAGAAGTCTAGAACCTGCTGCTAATAGTGAGCGAATGGCAGTGTTGCACCCACATGAGCACTCATTAAAATGAATAGGATTCCACTTCCATGTTTCTTATTGTAGGAATATAACCATATATGTTCTCATAATTTTTTGCTTTGTAACATATAGTATTTTCTAAAAACCGAAGATTTACTTTTAAATATGTGGCTGGTTCTGCAAATTGTTGGTTCTGTGAATCAAAGACCATAGATGCATATAAAAATCTCTCACCTTAATGACTATGAGGCTCTGTAGGTATTCTTCTTTGGGACTTCCTCACTATCTCCAGGTACAGCTGTTTTGCAATAAATAGCATATTCAAATATCTGAGATGAAAAGTAAGTAACTGCCTATACTGGCAGTTAGGGTTCTCTACCAGGAGGTAGAGGCTTTCCAACTCTTTCTGAAAGTAATATTATGTAAAGTAAAATAGCATCAGCAGAAGATTGACTTTTATTAGTAGATGTTTAGGATTGTGAATCCAAAAAAGATGACAAAGCCGGTAGGGAAATACATAGCGCCTGAGCAAGGGATTAACAATACAGGGATGGGGGTGAGGAGGGGAACACAGCTAGATTACAGGAGATACAATGTTAGCCAACTAAGCCTGGGGTGGGGGGAGCAGGGAAGGGGGGGTAGGAGGAGCAGGGAAGGGGAGGGAGGGGGTTCGCAACACTGAGAGAAAAAGAAGATAGATGCATACAAACCGGTTACAATGGTCCGCAATGGTGGAAGAAGTGATTCAAAGAAAAAGTGCCTCAGTCCATATAGAGTCTCATTGTGGGTGTCCTAACTAAGAGTCTCCTCACCTCTGCTCCAGAATACCCAACTATCTATTTGGGGCACTTTGGGGAGTTATAAGACCAAAGCTTCTCAGGCTGCAAAGAGCATTGAACCTGGATCTCTCAGCTCCTGTATGAGCATTGTCATTCCTGAGCTTGTGGGGAAATGGGGACACCACTGTCACCACCACCACCAGCAATGGTAACAGCAGCATTGTGACTCTGATTTTATTTCCTTTTGATTTTTCTTAGAAGTACCTGAATAATGGTTTGGTATCTCATATTTCACCTCCCTAGTAATAAGACTACCTAGGGGTAATGGTCAGATGGAGCTAATTTCCACCAGTCAAATCCCATTGAATAGTGAAGCTGATACAGGGTGTAGTACCATGTGTTCATACACACAGCAGGAAATACAAATTAGACTCTGTGAGAAAATTAAAGGTTGAATGGCTTTGATTGAAAAGCTTTCAAATGGCATGCTTTCCGACCAGACAACAGAGCCTAGAGTCTGTTCATCAGAGAAAGGAGCCCCAGAGTAGGGAATACAGGGCAGAGTTATCCTTTATATGTTTATACACAGACATGAACTAGGCTTGGTTGAAACTTGCAGAGTTTAGAAGACTGGAATCGACAGCAGTGTTCAATATGTACTGAAACTGTGAGAGGGAAAGCCAAAATGCTCTTTTCTTTGAAAAAGGATCATGATTTTGTCTTTTCTGTAGAAAATATGAAACTGTCCTTCCCTTTCTGGAATAAGCTGGAGGAAAGAATATTTTTCTTTTTTTTTCCCTTTAACAAAATGGAGATGTGGGAGTGGAGGACTCAGTTCACTTCACTTCACTTTTCAACAACTGACACTTCCTCCAAAACATGGACATAGCCATGGGTACAAGGATGGTTCTTTAGTATGCCAACCTTCTCAAGCATCACCCGATGCATCCTAATATTCTATAATGTGAATTATCATGTATGATAATCATCACATGATGATTTTTTTAATCAATAAGTCAATTAAGAGACTGGTCAGGAATTGCATCTTATTGTAAAAATGTGGTTTACCTATTAAACATAAATAGATAAAAACATTAATACTAAAATAAATCTTTGCTGTAAGTTTCTAAATTACTTGTGAAAATTAAGTGAAGTGCATAGGATCTTCTGTTTTAACAAGTGTAGCTCAGTTTTAATTGTTTAACAAAGCTCTTAATAAACTTGTGACTGTACCATAGTGTATATGTGAAAATAAAGCAGACATATTTGTATGAAACCTCTCCATCTTATTATCTGATCTTCAGACTACCTAGATTTACTAAAGTCACTGTAGTTTTAGGTGTTTGCTGTATACATTTGCTTGTTTCCTAGCTTGAGAGAGAAACTTCAGAAGCTTCTTGACTTTATTCTGCTTCTTTGGCTTTTCATACCAACACACTTCATCAGCATCAACTGCTGTTCTTACTGGCTCAGCTGTTTTTACTAACTAAAGAATATGGCGAGAGTGATAAATTATCTAAATTATCTTTTGCAACATTTGCCTTACCACATGTACTTTGCCCCAACATTGTCTTTTCACCTGGAATTTACTGGGCTGTTTGTGTTTTTTTTTTTCCCTTTCTTCCAAATCCAATACAGCTGCCTGATAATTAAATCATATATACACAGTTGAGCTCTGATCTTGCAGTCAGCTATGTGGAATGACCCTGGCATGCAGGCACAATATTACCAGAAACCTGAATGCTCAGCCTCTTTGAAAATCAGTCCATTTATGCTACTGTTTAAATCTGCAACTAAGAAAAACTTTTAAGCTTGTGTTCAAATCCACCCAGTTGAGAAAAGGACTTGAGCTCATAATTAGTTTTAAACTTATGCTTAAGTCCAGCACTGGTGTAAGTAGATAGGAATGCTTTCCTGAAATAGAGGTTAGACTCCAAATCTAACACCTATCTTTAGGCAGCTATGTCTTTGCTCTAATGGATAATTAGGGCCACTGGCATAAAAACTTCTGGCATTTTGCTGTAAGCTGCACCGTATCCATCCAGCCCCCAAATGGGGAAGGTCTGGGGACCCAGCAGAGGTTCTAGAATAGCCTTTGGATATTATTTTTAATAATGTTTAATTCTTTGTACATATTCCCCTTCTTATATTTTAGACATTTCTAATGGATATGTGGGCATTTTTACTAATAAAAGTTAAATGAATCTGTCTCAAGTTTCCTGCTGAGCTGCCTGCCATTTGTAGAGCTCACACTCATAGATCTTTCCATGCTTTATTTTTTTTAGTTACTAGAATTGAGTAAAATGTTCTAATCTGCATATTATTTTACATTGTGCCCCTTGAAAACTATTACATTTTAGCCAAAAGATCCAGTTGAACATAAGAATTTGTTACCTAGATTTGTTTTCTTCCTTTTCCTTTAAAAAAAACAAACAAAAAAACCCCCAAAGAGTCTTCCAAGAACAATAACAAGCTGTATTGAGAGAAGTTCTGATACCTCAAAATGGTGGCCCCTTTTAGCAGAAAAAATAAGATGCTTTTTATTTTATTTTAATATTGTGAATTTGTATAAAAGATCTAGCTAGAAATATAAATAATGGGTTAAAGCCATGAACATATGAAACATGCTGTTGTCTAAAAGTCTATTTATATTTAAATGACACTTTCCTGGTGCACTAAGTTTAATTGAAAATTAATCAGAACAATGAAAGTAGAACACAGACAATGGAGGTAATTGCCTACACTGCTATAGTGAATGGTGAACAATATGTACTTACAGTCAAACACCTGTGGTCACAGTAATTCAGATACTTGGAAACTACCTTGGGTGATCATGAAGGCTAGGGACAGACATTATATCTAAACTGGTATCAATTGTTACAGACTGGTTTAAACCTGTAATAGAACAGAAGTTCAGTGTACATAGACAGGTTTCAAAATGGCCAAAACTCACTTAAGATAGACCTCTGCTGGGCTGTGAATGCCCCAGCCCTGACTCCTCACTAGCCTTTTCCTGTTAGCTAGGAGGGCCTCTCCAGCCCGCCCCCCCCCCCCCCAGCAGACCCTGGCTGGGGGGCCAGAGCTAGGGTCCATTCTTTCCCTGACATACACTCCTGCGGGTGACAGGTGGGGGGCTGGTGAGGAAGCAGTGCTGGCATGTTCACTAGCCAGTGAAGCCATAATGCAGGGGGAAAGCCCTTGTCTTGGGGGCTTCCCCCCAACACAGTGCAAACACAGCTGAGCAGGGATCCATTTTCCCCTCTGTGGCTGATGGGCAGGGGGCTGATGAATGAGCAGGGCTAGAGCATTTGCAGCCTGGCAGTAGAGCTGTGAGAAAAGGCCGTGTTTCGATTCTGTTTTCGATTCACCCAGTTCAGGAATGGTTCATTTTGGTGTTTCAGATCACTGTCCTGTTTTGTTCTGGCCAAATCTGTTTCAGACAGGCTGTAAGCTTCACACAGCCCTACCAGCTCAGCAGGGCTTGGGGCCAGGGGCTCCACAGGGAGCAGAGATCTACACTGGGGTCTCCTCGCCATTGCTGCCCACCATGTGCAGCCACAGATCTCTGCTCCCTGTGGGTGGGCAGTGGTGGGGAGGAGACACCCTGGCATGGATCTTTGCACCCTGCAGAGCCAAGCTGCATGGCGATACAATTGTTTCCCTGCAAGTTTGGTTCCAAAACTCCAAAATCTTCTGAAACATTTGCAAAACATTTTTGATGCCTCACTTCATTTCAGAGATGTTTCTGAGCTTTCCATTTTGATTTGGGTTTGGTGTTTCAGACACTGAAACAGACTAAAATACTTCTGAAATGAAACAGCTG
Organism: Caiman crocodilus; assembly: GCA_030014935.1. Taxonomy (NCBI): domain Eukaryota; kingdom Metazoa; phylum Chordata; order Crocodylia; family Alligatoridae; genus Caiman; species Caiman crocodilus. The sequence continues at coordinate 54,977,573 of JAGPOW010003316.1, read as the reverse complement.
CCGAAATTTCACTTAGCCGTACCTGGCAGAGATGGAAGATATACATGAGCAGCCCCATCTCCTGGCTTTGGCTAGTGAAGCCATCTGCCTATCTTGGCCAACTGATTGAGTGAATATATATTCTGTTTATTAATGGTCCAATCTATGTAACATAGAAAAAGTTGCATAGATTGAATTTCTTCTGCCTTGGGCTTTCTGATTTTATGTACTTGCCCAAAAAGCCAACATTAGAGCAGAAGAGTGATAAAAGCAAAGACAAAACTTAGAGTAGATATTCAAAATCCTATAATCTTAGATTTCACATCAAGAATTGACATTCATGTTTTAAATATTTGTATCATGGCTGTTACTAAATGCCTAATCCTTCACCACTGAAGTCAGAGGGAGTTTTGCCATTACTTCTAGTGAATTCAAAGTAAAGCCCTCCTGGGGCAATTTTTAAATCACAATTTTGCTTATATTTTCTTGACTTCTACCATTACTTTAAAATCTATTAAAACTGGCCTTTCTTTAGCATGGAAATCTTTAACTTACATTGTCTGTCTGTCTATATTTTTATAAATCAGCTTCCAATTTTTAAAAAGTCATGGTGTGAAACAGTCACAGGTAAACCACATGAATTATCAGCTATATTCTACATCAGTAGGCAGCACTGAATAACACTCTTCTGCTGTTTATTTTGTTTGATAAGAATACTTGTTGATCTGTATTGATTTAAACAGAACAGACACAAATCATATGCTCTGCAAGACGGACTTAAAAATATGTATCAACCTGGCCCCATCTGGCTACCATCATTGTTTCTTAACATTCAGCTTTCCCAGCATATATTCTATGCTAACATCTGTGATTAAATGTGACAGCTTATTTCTTCACCATGTTAGCAAAAGTAAAGGCCCTAAGATTTAAATGTTTGTTGCCTTCATATGGCTGTAGCTGTAGCATGCAGAACAAATTGCACGTGAATCTTTCTGTAAATAATCTTTCTAATTGGCAAATGGCTACACCCTTCATACTTGCAATACATGTAGCAAACAAGCTGAGGAATATTATATTAAGGTTTTTAATTGGTCATACTTAAGGATATAAACCAGTGATTCTTATGAATTGATTCATAACAAAGTCCAGGTGATTATAGTATCATAGAGGCCAAAGTTCAAAATGCATTGTAATACAGTGCTAGTTTGATGCTTATGAAGAGAGAGATTTTGCAGGCTGAGTTTGTCCCTCAGTTGATAGGTCTGAGTTCCCTTTCCTCTCAGTTTTGGGTGAAACTATACAGGCTGACCGTTTCTGTGCTGGATAGCCAGCCCCCCCTACTTATCAGCCATTTGGCTTGACAGGCCCAACTGGTTTTGGCACATGTAAGGGAAACAAAACTTGAAAAAGTAATGCAAAAGTTTGCATTACTGTGGAAACTTTTACAAAATAAGCAGTTTGTTTATTCCAAAGACATGTATTACACAGTGCTGAGATGTGAAATAACAAGAGATGTGGAGACATTTGTTTTACCTCCATCATTAAGATAAGCTCTGTAATATATAAATTAGTTTTTGAAGTTGGATGTTACTTAATTCATGAAGGCAAAGTACAGATGTTCAAGAAATCAAAGGCAGAAGTGCTCTAAGTATTATGCTTTACTCAAAAAACCCTAGGTTAGTACAGGAGTAAACAGAACTGGTGTTCACCCTTGGAGGAGCAGGGCATGGAAGCATCCTGCACTGGCTGAGGCCAGCAGGAGGGGGGTGCTCCTTCATGCCTCCCAGAAGGCTGCTGGATTGGCCCCTCTCCCCAGCCCCCTGCCCCCAGCCCCACCAGGTGATGGCTGTCAGCAGGAACTGGGGAGCAAGGTGGGAAGGAATGAAGTCTGACTGCCCTTCTCCCCCCAGCTTGCCTGCTTGCATCTTGGGTCAAGTCTTCATGGCAAGGAGACTCTGTTCCCCTCCCACCCCAACCCCCTCTTCAGGACTCCTGACAACTGAAGCTAGGAACTGCAACTCAGAGCCACCTGTGGCTTTTCACTGCACTAGGAAATGGGAATGGGGGAACACAGTGCATGCTGCTGTGTGGGCCTGGCCCCACCAAGATCCGCCCTGGGGGAATCCACACAGTAGAGGAATTCCATTCTCCTCCCTGCCCCACTCCCCCCAGCCATGCAGGAAGGAGGCCAAGCCTTTTCTGTCTCCTCTCTATGACAGCCTAGGGGTGGGGCTGTGCCAGTGCTCACCCTGAGCAGACAAGCACTGGCCAAGGCTAACATACTGCCCTGTGAGAGGCCCCAAGAATGCTGGTGGACTGTAACCCAACTTCAGTTGTGATGGAATCTGGTACAGATGTTCAATAAAGTGTTCTAACCTAAAGTGTTTTAGACTGATACCACATCCATCCTGGGTTAACTTAAAGTGGGATCTGCCATTTTTAAAACACTCTGTGCCATGGGTGTCTGTTTGGTTACAATTGTTGAGTGATTTCTGTGCGCTTATTGTGCAATAAGTGTAATATTTGTACCTAACTAAAAGTTGTGGAGGCATGCCTCAAGTCCAGTGATAAGTACCTAGAATCCCAAAAGGCTGAGAAACACTGTTTTAGGGACTGCTCTGCTATCTGGTACTTGGGAGACTATCTTATTGTTCAGCCTGTCATAACTAATATATTCGGTACTTGTACTGTGAAAGAGAAGAGAAACCCTGGAGTTCCTCAGCAATCACTCAGAGCCAGGGAGTCCAAGAGGTCCACTTCATTCAGTGTTTACGAACTAACTGATCAGTATTGCATAACACAAACTTCTTAATATAATAATTGTTTTGAACTGGCTTCTATTAAAGCCTCTTAAAGATAGAAGCCTCCACTTCTATAAGCCCCTTTCAGGATGATTCAAGGTTTCTACTATTCTGTCAGTGCAAAGGGACCAAGCAGGAACCAAATATATGGATGCACAAGTATGGGAGATCTTTTTCACAGTGCTTGTTAGCAGCAACAACAATAACAATAACAAAGTAATCCTGTGTGAAAAAAAGCATATCAAAGCAGCGTGGTTATATTCCACAAAGCCAAACACAGCTATGTAAGTGAAACAGTTATTAACTGCTAGGGCATTCAGAAAATAAAACGGATAAATACTGATAGTTTAAATCTCATTCTGCCCTAAAAAAGATTGATTGCATAACAAGAATCAGAGATTGTATTTAAAGAACAGGTTTAGCATGGAGATATATAATTAAAAACACTAAGGCTCCTTATGTCATTTTAACTTGTTTCATTAGCAAAAATAAAATAAGTTACTGAAGGGCTGCCATACTTCATAGTCTATTTTAAACTCATGTTCTAAATTGCCTGGACGTTTAAAAAAAACTGTACTAGATCATACTGATAATAATGTTGTAACTACTTCAGCATGCTCTGTTTTGTCCCTAAGTAACTTGTAAATTAATTTTAATGCATTAAAGTGTATATTATACTGTAAATACTTCAAATCGAACACTAATATTTCCTTTGCATTCAGAGGTCTTTCTTGATATCCCTAAATGGCATAGGTTTTTAAGAATTCTACTATTGGAGCGCATCACTAGAGGGGATTAAGACAATCATATAACTATTCTGAACAATGTGGAGGTCTTTGCTTTTTTCACCCCTTACTGTCAATAGAAAAGGATGTGCAGCTTGTTAGCAGAGAGAAGTCTAGAGCCTATTACAATGGAGATTTGGGAGCTCATTGCAGCTACATGAAAATTGTAAATGTCAGATCTCAGTTTAATTGTGGTTGAAATATGGGATAGCTCACCTTGAGTATTACACAGCTGCACAAATATTTTCAGAGTAGAAATTCTAGCAGATCATATTTGCAGAATTTGTTGACAGTGGTTTGATTTATGCATTAAACAAAGAAAAAAATATTCTACATCAAACCACATGAACATTCACAAATAATCCTGATCCTCAGGTAGAAGCTATAGGTTAATAATAGTAATAATAATAAAATCAAAACCAAAAAATTCCCCTATAAGATCATATAGGAAAGAACTCTTTTTCTGTCCCTTTATTGCAAGGATAGTATCAACATGGCACCAGAGATCTCTCAGTAATGACAGATGCTATAATTTGTTCTGTTGTAATAATGTACTCTGTATGGAATACTGTTGCAATGTATACAATTTAGAAAAAAATTGGTTAAAAGGACTTGAGATTAGAAGGAACGTTACATTGTCAGCCTAGTGGGAGGAATGTGTAATTTCTTTTTAAATTTTTTATTGGAACGCACACTGCAGAAGGTAAAATCAAGAGACTCTGATAAACTTTCTCCTTGGCCTGTTGATAGTTCACATTCTTGGAAGATCTATCAATGTAAAAATAAAACTAATGTTTTTGGCAGTGCATTTCACACAGCTCAGTTAGGGTACCATAAATAGCAAAAATCAAATACAGCACATGTTTGTTCTCAAAACTGTAAGAATATAAAAGATGCATTATCAAAAGTATTAGTACTATTCTGTTGGATTAAACAGCTTGAATTAAAAACACTTCCCAATTTTATTAAAATAAATTACCCACCATATGGTCTCACCATGGCAGGCCATTGTTCCAGCAGAATGATAATTAATACTGCCTAGCTATTGCCAGTCTACAGGTGTTTCCTTGATTTTACCTTTAAGTTATATGCTGCTTAGAATCTTTTTTTTTTTCACCCTTCAAATAAGGCAGCAATGCCTACTCCATCATACCAAAAATCATGAGATGAGTTCTAAAAAAATCAAGAGATTGGCATGTAAATCATGATATGCTGTTTTGAAGTGTGTATGTTTTGGGAGGTTATTTGTGAAGGTGTGGGGGGCTCTGGATGTGTGCGGGGGGGGGTTGGAGCCTAGGGATGGAGGGTCCCTGCAAACTCTGGCAGGATGTGGGGTACTATGGATCAATAGTGAGAGGCAGCAGCAGAGCTGGGGGGTCTGGGGCTTGGGAGTGAGGAGCAGATAGAGATGCACAGACAGGTGCACAGACATCACCCAGCTGGTAAGTGGAGGGAAAGGGGGTAGAGATTGAGGTCCCACAGTGAGGGAAGTAGTGGGGTAGGGGCTGGGATAAATGTGGTCCTGGGACCAGGGTGGAGTGTCCAGAGATGTGGGAGGTCATAGCTCCCCACAGTTGCATGTACCCCTGGGGGATTCATGGGGGCATGTGCCCCCCACAAGGCAGAGGCAGGCTACCCATTGTGGGCTCAGGGCTGTGCTCCCTGTTGCCTCTGCCCCAGGAGCTCAGTTGTATAATGCCAGTGGTGCCTGCCAGGTGGGCAAGGGACATGGGATGCACTGGTCAAATGGAGTGTCTGTGGCCCACCTGGCAGCAGGTAGCACACTGGTGCCTGAGCTCCTGGGGGAAATGGAACAGAACGCAGAGCCCCAAGCCCACAGTGGGAAGCCCACTCCTGCCCCTCTACACCTGGATGACCCACCCTGGTCCTGGGGCCCCATTCACCCCAGTCCCTGCTCCTGTCCCACTCCCTCCCTCACTGTGGGGGCTTCAACCTCCCATCTGCCCCTTCCCCTCTACAGACTTACCGGTTAGGAAAATGTGGATATTTGAGGGTTCAGTTGGGGGATCATGAGTCAGAGTTATTTTGACACAGAAGTCATGAGTCTTGTGATGTTTTCATAGTACTTGGCCTTACTGAAAAGGATTTTTTGTGTCCTACTGAATAACTTATAAGCAAACAACATATGAATTAATTTTATAAACATAACATTAATCTTCACACAATGGGCATGTACAAATGTTACGTTTAGATTGCCTTAATTAAGGTTAGAGTGATCTTAAATGCCCTTGAGTGTAGGCATTCACAGGGCTTAAATTGCCCTAAAGTAGTATGCTACATTAACCCAATCTAAAATGAATTAACTGGCTCTAGTGAAGGCCTGCATGCATTCACAGCACAGCCCTAGGGCTGGAAAAACCCAGCCATTTGCCACAGCCCTAGACCTTGTTCGATTTTGATCCCCTCACCCTGACTGAGCTATTTTTAGCCCCTGGGACCGCCTCCCTTTTGTAGACCTGCCAGCCCATCCTCTCTGCACCCCCCACTCCTTCGGTTGGCTGCCTGTAGCACTCCTGCCAGAAGCAAATGCCTGAACACACTGTTTCTGCTTTAGGTTTAGGCAGCTCAAAGTAAGGGTATTGTTACACCTCACAATGGGCTGCATAAATACTGCTGGCTGTTAGTACTAGGTTGAGCTTGGAGTAGTCACACTTGAGGCCAGCAGGGCTCGGAGGAATGAAAGGTAAGAATCCATCCACCCCCTGAGGCCTCCTTCCTGCCCCTCAGGGTGCCCCCTTGCTGCCTGATATTATTTCCCAGGCCATTACTTGTGGCTACCTGTACTGTCTTGGAGAGCAGGTAGGAAAGGGATAACCTGTATTTTCAGCAGCCACTGCAGCCTAGATGTTGCTGTTCTGGACCAGAGGTCAGCAGCGGTGGCAACAGCCAGGCAGGCAGGTTAACTCTTCCTTCCCTGCTTCCTGGGACAGACAGTGTGGACAGCTGCAAGTAATCAGGGTTTGGGATGAGGGGCAGTGAGTAGGGAGATTGAGCAGGTGCTGGGAAGGGTGAAGTGGGGGTAAAAAAAAAAAAAAATAGTTTGTCTAAAGTTTGGACCTAAAAGTGCCCTAATAGCATACATGATGAGACATAAGTCTCAATGTCCTCTATGGAGGAAACAGTTTTTCTCCATTTCCAGTGAGATGAGGCATTAGGGGATGTTTAGGCTATAGTGCCTATAGCTTTTGTAGACATACCAGAGCTAGCTTTACATTATATCCTTCACTGCAAACAGTGTAGCAGGAGAAACAAAGAAATCAGCATAGGATACAAAACAGACTGAAAAGCTTTGTAAATACTTTGATAGCCAGCCTATGTTAAGGCCTATGTTACTATCAGTACTCAAGGTAACAATACTCAAATAATGTTGTGCTAGCTGTAGTGTATCTAAATCATCTACAGAGACTGAGGTGTGATCCCTGTCTTTCATTGGAGTATGTATATTGGAACAGAGTGTACAAAAAATGGGATTTTGAATTTCAGTGATGAAATTGAATTTTCATGCATTATATTATTTTGGTTTGATCCAAACCTCTTATTAAAGTCAAGAATAAAGCATTTAAGTTTCTGAATATATAGTTCTTTTAACCTGTTTTTAAACTATCCATTTAAAATATAAACATATCTGAAGAGTCGAAATGTTTCACATCAAAAATATCAAAGCGAAATATTTGGAAATTTTAAAACTAGTTCCTCCATGTATTGGTTAAAACCTTTTGTTAATTCACATCATCTTTTGGTCTCCTTGAACATGTTATTTTAGGTAATGTTATTATTCACCTGAGGAAAATTTCAAAGAACTATATGGAAAGTCTGTGGAATTAGTATGGTATCTGACTAGTGTAGGTGAGAAGAAAAATGTGGCAGCCATTTTGTACAATGGTATTACTGAAGCATGGAGTGAGAAGAGGGGGAAATGGAATGATGAGAGAGTTTCATTTTGATTTTTATGAACACTTATTTTTTGCTTTTTAAATACAGCTGTAGAGATTCCCCTCCTCACCCCGCTCCACCCCAGATTTATTGTGGCCTCAAATAGCAAACATTTTTAAAGGTTTAAAGGTGTGAAACAGCATTTGAGTATAAATCGGTAGAAGAGAGGTAAAAATCCATCAAATACAAGATTGGAGTGTAGACAAAGTTTATGTTCAATAGGGGTATGGTTTCTCTTAAATTGTGGTCTTATCTATATACTATTGTGCCATGTGCACTTTCATGAGCAGAATTTTCATATTTTTGTTAAATTATTTTGTATACTAGCTACAGGTTCTAAATTGAAACTTTTATGAAGGAAAAAATATTAGGAATATTTATTCTCCCATATGGAAGTCACTTTGAAGGAACAGACATACGTGTGTGTGTGTGTGTGTGTGTGTGTGTGTGTGTGTGTGTGTGTGTGTGTGTGTGTGTGTGTGTGAAGCAAATTTTTTTTTTTTGGCTATTCAGTCTATTTTTCTCAGTGCTTGATTCAACAGGAGTATCATGAATGGTATAGAGCAAGGATTTCTCAACCTTTTTTTTAATTGTATCCCTGGTGGCTGGACACAGAGCAGGCAGGGGAACAGGGTATGAGGCCAGAATGGCGGCAACACAGGGTGGTGAAAACTTTCCCTGGTTCACAACCCCTGGTATAGAGACATGTAGGAAGAGGTTAAATAACTGTTCCTAGTGCTGAACAAACCCATGTGTGGTTCAACAGGTTCCTTTTCACATTTAATTCTGCTGATACCAAGCTCCTTGTTTTAGGCCAGACTCAAGATAAGCAGTGTTCCAGATATTTCTGGTGCCATCATGTGGGATATCTTAAGTACTGCAAATAGTTTGTGGATATGAGAAGGGAATAAAGGAGAATTGGAATTGAATTAAGGCTTTAAGGCTGGATTTGGATTTAGGCCATGATTTCTAACTTTCAGAGCTGGGTTTTCATTTATGACCAGTTCAGTGACTTAGATGGGCTTTACAGATATAGATTTATGTACTGTAAAGCCCACATGAGTCATTGAACTGGCCATAACTGAAAACCAATATAATAATGAGAAGCAAAAAATATAATATTACATTCTGTATCCAAACCTTTATATTTAATAAAAGATTGTAAAAGTAATGTTCTAAATTGAAATTTAACCTGAAACAGTAGAAGTGAGGAGCTGAGTCTGAAAATCTAATAATATCATTCAGTTTGGGAAATTCTATAAGCCACCCGTTGCATGTCTCATTTGCATACAGTTTGTGCAGTTGTATATATAAACCGAGCAATTTTAATATACATGTCCAAACCTGGCAGAAATAACACTGAACTTATTTGTGCTACTACATCACTATCCAATACTGTCAATGCTTTGCGCCATTATACCACTGCCCAATACTGTCATTACTGAATTTCTGTGACTTGAGTTTAAGCATTGTATGCACTAGCTCATGAAATCTAGAATCCCTACCTCTTTTTTTTTCAAGGCTATTAACTTAAGATATTTGGTGCAGGTCTGCATATATACATCAGTTTGAAGGGCTAGGTTAATAGTTTGTAGTTTTTAATCTTCTTATTAAAAAAAAAAAATTACAGGTCACCTGTTTAATAACGTCATATATCATTACAAATATACCAGTGGCCACGAACCAGTCAATTAAGATTGACTGGTTGATCATGGAGTTTCTGATAGTCAATCTCTGTCTGTCAGCTGCTCCATGATCAGGAGCAGCAGGACACATGTGGCTGGGCTGAGCCACAACCCTGACACCCAGGCTAGGTGAATAGGGTCAGAGACCAGGTGGCTTGTCCAGGAGGTGGGAAGGGGGGAGGGTCAGGGTGGAGATGGGTCTGCTTGTGGAGGCAGGGGATGGGGGCTGGGGCCGGGGAAGGATAGGAAAGTGGGGTGGGGGTGGTAGATCCTGGGGTGCCCTTTACTTACAAAAAGTGATCTTCACCATAGAAAGGTTGGAGACCACTAAAATAGACTATGCAATTAATTTTGTTTGAATAGAAACAATTATACATTAGCCTACATCACAGATCTGAAAAACATAAAATATTCAGACTTTGCACTTCTGGAATTTATTTAACAGAAAAATCATTTGCCTTAGCATAAACAGATCAACAGATCAAGAAGAGATCAAAAGTTACTACAGGGCCATGGGTGCAAGGATGAAGGCGACAAGGTCAGGTGGTGTTCTTGATCCTTCTGCTTAAGAAGAAGGCCCCGGGTAGAAGTAGATGCATCCTGCAGATCACTACATGGCTGAGCAGATGGTGTCACCAGTAGGGCTTTGACTTCTTTGACTATGGTATGTTGTTTCAAGAATAAGGATTTGTAGGAAGGTTTGGAATCTACCTGATGAAGAAAGGGAAGAGCATCTTCACAGGCTCATTAACCTAGTGAGAAGGACTTTAAACTAGGTTTGCTGGGGGATGTAGACCAAAGCCCAGAAATAAATGGGGAAGTGAGTGACCGGGAGAGGGCAACAGGGGAGGCCTTATTCTTCCTGAATAAGGCAATCAACTAGTTACCTTAGGTATCTATACACAAATACACAGGGTCCAGGAAAATTAGCAGGAAGTATCAGAAGTCCTCAAATAGTCACGAACTATGATATGATTCGAATAACGGAAATTTGATGGGACAGCTTGCATGACTGGAGCACTATCATGGATGGGTGATCTGTTTAGGAAGGACAAACAGGGGAGAAGAAAAGAAGGAGTTGTGCTTTCCGTAAAAGAGCTGTATGATTGCTCAAAGCTCTGGCACGAAACTGGAGATGGGCCTATTGAAAATCTTTTGGTTAGTGTCAAAGGGGAGAAGAACAAAAGTGATGTTGTGGTGGATGTGTGCTATAAGTCACCAGACCAGGAGGATAAGGTGGATGGGGTTTTCTTCAAACAGAGTGGAAGTTTCCTGATTGCAGGCCCTGATTCTCATGGGAGTTTCAATCCCCCTGACATCTGCTGGGAGGGTAATGTAGCAGTGCACAGGCAATCCAGGAAGTTTTTGGAGAGCGTTGGAGACAACTTCATGGTGCAAGTGAAGCTGGCAATGAAGGACCATTCTCTTCTTGACCTACTGATCACAAACAAGGAAGAATTGGTGAGGAATGTAGAAGTAGACAGCAACTTGGGCAGCAGTAACCACAAGATGAATGAGTTCAGGATCCTGAAAAATGGAAGGAAGGGGAGCAGCAGAGTAAGGACCCCAGATTTCAGAAAAGAAGATTTTGACTCCCTCACAGGCCTGATGGGCATGATCTACTGAGAGGCCAGCCCTGAGTGGAAAAGGAGTCCAGGAGAGTTGCTTGTATTATAAAGAAACTGTACTGAGGATGCAGGAATGAACCATCCTGATGCTTAGGAAGACTAACAAATATGGCAGAAGACCAGCTTGGTTTTGCAGGGAACTCTTCAGTGAGCTAAAATACAAAAAGCAAGGTTACAGGTGGAAGTTTGGACAAACATAAAGGAGGAATACAAGAGTATTACTCAGACATGCAGGGATGAAATCAGGAAGGCCAATACCCAACTGGACTTGGAACTAGTAAGGGACATGAGGGGTTTCTACAAGTATGTAAGCAACAAGAAGATAGGAGAAGTGTGGATCCCTTACTGAATGGGGGTGACAACCCAATGATAGACGATGCAGAAAAAGCTGAAGTACTCAATGCCTTTTTCACCTCGGTCTTTACAGGCAAGGTCAGTTCTCGGATTACTGTACCTGGCAGCACAGCTTGGGAAGGAGGTGAACAGTCAAAAGTGGTGAAAGAACAGGTTAGGAATTATTAAAAATAAAAAGTTGGATGTGTACAAGTACACGGGGCTAGATACAATGCACCCAAGAGTGTTGATGGAGTAGGCTAATTACAGGGACATCTGGAAATTTTTAAAACTATTTAACTGAGTTGTTTTCATTTATGGGTAAGTTTCACCTTCATACAGGACGCAAGCAGAGCAATTTCTACAGCTAGCATTTCTCTTTCTACTCTTTGTTCTTCTAAAGTATTTGAATACCTGTACCAAGATTTTTGCTACATCTATTATGGCATCACTACATTTAGAGAAAAGGAAAGGATGGAATTTCTTTATCTTTCCAAACGGAATTATATCCTGGGTGGTTAGAAGGGTCCATGGAAAGCTTTCTTGCAGAGCAAAATCGGGGCAAGTTATTCTAATCAACACTCAAGGTCAAATTTTGTCATTTGAAATATAACACATCTAGAAGCAAAGACTTAAAAGCTATGGCAATCCATATCCTCTGATTCAGACGTGCAAGTGTGGGCATGTGGAGGTAGTGGTTAAGAGAATTTTTCTTCACATCATCCTTCAACTCTCACAACTTCTTTTTTCAAATTAGCTCCTTCCAAGTGTTTTTGCCCTCACTTCTTTTTTCCTTTCTTCCCAGAGCATAAAAAGACAGGCAATTACTATACTTTCATGACACAAGCAAGGGCATTTTGTAAGAGATTTAATAGACTTAAAAGATAATGCCAGCCTGAGCCCCCTGTCCAGAGACAGCTTTTGGTTTCAAATAGAGTAACAAAAGCTTGCTTTCAGTTAGAGTTCAAGAGAAACTAGACATTTTTGTTTACATTCAAATGTTATTTTAAGACGTTTCTGCAGAGAATACAATATTGTTCCCTATTTTCCCAATTAAAATCCCACTAAGATAAGCTATTGGCTCTGAATTTGACATTTCACCTTCCTATTGCATTGCCATTATCTAGCATTTAATGATGATATATTGGGTTCTTGAGGATATTATAGATCAGGCCTCAAAGACTTGAATAAAAATGTTTTCCTTCTTGCAAGATTATATTTTTCCATTCATTACTTCCTCTAATGGATCATGATTTAGTGTAGGTATAGTTATAGTGGCAAAATCTTCTGGTGCATATTATTTCACTTGAAGAGCTAGTATAAACCATGCCATAAACACACTCTTTGGGTATGGACACATGACATATTTATATTGGTGTAAATATGCCTTTATACCATCCATCTAAATGTGGACCAGACAAAATGATGTATAACTCTATACTGATTTAAGATACTTTACTCCTGGGTAACCCAAGATTAATTATTCACAATAATCAGTTAAACCAATATATTGATCGTGTGTAGGCAGCTCTCATTCTTTGTCTTTGCAAGGTAACTGTATTTTTTCTGGAGTGAATATGGTATTTGCTACCTGTCCATTTTGCATCTCCCAGGAAGGTTTACTATTTATGTCCCAGGAAATCTTTGATAGCTTAAACTAAGCCAAATTAATAGCTGTCCAAGTTGTACACCTGGTTGCTAACAAGCATGCGCTGATCTTTTGCACATTATCATAAAGGTCAGGAGCCATTCATTGAGCACATTGCTCCAATGCAATGTAAACAGTTTCGGTTCTTTTATGTACTACAAGGTGGAGAATATACAGTTTACCACAGAGGGTGATACATCGGGTGACTTCATGCTTTCTCCAAAGACCTAAGTAAAATTTAATGCCATACTCAGATAGTTACAAAACAACGATTAATTCTGTATCTTTCATTTTACAGTACACAGATGGCTAATGATTTATCAAAAGTTGATTTGTCCACCTCACTAAGCAAAGTTGTTCCTTTCCCAACAGTATGTTTTTTCCACTTGATACCCGTTTCAGTCTAGTATACACAGTGGGGATTCCTTCTCTAGATTTCTTTCATTGAACAGGCACATTAAAACCTCATCAGTTCTGCAGCAGATATTGTCTCAATTATGTGGTGCCATGGGCATGTATACACATGCTCTGGGGCGGAGGAGGCATGTTTTAATTAGAGCAGATCTGGAAGCCTCTAATTAAAGAGACTGCAGCATCACATGTATTCAGCATCCTACGCTTCAAAATGGTGGCAGGGATACTTCAACTAAAGCTTGTTCCAGGAGTTGTAGTTCAAGCACCTCCTCTGCCATTTTGAAGCATGAAGACATTGAATAGATGTGATGCAGAGGCTACTGGAGCACCTTACTTAACACGTCTCAGCAGATTCAATTAATCACATTAGAGCAGATATCTTGTATGTATATAGGTGCCCATGCTGTCCTACACTTTCTTTTTAAATTATAATAGTCAAGCTGATTGTGAAGAATCCCTCCATCTTGCATCTTCTATTGCAGCAATTGATTTTCAGTAGACCTGAAAATTCTAGACTTCCCACCATGATTAACAAAAAAAAATGTTTGGAGTTTCAGGGCAGTTATTGAAATGCTTTGTCCTGACCAGTCCTCAGGTAGTATCACAAGAATAAATAGTATTGTTATATATAGTATATTAGGGAGGAGGATGAGGGAAGTGGAGCATTTTTTTTCTCCTCTCACTGAGGAATATAGATGGATCCAAAGCATTTGTTCATCCTTCTCAAGAATGTAAAAAAACAATTTTATCCTATTTTTCCTTCAATCTTTTTTGCCCCCAAAAGGATATTTGTGGCATTCCTTACATGTGCTGGGATTTTCAAAGAAGCATAACTCTGTACTCTTGTATGCCAGTAGGATTTGGCTGACCTAACTCACCTTGGAAAACCCTAGTCATGACTCCTCTGTGACATATGGAGATAATTATTTGAGTTGAGAAGTCCAGTTGTTTGGTTTGGGTTTTTACAGCCGCCCAAGAATAGCAAAAATGGCTCTAACTATATAAGCTAGTTAAGTTGTATACTACACAGACCTACATCACTGAATAATCTATATTCCCTTAGTTTTGATTTAAGATGCTTGAAGTTCTGGGAAATCTTGAAGTGGGAAGGCATTGCCTTCTCATGCGGAAGCCGGGAGGTGGGAAAGCCATGTATTCTCTGCTGTCAACTGGCTAGCAAAAGGCAGAACTGCTTGTAAGAGGAGGATTAATTGTGTATTTCATGTCAATAGGTTGGTCTATGAAAGTGACATGCAAAAACAGAATGGCCTATAATCCCTGATTAGAGAGAGAGTATGTGTGTGTGTGTGTGGTGGGGGGGTTGCAGAAATCTACAGTTTGGATAAGCACTAATTTTCCTTTTTCTTAAGAGTTAATTTAAATGTCATATGGTAATTTTAAATGCTGTTAAAGATACAGCATGCATGTAGAATATTCTTGGTACTTATGGATGAATGCACTAAAAACAAAAGAGCTGCATCTGATTATTTCACATGTCCATTTAAATGTAAATGAAAATGACAGTAGCTGATGGAGTTCCTTATGCAAAGCAAATCAGCTGATAAATTACAAATGATCAGAAAGCAAAGCAAAATGATAGGTTTAAAGACTATCGCATTCCTATTTATTTAGAAAATAACCTTTAAAGGTAAATAACAGCTTATGACTAGGCCTCATACCAAATATATCCCACCGAAGGACTTTTCCAATAATATTTTATTTTTATATAGAAAGAAAAATAGTCACTGAATCTAGAGGGCAGTTTATAGCTTCCCACAAAATTCATTGTAACATTACCTTTTATACTTGGATTACAAGAAGAATAGGAGATCTGGGGAACTATTGCTCTGTATTGCACTGTATTGCAATAGAAGCTATTTATTAAGGTGTGTAACTTCAGGTTTTACAGTTTTCAGGTTTTAGCATTCTGGTCAGATAGGAAACATCATGAAAACTGTTAGTAGAACTGCAGTGGAAATTGTACTGTCTTCTAAAAGCATATCTCTTTTGTAAGGGTAAAATTTGACCCCCTCTAAGACTTTGACTACTTATTTGAATTTTGGGCAGAAATCTGAATTTCTCTTTCTCTAATTACCTGGCTTTCACCAAGGCCAAAGGCCAAAAGCATGGGGTGCAAATACTCAGGATTGCATCTGCTATTTTAAGTACAATGACAAGACTTCCCTCCTGAGAATCTATTATATTCCTAAACTGTTCAGTTCAGCATACACTTAATTTCATGGCTCTTTCTAGAATTTGGCTATTGGCTCTAGTGGGCCTTCACTAAATATATGTCAGGCTGAAGGATTTTTTTTTTTAAGATAGTCCAAATCTAGAGCTCTCTTTATATTCCCATGTCCTATTTTTTAGCCTTTAAGCTGTTTAAGGAAGAAGTTTTATCCCTATTAATCTTTGTTAATTTCTCTATCTATACTGCTCCCGTGGCCCTACTGAGTGTACAGTAGAGCTGCATGTTCTGCCCTACCTATGTCAAAACCCAGGAATGAGGCAGAGAAGCCATCTTGTGGTCACTTTCTGCTACCATTGTCAAGCACTCTGGAGACAAAGCTTGAGAGCAGGGACAGACATAGGATAGCCTTTGGAGTAAATTTCACATAAAAATGGAGACCTAAATAATTATTTAGTGCTCCACAGCACTATCTAGTGGCACTGCGGACACTTAAGTTTAGTTCAGGGACTGAAGAAGTATATTTGTATTACCTAAGGTAATTTAGGGTTCAAGTTAAATTTAGGGTAAATTTAGGGTTCAAGGTAAATTAGCCAGGTTGAAACTGTTCTAACACTTCAGTGCTTTTTGTACTTGTGAGCTAGCTCACTTAATCCTAATATGTATACCTCCACAAGCTGCTGCTGCATGATGCTATGTTGAAATATCCAACAAGACAATATTTATCAGTTGGGCAGAATGGTGATTCTTTAAGTTAGTGAACAGTGTGGGGCAAGGGGATCAATCTAAAAAGTCTTCAGATGCAAAGGAGGTGGTTACGGAGACATTGGAGATCAATTACTTTCTATGTCCATGTGGGGCAAGACAGAAATTTCTGAGCTTATACTTCAACCAGGGAAATTTTGGTGGATATCAGGACAAACTTTCAAATTAGAAAGGCAGTTAATTTTACTGGAACAAATTACCTGGAGAAGTTGTGGCATCTAAAATAAATGCTTGGGATGTTTTGGGCAGGGCATATTCTCGTTGTGAAGAGGAAAGTGGACTAGATCACATCCTGAGGTCTCTTGTCAATCCATTATTTTAAAAATCTGATAGCACAACAAAAGCCTATGTTTTACTATTTTTTTTTCTTTTTTTTGTATCAGAATCATGGCAAAGATGTATTTTAAGGAGGAATTTGAGGAATAAAGACAAACGTTTCTATATTAGATGTATTTTTTAACATATAAGGACATTTTATGCATCTCTTCAGGCTGTGCCCCCAAACTGCTGGTTGAAGGGAGGATATCGGTTTAGGGTTCATACTCTGAGAAGTTCCACAGAAACTGGTAAGTGATATCACTATAGAGGAGATGTTCAATAGCAGTAGCACAGTCCTAATGCTGATTGGACTGTACTAGTTGTGATTCAGAGATCTGCTGTTCTTAGTCAGATTCTGATGCGAATATAGTATTTAGAGAGTAACATGGTTAGCAATCTTTGTGACTGACTGTGTAAACACATTTAAATAATCAGGGAGAATTCCCCTGTGTCTGCTTCAGGGCAGAAAACCTTACCCAAAGATGCCTAACAGGCAATTGAATGCTGCACCCTGAAGAAAATAGGGCTGCCAGTGCTGATGCTGCATAACTTGTGTATCTATCTCAGGCTCCCTCAGCCTCCCTGGAGACGGATGACAGAAGTGCCTGAGGCAGCCTTGATCGACTGACCCAGATTGCTCAGGGTCAGCCTATTCTCCCTGTAGTATAATGTGGGGATTGGGGAGGGGGCATGTGCTGCTCCCTGTTCATCTGGAGCAGAAGAGTCCAGCTCAGATGATGCACTGTCCGGGAGGGTGGGAAAGCAAAGTTCCCTGGAGTGCTGGAGGACTGTGCGATGGCTTCTTTCAGAGAAGAAGGGGTACAGATATTTGTTCTACTAGGAAAAATTCTCCCAGGAGCGATTTAACCCTGGGTACTTCTACTTTTGTTTTTTTCCTGGAGTGGGCTTTTGGCTGGGAGACACATCCTGAACATGTGTACACTTGTGTATTTCACCAGGAGAGCAACGGCTCTCCCAGGAGAAACTGTCTATACATATAGTAAAATGCAGCTAGGTAAAAGGCCAAAATCTAATACCATCATTTGTGGATTAGCATGTATCCAGATATGCAGTCCCTTATGCACAAAATATCATTATTACAATGATACTTCCCACTTCGCTTAGCATCTTTTTATCAAAGCCCTTAACAAATATTAATTAAAGGGATAAAGCAAGGGTTATTTATGGATCACTTCACCTAGGACTGCAATTCATCTAGTCAAGAGCATAGAATCACAAAGCAGTTTAGTGAAGGAAGTAGAGAACAATACTGTATTGAACTAGAACTGCAAGAAAAATTACAGGATGTCACAATATAATAAGTATACTTGGAATTTTGCCAGAATGCAATTGTTAAGGAATACTAATATAAGGGGAAAAAAAGCGCCTCTTGAAAATGTTTGAATTAGCATTTAATCTCTATATTTTATTGTCATGATACCTTTGCATCTACTTACTTTTTAAATAAAACTACAAGCTTCAAGGAAACTCTTAGATATTGGCACAATAACAGATGCAGTGTTTCTGGATATGTCTTTTTCATAGGAAAATGTGTAGCTCTTATTTTCTGTGGAGACTACTCCATTGAATTCAATTTATTTTTTTTTCACTACTATGGTGTATTTGATGCCTTTAAAACAAACTCTCAGTCATTATCTGTGTTGCAACAGTAAGCATTCTCTTTTTATAAAAGTGGCTTTAAGTAAATTGTAACCCTTATAAGCACTTTGGAATAGGAAGAGATCAGATAGCTATCATACAGGGCTTACAACACTTGTCTCTTTAAATACCATAAGTATTTATGGTATGCATTTAATCTGCAATTCATTTTCTAACATACTGAAACTAAGTTTAAGTAAAGCATGACTATGACACAGTGACAGAAGCAAGAGAAACCAAACTGGAGTAGCTGTCTGCATGAATCCATCCTTATATTCATAAACCTAATTCCTAAATCTTTGTATTCCCAAGCTCTGCAGTTGCAAAGTATATAAGAGCGTTCTTTCATTTCATATTTTCCAGTTTGCCCAGTTAGATGAGTCAAAGAAGGTAGTCGCTGAATCTCATTCTTTCATTTACTGGGAGATTTAGTGGCTACTTAGTATCAGATCCCTTAAAGAAGATGACTCATAGTGCTCCAAATGGGAACGTTAAAGAAATAATATACTCCACCTTTTAAAAAGTGTGGCTATAGTATGATATTGCATAAGTCAAGTACTCAGTGTGAGAACTATAACAATAACCCCTAATGACTCTGCAAATAATTGAAAGCATCTAAGTTTTCATTGATCTGCCTATGAACATGCTGAGATAAAGGAATATCAGCTGAATGTGGCAGCTGACACTTTAATAAACCATTAACTTGACTTGAGGTAATGGTAATCCACTTATTAGCTAGCAAGAAATTAAAATACCAGTTTTAATGGACCATAACAAATATAATATAGGCCTTAAAACACCAGCAAAGGGGCTTGTCAAGACTGACAGAGTCCCTGGCTGCGTTCTGCATGCGTGAGGCTTAAGCTGACATCTACACTAAACCAGCACAGTTCTTTTGAGTCAGTGCTCTTAACTGGGGCTCAGATACTCCTACCACAAACAGGAGGTTCTTGGAAAAGTTCCAGTCAATTTTTAAAAAAGGAATATTGATTGGCTTTTTAAACTAAGCTTAAAGTTCTGGGAATGATTGAGAGCGCTCCCAACTTGGGACTTCTTCTTTGAGACACCACAGAACAGTTTGGGGGTAGAAGGGGGGGAAGGAGGGACACCTTTTACATGCAAGTTGTGGGGAAGGCAGAAACATTTTTTTGTTTTGTTTTGCTTTTTGCGAGGGTTTTATTTACTTTAAAATACTAGTTGGGAGCACTAACTGGAGATAAATGTTCAGAAGACGTTGCTCTCAGCCCCCAACAAATCATATAAATACCGTTTTAGACGAGTCTTTACTATCAAAATACAACATTCACTTTTCTAATTCCCACAGCAGTATTTTCCCATGTTTTTAATGTACCTGTTTCTTTTTGTTAAATAATTTCAGTTGTCTCTCTTTAGCAAATGTGCACAAATATATTTTCTTTTACCCAATGTTGTGTGTGGTATTATTATTAAATCGTATTGATCAACAAGAAAACAGGAACACTAGCAACTGGAGAACCTAGTTTATTTCATTGTTGTTGTTATTATTATTACATTTACTCATCTGGCACAGTGCAGGTCAGTGGGATGCATGCTTTCTGAAACTGCACTGATGATGTACAGCTTGACCTACAGAAACAAGAAGCATCTTCTATGTGGGTAAGGAGATAACAGCAAGAAGGCTTTGATCCCATATTATTCTGCAGTTTGAAATAGCTCGAAGTCAAATTTACCAACCCTGCTGAGTTTGCTGAAGCCTGTAGATTGGTTTTAACTGTGCAGTACTTTAAATTAAGGGCTAAATGAGACTAAAACATTGATTTTTTTTTGTTTGTTTGTTTGTTTTTAAAAAAGTCTGACTCCCGTGCATTTCTTCCAGTACTCTTTTCTTTACATGGGTCTTCATTTTATACACATGTCAATACATAATTCTCTTAGTTCTATTGCAATAATAGTTCTCTTTTATATCAGCTAAAGGATAAAGCTGCTTCTGGGTTTTCTACAGCAAGCACAGATTTTGCTGGTCATTATCTATTAACTTGTGTTCTCATTGTAAGGAAGCATTTTACTGCTGCTTTTCAGTTCCGAATCTCTGATTATTTTTTCTTTTTTAAATAACCTCAGTATCCAGTTACAACTATCTTCCCATACGATTTGTGATATGGAAATAAGTTACCTCCTCAAAAGCAAAATGTCTCCTGTTACTAAAACTCTGCTGAGTCATTGTGTGATACTTGTTGGTGCTTGGCAGCTGAGCTACAGAAAATAGTCCAAAAGTGAGAGGAAAATAGGTACATGTCTATCATCTCAATTTTTTATATGAGAATTGAAGTTCAAAGATCATCATTTGCCAAAGCTCAGACAGAAACTTCATGGTAGAATTGGGAACTGAATTCAGCATTCTTGAATGCCAGATACTGTACTTATTACAGTATATAGTGTAATCTTTATTTCATTTAATTTTGTTTTGTTTTTTATTTATAACATTATTTGAATGAATTTCAAATAATGTCTCAGTAGAGCACAAATAATGTCTTATTTGGTTTGCTCAGGAAAAGGTTGTGTTTTGTATCATATATCTTATTATGAATTATTAGTTGTAAATAGATCAACTTGATATTGTTTGAGTCACTCTGTGTGTGTGTGTGTCTCTTTCTCTCTTCCAATAATGCTTTATAATCTGAAGACTGAAAACTTTGCTATGTAGCACCAGGATAGTGTGGTATTGTGCATCTCTTTTTATTTGATTCATATGCTGACCTTCCCATATGGCTCAGACTGGCTTACAGGAGAAATACAAAATAACTTTTATAAAAGCAGATGACATATTAAATATTTAATAAGAATCCCCAAAGAATACCCCAATTTAACTTTACCAGCTACATGCCTGCTAAAAAAAAAGTCTTACAGCACTTCTACATGTCCAGATTCAGGCTCTGGGGGGCCCAAAGGAAAGGAGGAGTCCCAGAGCAGGGGGACTGCTACTGAATGTACACATTTATATGTGGAAGGCATCATACTAGGAAGTTTCTGCTTCTCTATGGTATAAAACTCTTTCCTAACTGTCTAGGACCAAAACAATGTTGTATTTCACGTTTGTCTTGGGTACAGGATTGACTCTTGCTCATGGTGTACCTCAGACCAATGTAATCTAGAACAAAGCTGTTCACATGGCAGCCCATGAAGAGGTAATGTGTGTCCTCAGGGGCTTCCACCCAGCCACTGCTGTTCCTATCACTCCAGCTGCAACAGCACCAGGCATCTCAGTGCCCTTCTGGCTTCTCATGCGTGCCTCTGCTCTAGGGGGTGGTGTGGCAGTGTCTAGAGCTCATGTGCAGCAGAAGGCCACAAGTGAAATCACAGAAAGCAAAAGTTGAGAGAGTGCCAACCCATGTATGCAGTACAACTGGATGAGGAAGCACCCACCCGCATGTGTGTGCGGGGGTGTTCAGTCTCAGAGTCCTTTCCTCCTTGCTAGTGTTTCCCCCACGTGTGCAGCCCATGGACATGTGGCCCTTGGCTGCTTTGCAGTTGGATAGCTTTGGTTTATAAGAAGGAAAGCTGTGTTTGCTGAAAAGAAAGGAGCATTTTGGTGACGGGTTGTCTAGGGGAAAAGATGCTTTTAAACAGCTTCAGAGAGGTTTGTACTGTTACAATAATTCCTTGGAGAGATGGATTAATGGTGGGTGTGCAGGTGAGATGCTCAAAAGGACATGATAAATGCTGCTTATCAGGTAGGTGTCATCAACCCACAAGTGATTTTTTGCAGAGAAACGCTTTGGTGCTAGATGTTGTTCACTAAATTTTGCCATTATAGTACCAGAAGGCATCATTTGAATGCTAAAAAAAAAAAAAAAGTAGGAAAACTGTAAGAGTAAATGAGGTAATGTGGATGAATTGGTTTGGGGGTGGAAACAGAAGAGATGGCACTTATTAACATAGTGTATTTAAGCAGAGAAGAAAGAATTAAATATATTGTATTATTGTCTCTCTTGGGGCCCCTGTCACATATTATGCTTAAAATTTAATTAACAGCTAATCACCTCTGAAGTTGCTACCTGGCCACACATTAATGCAATAATTGGCAAGATAAGACAAGGAATAAGCCACAAAGTTATTACATATTTTGTTGCTGGTTCCTATCATGCCATTAACTGGACATGTGGCCAGGCCGAGGCTCCCAGACCCAGGGGCACAGCTGGGAGCCCAGTCACCTGACTGAGGCTCCCAGCCCACGAGTGCATTATCTAATCTTCCAGATGGCAGCCCCATGAAATGACCCAGGCTCCCAGCCCCAGAGTCAGCGGAAGGGATTTCCACCTGTGGGAGCATGTTGCTTGCCAGTGCTCCAGCAATAAGGCAGGAGGGGTTCTGTTGCATATGTGGTCTAGCAAGAAGCATGATTGTGGGGATCATGCAGTAGATCACAATGTGTCTTTACTTGCATGTCTGCCAAAGGCGGCTTTAGTTTTTGTTTTATAATGTAACCACTTCAAATAAGTTTCAATAAGAACTTTATATGTCACTGCTCTCTTGTTGTTCCCCTAATTTATAACTTATTCTGTTCTCTTACTGTTATCTGTCCTGAGCCTTATTGGAAAAGCCAGCATATAAATCACACAAATAAAAATGTATTCCCTCTTGGTAATACATGTGTATTTCAACAGACATAGGCACATGCCTATAAATATGTAAAGACATACACAAGAAGGAAAGCATTAGCTTAATGAGCTATACATATGGAATAGCAATAATTTACTGTGTTACAGAAGTTGTCCTTAACAGTCAAAGTTTTTTGGCTGTATTGGAGATCTTAGGGACTCATTTTCAAGTAGTCATTTGTGATAGGGATTTACCAGCTTCTAGTATCTATGCATATGTGATTACCAAGGATTTGAGTTTTCTGTTCACCATGGAAAAATGCAGTCAAACCCAGATTTTCTTGTTTTAAGGAGAAAAATTCTTGGACTTTCTCCTTTAAAGAAGACAAGTGTTGGAAATTGTGGGTTTCCCATTGCAGCCTGGTAAAGTTCTAGCCTGGAAGGGGCTGGCGAAGCAGGAGAAGGGTAGTCAGGCATAGGGCACCATGTGCATGTGCACATGCACAAGGCCACGAGGCAGCCTTCAGATAAGTCAGGAGAGGGGGTGGGAATTGAGGCCCCCAACCCCATACTCATACAGGAGGGAGGGAGTTGAGCAGGGCTGGGGCTGGGGCTGCTGTCCAGCTGGGGTGCTGCTTGGGGCCAGAATTTATGGCTGCAAGGCCCAGGTAGGGAAAGAGGGACTCTTGGGGGAGAGGGGATCCCCACCACTGCATACATTCCCAAGGGGGCACAGGGGACATGTGCTCCCCAAATTTATGCACAGGACATGTGCTCCCCAAATTTATGCACAGGGTGGGGGTGGGCTGCCTGCTGCAGCCTCCGAGCTCCTTGCCCTGCTGCCTTCCCTACAGGGCTTCTGCAGTCCCAGTGCAGCAGGGCAGAGTAAGGTGGGATAGCTCAGTTTTACCAGTGCAAGCCCTGAGCCACCACGACAAGACTCCCTCTGCCCTCCTGGCAGCACCAGGGGTGGCAGCATGGAGTTTTGCCCATTGTTACTGTCAGGCAGGCAGGAGGTGCCTTGATATGGCAGCACAGAACTCACAGCAGTGGCAACAAGCTTCCCAGTCCCGCTGTTCTGCCACACCAAATCCCATCTGCTGGACTCTGGAGGCCCCAGGGGGAGGGCAACAGAGTGGGGACCCCAAGCCCACAGTGGCCAGACCACATCCATCTCCATGATGCACTCCGCTCCAACTGTGCCACCAGTATGGGAGGGGGAGTTGAGGTTTGCGCTCTGCTCCACCAAAGCAACCTCCGCCTCCCAGCTGGAAACCCCATCTGGCAGGGCTGGTGGAGGGGTGGGAGGCTGTGGGTGGGGTATGAGGGATACCAACAGGGCTTGGGGCTGTGATTGGGGAGTGGGGGGCAGAAGCAGAAGTGGGAGAGTTGTGGGTGGGAAGTGAGAGGCAATGGCATGGGCAGGTCACTGGTATATTAGGGCTGCTCAGTTCCAGAAAGCAGTTAAAGGGAGTAGGGGGGAGTAGCCACACCTGGAATCACATTCTGATTAGTTAATGAGGCAGGGTGAGCTCTGATTTTTCCATGTTAAAAAACCCAAAATCAAACACCAAAATGTATAGCTATTTAGAATTTATTTTATTATAGAGATGGAGGCATTGATAGGCTTCCAGATATATTTACAATTTTAAAGCAATCAATAAATCGTTATGTTCAGCTGATACCTACACATGTGGTAGTGTTTCATTTTAATCATCAATCACTTTTTTTTTTTTTTAAATCGGGGAATTTGCAATTTTTAAGCAGGATCTCTGGTGATTTGCTTATATTTGCATGCATGTCTATATGTCCTTTCATTGCATGGTAACCTTTTACATCATATAATGTAAATGCCTGATAGTATTACTTCTTCCTATATCCTTAGAACCATCTGGGATATTTTACAATTTCTCTTCCTTATTTTCTTCCATTTAACTTTCTGATAAAAACAGTGCATGAGAGAGGATATTTATATTTCTCTAGTGGTTTACAGCATTGGTTATTTTAGGGATATAAGCCAGCAGCCCTCTGCAGTTATGCTAACAGACATGGGGCACATCTGCATGTGTGCTTTAATGTGCATTAGCCTATTTTTAATGTTCATTAAAGCATTACAAAAAACTGTGCTCTTTAGCTAATGCACATCTAAGTAAGCTAATGTGAATTTTTCTAGTATCTCACAGTGGAGGTGCTAGATTTAATGCGCACTACTAAAAGCGTATTAAATGAATGTGTAAATGCACCCATGAAGCAGAAAAGGTTCCATAAGTATATTAACTCTGTACTATCCATCCTCCCATGTACCATAAGCTATAGCATAATGTACTGTTTAGTTCTTTCTTGGTAAAGATGGTGTCTAATTTCCCAGTTAATGTGGGCAATTCTATGGAGGGCTTTAAATTTTTGGCCCATTATCTCAAGGATCCAGCATAATGAACACAGCAGTAGTGATAATACTCCTAGATTTTGCCTCCACTGCTAGTTGACCTTATGTCTACTGTTACACAAATTGCCAATTGCTCAAATCATGAACAAAACTTTATAATGGGGGATAAGGCAAGTTGCCATGTTTATTGCGTACGTGATTTAGACACAGAGGTTCACATGCACCATTTATAAAAACACACAAATCATCATACACATCATTACACATAGGCATTCACATACACAACAACCATTTCATCCACACGTACATCAGATATAGTTACCAGCAATAGTAGCTCAATATCAGCCCAGAGTGACCAACCCAGGCTTATTGAGTAGATGGGGATGATTTGAAGATAGCAGATTTGAAGATAACAGCTGGAACAGGGTGAACAGATGCATCTGTGCTCCAATGAAACAGCAGTAAAGAAAGAGATTCACCCAGCTTGGCATTTCAAAGTGTTCTTTTATAGGGATTGGAATCCTTTGTTTCAGTGCTTTGGGGTTTTTCCATACCCAGCTTCTGGTTTTGTGGTTGTTCTTCGTTTGTCTTTAACTTATCTTAGCCTTGGAGTGTTTTTGTTGTCTGTCTGGCAGAATTTCTTCTTCTGTTATCTCCTTTGTGCCCTTGAGCTTCAATGGGATTCTTCAGACATTTGTCAGTTAGTTAGTGCTTGGTAACTTATAGTTGGTGCCGTGTTGTTTACATAAACAGTTGAATCTTCTTCTCCCATCTCCCATGCCATTATCTCACCATTCACCCTTTTACGCACACTCATACCTAAAGGCTATGCAGAGTTCAATCACTTATGTCAAGCAGAAGGATACAAAATGGAGTTTTCAAGTTGCTTATAGAACAACACTAACACGGTTACATTTCACTACTATTACACTCTATGTTAAAATCAGTTACATTAGTTCAGTTCATGCTACAATATCTGCCAGCCAACCTTATTGAAAACCCATTACTTTGACTAGCAATTGCAGTACAGCCCAAGCCAGAAGCTCTGCTGAATTTCAAGGTTGAAGGCTGTGTTTCTCCTACCTTGTTCTTCCCTTCCTTTCAATTTGCTTGGGTATTCCTAGAGTGCTGCAGGCTGTAAATACAGAAAATCTGTCAGCAGCTTTTTGACTATACTTGGTTCCTGACTTCCATAGATTCTAAGGTCAGAAGGGACCTCAGTGGGCCATCTAGGCCGACCTCCTACCCCTGACAGGTGAGAAAAGACTCACCAACCCTAGGGTCATGTGAACCCAGCCAGGTGCCTGTCCTGTCTCCTCTTGAAGACCCCAAGGATAAGTGAGCACCACCTCCCTTGGAAGCCCATTCTAGATCCTGGCAACCCTGACTATGAAGAACTTTTTTCTAATGTCCAGTCTAAACCTTCTCTTCAGTAGCTTATGGCCATTGCTCCTTGTTGTTCCAGGGGGTGCCCTGGTAAACAGATTGTCTCTATTTCATGTTGCTTTCTTCTTATGAATTTGTATGCTGCCATGAGGTACCACCTCAGCCTTCTCTTGGAGAGGCTGAAGAGGTTAATGTTCCTGAGCCTTTCCTTGTAGGGCCATCCCTGCAGGCCTCTAATCAGACGAGTGGCTTTTCTTTAGACTCACTCCAGGTTGTCCGCATTCCGCTTGAATTGTGGCATCCAGAACTGGAGACTATACTCCAGCTGCAGTCTGACCAGTGCCACATAGAGAAGGAAAATCACCTCCCTGGACCTATTTGTGAAGCACCTATGGATGCACAATAAGTTGTGATTGGCTCTGCTGGCTACTTCATCACATTGACTCATGTTCATCCTGGAGTCAGTAAGTCCAAGATCTCTTTCTGTCTCAGTGGTGCTGAGAAGGTCACCTCCCAGTCTATGGGTATGATGGCAATTCTAGCTCCCTAGATGCAGCACCTTGCACTTGTCCTTATTGAATTGAAAGGGGCAAGAGGGCACAAAAGCCCCCATGGGTCACCAAAATATGTAGGAACATCTCTTAGCTAAAAGGGAGGTGTACATCCAATTGAAGGGAGGGGCCATCACCAAGGAGGACTGTACCTCAGTTGCTTGGGGCTGCAGGGATGCAGTCAGGAAGGCCAAGGTGGAAATGAAATTGGGTCTAGCAGCCTGGATCAAGGTCAACAAGAAGTCCTTTTTTAAATACAGAGCGGGCAAAAAGGTGCCGGGTAATGTGGGGAATCTGCAAGACACGCTAGGAAATATGGTTGTCACACCAGATGATAAAGCTAACCTATTTAACTATTTTTTTTGCCTCCATTTTCCTGAGCAGGGACCAGATCAGCACACCCACCAGGACCCCTATAGGCCCCAGGAGAGGTGCACCCAGGCCTAGGGTCAGTAAGGATCTAGTCAGGGAACATCTGGAGGGACTAGACATATTTAAATCAGCTGGTCCTGATGATTTCCACCCCAGAGTGCAGTGGAAATTAGCAGAGGTCATTGTGGGGCTCCTGGCATGGCTTTATGAGCATTTGTGGTGCTCTGGTATGGTGCTAGAGGACTGGAAAAGGGCCAATGTGGTTCCCATTTTCAAAAAAGGGAGGAAGGAGGACCAAGGAAACTATAGGCCAGTTAGTCTTACCTCAATCCTGGGGAAGCTTTTTGAGAGAATTAT
This sequence comes from Caiman crocodilus, assembly GCA_030014935.1. NCBI lineage: Eukaryota > Metazoa > Chordata > Crocodylia > Alligatoridae > Caiman > Caiman crocodilus. The sequence goes on along the minus strand of JAGPOW010003316.1, from coordinate 54,949,787 downwards.
CCTGGTGCATGTCCATGAAGGGCCAGCATGGGAGGTCATGCTTAAGGGCAACCAACATGAGTTCATTAGAAGCAGGTCCTGTCAGACCAACCTGGTGGCCTTCTATGACCAGGTCACAAAATCCTTAGATGCAGGGCTAGCAGTGGACATAGTCCTTCTGGATTTCAGGAAGGTCTTCAACACTGTCTCCCACATCTTTCTCATTAAAAAACTAGGGGACTGTGGAGTCGACACCCACATAGTCAAATGAGTTGCTAACTGGGCTGCACCCAGAGAGTGGTGGTGGATGGGTCATTTTCAACCTGGAGGGATGTGGGCAGTAGGGTCCCCCAGGGCTCGGTCCTCGGATCCGCACTGTTCAACATCTTCATCAGTGACTTGGACAAGGGGGTAAAAAGGACCCGATTCAAATTTGCTGATGGCACTAAGATGTGGGGGATGTGGGCATGCTAGAAGGGAGGAATAGGCTGCAATCAGACCCAGACATGTTACAGGGGTGGGCGGATGCGAACAGGATGGGTTTCAACACTGACAAGTGCAAGGTGCTGCACCTGGGGAGGAAGAACCAGCAGCATACCTACAGGCTGGGGAACTCGCTTCTCACCAGTGCAGAGGCAGAAAAGGATCTTGGAGTCATTATTGATGCCAAAATGAACATGGGCTGACAGTGTGGGGACACGGTCAGGAAGGCCAACCACATCTTGTCATGCATCCACAGATACATCTCAAGCAGGTCCAAGGAGGTGATCCTTCCCCTCTATGTGGCACTGCTCAGGCCACAGTTAGAGTGCTGCGTCCAGTTCTGGGCGCTGCACTTCAGGAGGGATGTGGACAACTTAGAGTGGTTGTAGAGGAGAGCCAATCACATGATCAGGGGCCAGCAGGGCAGGCCCTGCTGGAGGAGAGGATAAGGGACCTGAACCTGTTCAGCTCCCACAACAGAAGGCTGAGGGGGGATCTAGTAGCCTGTTACAAACTAGTCAGAGGGGACCAGCAGGCATTGAGGGAGTCCCTGTTCCCCTTAGCACTACAAAGAGTGACAAGAAATAACGGTCACAAGCTGGCAGAGGGTAGATTCAGACTAGACATCAGGAGGTGCTATTTCAGTCAGGCAGCTAGGATCTGGAACTAACTTCCAAGTGAAGTGGTGCAGGCTCCTACCCTAGGGTTTTTTAAGAGGAGGCTAGATGAACACCTTGCTGGGGTCGTTTGACCCCAGTACTTTTTCCTGCCATGGCAGGGGGTTGGACTTGATGATCTGCTCAGGTCCTTTCCAACCCTACCAACTATGAAATGATGAATTGTATTCTGTTTTTCTCTGCCCACTTTCTCAACTTGTTGAGGTCAGCTTGTATCTGGTTCCTCCTCTCCAGGATGTTAGCTTCACCCCATATTTTTGTGTCATTCATGATTTGGACAGGGTGCTTCTCACCCCCTCATCAAAATCACTGATGAAGATGTTGAACAGCATTGGCCCTGGAACTTAGCCCTGAGAGACCCATCCACCACCACTGTCTGAGTGCAACCCTTGAGCCAGTTTGCTACCTAGTTTACCATGTAATCATCCAAGGCAAATCTCCTCAGTTTATTTATAAGGCTGAAATGGGATACAATGTCAAAAGCATTCTTAAAGTCCAGATAGATAACATCCACCTCAACTTCTGCATCTAAACATTTGGTGGCCTTGTCATAAAAAGAAACTAGGTTAGTCAGGCAGGACCTGCCTGCTATAAACCCTTGTTGGTTACCGTTCCACATCACATTAGCCAGTAGGCTCCCACAATGTGTTCCTTGATAATTTTTTTCTAAGATTTTCCCAGGGATAGAGGTAAGGCTGACCATAGTTCCCTGGATTCTCCTTCCTCCCCTTCTTAAAGATTGGGGCAATGTTGGCCTTCTTCCAATTCTCTGGGACCTGACCTGAGCACCACAAGTATTCATATATCCTTGCCAGTGTTTCAGCTATGATGCTCGCTAATTTCTTTAATACTCGTAGGTGGAGTCCCTCTGGTTCCAGTGATTTGAACATGTCCATTCCCTCTAAGTGTCTTTTACCACGTCAGCACTGACCGTTGGTCAGTTGATATTCCCTTTGTTGGTGTCCGTGATGCATATTGAGGGTTTGTCTAGGTTCCTATTTAAGAAGACAGAGGCAACAAAACTCATTAAAGAGCTCTGCCTTGTCCCTGCTATCTATCACTAAGCCCCCCTGCCCATCCTGTAGGGGTCCTATATTACCCTGCACCCTCTTCTTGCTCACAACATACCTAAAGAAGGACTTTTTATTGTTCTTAATCCCTGCTGCTAGCCTGAGTTCTGGAGCTGCCTTGGCCTTCCTGACTGACACCCTGCAGGTGTGGGCTGAAGAAGTGTACTCCTCCTTGCTAGCTACCCCCTGCCTCCACTTTCTGTATGCTTCCTTTTTTACTCTTAAGGTATCCTGGATGACCCTGGTTAGCCAAAGGGGTTTCCTGGCCCCTTTGCCCTCTTTCCTCTGCCACGGGATTGTCTCACTCTGAGCTTCCAACCCTTATGCGCCTACTTCCTCTCTCTACTATCCAGCCATAATGAAGGAGGGTAGTTTTTAATTACTATCCATATTGTACATTATGCAGGAACTAGCCTTTGGCACAGGTTTCAAAGTAAGATAGGAGGAGCAGCGGATCACGTGGCTCTGGTTGGTTGGAATTGACCAACAGGATTGAGTCAAAATATCACTGTAAATGTAGTGACCATTGTCTGGTCTCTTATTTGATAAGCCTGAAACAATTATTTCCATATTCACAAGCTAAATTTTAAATACTGTCCCTCTGTATATTGTAGAAATCATTGTAAACATTAAACATTAGAGACAACAGGTTATATTAATCCAGTCAGCTGAAATCATCTGTGGCTTGGTTCTTTTTTAAAAGAGTTTGATCTCAAGTTACATTAATGTAAATAAGTAATGTATTTGTTCCTATTACCTCTGAGTTTGGAAAAGAGCAATATAATGAGCAGTTTCTGCTTAGAACTGGAAAATTAGTGTTGTTGAAAGTGATGAATGAGGTGCATTGGCAGAGGTGTATGAGGCTGTACTGTCTGGCTCTAGCCAGTTCTATTCTTTTCAGTTTCTATGCTTTTATGATAAGTAAAACTCGCTAAAATGAACTTAAAGAAAAACATGGCTAATAGTCTATGATTTGTGGAAGATTTTCTTCTTTATTTTTTTCCCTTTCTCTAAGGAATATTATCTCCCATCCTGCAAGTTTGATTCCAGTGTGTTCAATCCAATTTTAAGACTTTTCTATGGTAAAGTTGCTATGTATCTATATATTTCAGTAGCATAAGAAAGCTTTCAAGCTTTAAACTTCTTGCATGATTATATCGTATGCAAGTTGCACTTACAGTTATGATTTCCAGCATAATCAAGTTATATATCATATGCAAGTGCTGCAGCAGCAGCAACAGAAGTAAAAATCTTGTATGGCCCATAAAAACCAGCTTGTGCTGATTAGTGCTGTATTAGGGGGTGGTGTGAGGGAGAAGTCTGTTTGTAATTTCAGTCTTTTACAGCTGTGTGAGGTATTCATTTCCCAGCAAGAGCACCTTGCTCAAGTCAAACATATTGTATTGCTATAAAACAGATTAGAGATTTATGCATGATTTAAATGCAAGTCTCCTAGAGAAAATGTAACCCAAACTGATGCATTGAAAGGAGAAGAAAATCTATATGTGGTAGTAAAGAAACATCTAGTATAGCTACTTACCTGAAATATCTTTTCCCAGTGGCCAAATTAACTGTATTAAGGCTCAGTTATCCCTCCAAACAGAACTTGATGTGTTTTGAATTATAACGGGACCTTGTCTGTATCATAAACTGTAAATCAGGAATACAGTTCGTTATCTGGCCTTCACTTACTTCAAACATTTCAAAAGAAAAGGCTCAAGCTAAAGAATAAGGGAGAGGCTTTTAAATAATAATCATTTATGCATTGTATGGTAAAATACTTAAATAATTTGTTTCCTTCCTTGAACATGTGTGCTTCTAGGAGAATATTTTTCATTAAATGGCCTATAAAATGGAAATTAAAGATTCATTTGTTTTGTTGCTAATTACTTTCAAAAAGCAAATAATTCCTAGATAATAATTTTTTTTAAAATGATGCTGTCTCTCTGTGGGGTAAGATGATTACCAGCAGAGTTGTTTGCTTGTGGTAAAATAAATGTCTGCCTGTGTAGCAAAAAATAAATGAATAATACTCATTTCTTACAAGTGCCTTTTCATGTTATGCAGAATCAAGGGTCTTAATTTCAGTCTAGGGGACTGGATTACCCAGGTGAAAGGATTTCAAGCTTATCAGCTTTGATTTACTGTTTCTAAATTAGATTTTGGTTGGCTTACAATTGGTATCATCCAGCATATTCAGAGTCACTTTTGCATTAACCAGAACAGACTACATAATAGAGAACTTAGAGTAGTCAAGTCTCCACTTCTTTGATGACATTCTCTGTCCTAAACTTTTATTCAGACATCATTTGAAACAGGGTTATAAATACACAAACTCATTTGATTTCATATAACACTTATTTATCCTTAGTACATATTCAATGTCTGTGTCCTTGGTATCAAGGGGAGGCATGCTGCTATAAAACAGAAAAGACAGAAAGACATGTGAGTAGCAGAGATTCATGAAGTGAAGGAATGAATAATAAAAGATACCTGGTCAGGCATGGTGTCACTGAGCAAAGTTGCATTCCCTGTCCCCTCAGTGATTCTTGCAGGTTATTATAGTTTATTCTTGATCTTCTGAGTCTATGTGAAACTGGAAAGTTGCAACCTGACATTTTTGTAGTTAAATAAATAAAAATTCCAGGTAGGATATTCCAATATAAAAATAAACAAATAAATAAATAAGAGCACAGGTTTGATTTTGGTTGCTTTATAGTTCATGTGCAAGATAGTACAAGTGGATTGAATACTGGAAAGACTATATGGGAATATTTCTTTTGTTAAACAGAAGGTATTAATGCATAGGCTTTATTATACATTCTGGCTTACAGCCCAAGGAGAATCTGGATTTTTATGATGTTTCAAGAAGTAATATGTTTGCACAATGGCCTGTTACTAGAAAGCAAGGAAATGAAAATGTCAGTTTGCAGAAACTGTCAAAAACAGTATCCCTTTATTTAGAATTTCTGTTTACTTAATACACCATGTCTAAGGCCTATACGTAAACCTACCAGGTAGGATCCTGTCAATCTGGCAGACAGACATTCATTTAGAATGCATATAAAGTAGTGTCAGGTCTTGCAAACAGAAAGGTGCTAGAAATTGCATATAGAATATAAAATAAAACTAGTTGAAGTACAAGAAATTAGGCACAGAAACCCTAAAGCCATGCATGCAAAAAATGCTTCATAATAATTTGAGAAAAATAGCAATGCATTTTTGAAGCATATACATATACTATATTATATGTAAATAATTGCTCTAACCAGGCTTTTAATTTTGTCAATTGTCCTTTGATCAGTCTTTTAAGGGACACAATGGTATGTATGTATGGAAGTCAATCAACAGCAATGACCACATTTAGCGCATGTGATGCTTTTCACATGCACAAACTTTGTTCTGATCTAGCATATTTTTTCTTCATTTACAAATAACACACCACTAACTTTACCACAGCATAAACTATGCTATTAAAAATGTAAAAAGAACATATATTTTCATAGATTCATAGATGTTAGGGTCATAAGGGACCTCAAAAGATCGAGTCCGACCCCCTGCATAGGCAGGAAAGAGTTCTGAGTATAGATGACCCCAGCTAGATGCCTATCTAACTTCCTCTTGAAGACCCCCAGGGTAGAGGAGAGCACCACCTCCCTTGGGAGCCCATTCCAGACCTTGGCCACTCTAACTGTAAAGAAGTTCTTCCTAATATCCAGTCTAAATCTTCTCTCTGCTAGCTTGTGGCCACTTATTTCTTGTAACCCCCAGGGGCGCCTTGGTGAATAAATACTCACCAATTCCCTTCTGTGCCCCCGTGATTAACTAATAGGCAGCCACAAGGTCACCTCTCAGCCTTCTTTTGCAGAGGCTGAAAAGGTCCAGTTTCTCTAGTCTCTCCTCATAGGGCTTAGCCTTCAAGCCCTTAACCATACGAGTGGCCCGTCTCTGGACTCTCTCCAGGTTATCCACATCCCTCTTGAAGTGCGGTGCCCTGAATTGCATGCAGCACTCCATCTGGGGTCTGACCAGTGCCCGATAGAAGGGAAGTATCACCTCCTTGGTTCTGTTCATCATGCATCTGCTGCTGCATGATAATGTGCCATTGGCTTTTCTGATGGCTTCATCACACTGCCAACTCATGTTCATCTTGGAGTCCACTAGGACTCCAAGATCCCTCTCCACTTCTGTGCCACCCAGCAGGTCATTCCCTAAGCTGTAGGTGTGCTGGACATTTTTCCTCCCTAGGTGCAGCACTTTGCATTTCTCCTTGTTGAACTGTATTCTGTTTTCTGCCCACTTGTCCAACCTGTCCAGGTCTGCTTGCAGCTGTTCCCTTTCCTCCAGCAGGGAGCTCCCCATAGCTTTGTGTCATCTGCAAACTTGGACAGAGTACATTTCACTCCCTCGTCCAAGTCGCTGATGAAGAAATTAAAGAGTATCGGTCCCAGGACCGAGCCCTGCAGGACTCCACTGCCCACACCCTTCCAGGTCGAAACCGACCCATCTACCATGACTCTCTGGGTGCGACCCTCTAGCCAATTTGCCACCCCCTCCACTCCAAATCTAATCTAGCTGAGGCATGAAGAACTGGATTAAAATGCCCTGACTACACTTTGTTATGGTGATGACTGGATGGTATGAGATGTGGCACAAGGTCATGTTATATAGTTTTTCTCTGATGCGGATTTGGTGCTACTGTTACTACTTTGTTGAGCACATGACATATTTATTACAGTTGCCTAATTAGCCCTACCATAAATATCTCGGCATTTATAGGTGTGGCCTCATTAGGCTGCAGGAAACTAATAAACTCTGCAGCAGGGTAGCACTTGTAAATACAAGTGCTGCCCTGCTAAAGAATTTTTTACTCTGCAGCACTGCAGATGTAGACATTGACCTGGCTGGCTGGTGCATAAAGATGCTTCATTGTGGGGCTGGCCACAGCATGTTGAGCCAAGTTGAAGCAGCCTTGGTTTGGCAAGGTGACCCCCAGATCCCCTGACAGCTGGGGCTGCTTTGACCTAACGTAGCATGCTGTTGTTCCAGATGTATGTTTAAACAGTACGCCTGGGAGCAATAAACTCCAGTGTGATATATGCTAGAGTTTATTGCTTCATATTAATAGCACATGTAGACATGTCCAGTATCTCCTTAATGTAAGTGGCACAAGTATCTGTCACTGGAATCCCTGGCCATGGCCACATAGACATAGACATTAGGGCTGAAAGGGACCTCAGAAGATCATCAAGCCCTGGGGGACCCTACAGGGCACCACAATGATTAAATTCTGTCAACCACCACCCTCTGGGTCTGACCAGAGTCAATTCCCCAGGCAGTGGTGAGGTCAAGGCTGCAGTTAGCCAGTTTTGCTAAGAGATGATTATGGAATACCAGATGGAAGGCTTTTTTGAAGTCAAGATATAGGACATCAATATCTTCCCCCTTTTCCAGGTGATAGGTCAGCTGGTCATAAAGGAAATAAGATTGGTCAAGCAAGACCTACCCACAACAAACCCATGCTGGCTATCCCTCAGGATGTTGCCATCAGCAGTCCATTAAGTATGGCCTCTTTGATAATCTTTTCCAAGATCTTCCCTGGGATAGAGGTCAGGCTTATGGGCCTACAGTTTGCCAGATCCACTTTCTTCTCTTTCTTGAAGATAGGCACCGCATTGGCCTTCTTCCAGTTTTTGGGCACTTCACCAGAGCACCAGGAGCACTCAAAGATCCATGCCAGGGGCTGGGCTATGATGCTAGCCACCTCCTTGAGTACCCTGGGGTGTAAACTGTCAGGGCCAGCTGACTTGAAGGTGTTCCTCCACAAGGTCAGCTTTGAGGGATAAGGAATCTCCCTGACCTGGGCCTCCCTGTCCTGTGGTAGATAGGGGTGTCCCATGGGACTGGTGAAAGACTGACGCAAAGTCCCCATTTAGCAAGTTGGCTTTTTCTTGGGCGTTGATTGTCAGTTGTCCCATCTGGTTTAGCAGGGGTCTAATGTTGTCCTTGCTTTCCTTCTGGCTGCCCACATATCTAAAAAAGGACTTTTTATTGTCCTTGATACTTGTACCTAATTGGAGTTCCATCGCAGCCTTGGCTTTTCTGGTTTGCTCCCTGCAGGTCTGAATCAGTGCAGAGTATTCCTCCTTGGAGGGGGATCCAGTCCTCCATCCTTGAATGAACAGGGATGTACATTTGCAGCAGCACAAATTGTAGCAGCACACATTTGTGCTCCTACTTTGTACTTCAGTGCACACCCCTGCTCATATAGTTTGCAGCAGGACACATTGTCGTACTTCATGTGCTATGGGGGGCCAGTTGGGGCACTGGCTGGGACACATCCCCCACGCTGAGACACCCAGCCAGTCAGGGAGCTGTATATGGAGACTGGGGGAGCAGTCAGTATAGGGTGGCCTGCTTCCTTGTCTCTGCATGCTGTGAAGCCCCTGCACCCCAGCCAGCCACTCCCCAGCTGGCTGGGGTACAGTATGCCTTGGGACAGGGAAGTAGGTAGCCCTTGCCTGGCTGTTTCCCTGTCTCTGCATGCCTCAGCGCAAGGACTTTGCTGTGGAGCACCTGTGCTCAAGCATGTGGAGCACCCATCTTGAGACAGACTGCATCCCAGCCAGCTGTGGGGCACAGTGTGCCTCAAGATGGGGCTGCCTGCTCCCCCATCCTGAGGCAGTCTGTGTCCAGCTAGTCAAGGACCAGTTGGCTGGGGTACAGCGTAACTCAGTGTGGAGGCTCCACATGCCTTGGCGCTGGAGCTCTGCTGTGCAGCCCCTGTGCTAAGGCATGTGGAGACAGGGCTGCCTGCTCCCCCATCTTAAGACATGCTGCACCCCCAGCCAGTTGGGGAGAGGCTGGTTGGGGCACAGGGTGCCTCAGCATGTGGGCTTCACAACCCTGGGCTGCCTGCTCCCCCATCTTAGCATTTGCCCTGGACACTTTGTTGCCAAAACACTTTGATGTGTTTTGTGCCACTTTTTTTTCAAGGTGTCTTTTTTTGTTTTGCTACTGGGAAAATTCTAGTAGTTAATTTTGCCCCAGTGCTGCTAATTGCCAGTGCTGTAAACAGTTTAATGTGCAACACGTGTGGTTTGTGGCACCACAAAGAAGTTTGTGAAGCCACAAACTGCATAGATCTATGTGTTTTGGGTCCAGACCCTTTGTCTAATGTCCATACAAATATGTATGTACCGGCAACCCCACTTAGCATTCTTAGTTGGTTCCTGAAAAACTGAGCCTTAAGTGAAATGCACATTAATTGAAACCAAAACTATTTGACAATCCAAGAGGGGACTGCAAGTGTTTTTAATGACCGAAGATGGTGACCATGAGTGTTATAATGAAACTCACTGAGTGCTAAGTGAAATCAGGTATCAATTTAAAATGAGCAAAATAGTGCTAATCAAAACAGCATTAAGTGCTGGTTGCCTGTACTGACTTCAAACAATTTTCATTGTAGTGAATAGTAATAGTGAATAAAATGCCCATTGTAATATGCACTTGCCTCTATTATTTTACAGCTAAATAAAGATTAATGTCACAGGAACTCTCTACCCCTCCATTTGCTAATAGCCAGGTTAATTCTTCATATGTGACTATGTATAAATGCTCATTCTAGCAGTGGAAAGATTTTCCATTGCAAGAAATGATGTGGGGAGAGGGGGCACTGAAGATGTTAAGTTTTCAATCGCCCCTTCTCCCCTGCTCTTTCTGCCTTCCCCAAACCAGGGTCTGGGGAAAGTGCATACTCTAGTCCTTCTAGTCCCATGGGGACTGCAGCAGCAGAGAAAAGCTGTCTCTTGCACCAGGCATTCCCATATGACAAGCAGACAAGGGGTTTGCAGTGCTGCCCCTCTACTCAGCTCCCTGTACCCAAAAGCTGTGCAGACTGAGCCTTGCAGCAAAGCCTCTACTTTTGAGAGTCCAGTGTGAAAAGCAGGCAGCCCACTTCCAGGCTGAGAGCTGATTGCAGGAAGCATTGCTGCCCCCTGCTTTTTTTTTTTTACTTTGGCGCCCTCCTTGACCCCTTCCCTGCCTATGCTACTTAGTTGAGCTGTGAGGGTGGGGATTTAAAAGCCAGTGACTTATTATTTTAATAATGATTATTCTTATATAAAAGTGAATTATCTTTTCTTTATAAGTGATCTATTAGTGCATCCTGGGAATTTAAATTGTGTAAATATAGTATTCTACTAATGCCTTGGAGGAATAAACATACAAAATGTTTTGTTTCATTTCTGATTAGAACTTTGTGTGAAAGTCAGTTTTCCAGTATTTTCATGTAGATTATACAAAGCTTTGGCATGCAGCACTGTTTGTTTTGAAGAGAACACACTAAATATTCTGTTTAGTGATTTTTGAATAACTTTAATAGGGGTGAGGTATTGTGTTTTGCAGATAAATCAGAGGGGAAGAAATGTTTTTGACAGCTTGTCTTCTGAAATTATGAAAATTGAGTTAATCACTCCTGTGTAAAAATGGGGGCTAAAACATAGGTAATTGCTTGCTTATTTGCATTGATAACTAGAAAAGAAGAGAAAATAATTTACTAAGATTCAGGTAGAAGCTTCAAGCTCTTTTGAATAAGAGTATTGGAGCTAAAGTATTGGCAGTGGTGATTTAAGGACTTTTGTTAATCCACAGATTGCAGATGGCATTATTAAGTGATATGTTGTAATGATTTCTAAATCTTATCAATCCACCTGGAATGTGCCCACTATGATCCATCTCTTTCAGATGAGAGTGTTAGTCTTGCTTAATAGCTATTGTTGTATATTGTTTGAGCTGAGACATGCTTAGAATAATGCAGGTGTGCAGTATTTACGTGCTGTGTACTAACATAGTTATATACAGACTACCCATAACATTTGTGGTTACTAGTGTGTTTCAATACTATTCAACTGGAAATCTGGAGACTGTCTAGAGCAATGAAGGCTAATCTTTTTGTCAGGCATGCCACATATTGACTTCACAGTGCCACTCTGATCTCCTACCCCTACTCAATCTACTGTTCTGCTTCCTGTTCCCTGCTCAATCTGCTACTTGGCTTTCTACTCCCTGCCCTATGTGTTACTATGCTGCCTGCTCCCTCCCCAATCTGTGTGCTTCAGATGTTTGAAGTACAAGAAAAAATATGAATGAGTATAGTGATTTACCTTCACATTTAGTACTATATTTACTTAAATATAAGACAAGTCTCCCCCTTCCCAATCCATATGGAGGAAAAAATCAGTCATCTTACAACTGCATACAAGGAAACCACATTAAATACATCCTTTATTATTAAACAGCTTCCAAAAGCAGCATTTCTTCAGTAATGGAAATCAGATATGTAGTCAATTAAAATGCAGTTAAGACTGAGCATGATTATAAATGAAATGGTCCATTTAGGCAAACATGCCAATGGAACCTACTGCAAGTTTATGCTTGTTATTGTAGTCCATCTAAATAAGATATATAGTAGTACCCATTGCATACAGCCCCCCTCATCACTGACTCTTTTTAAAGTCATGGTGAGCCACTAAATTAAATGTTTTGATTTCCTCTTTATTCCCACCTCTGAGTTGCAGTTTTATTTCTCATGCCATGAATCTCACTTCTTCACCAGCCTTAAATGTCTGGCAAACATCATCAAATGGGACCCAGAATCCTTTTGTTTGTCCCCTTTCTCAGCTTGGTTCATATGATTAGTGTGACCCCATTCTCCTGAGATGTGGTGCTGGACCTAGTTGCCTTGCACCTTACCTACATATACATTTTTGGAGAATACCAAGATTCATGAGTGGGGGGCTAATTAGCATGTGGATCCTTTGTGGGGGGTAGCTGGAGTACACACATACTGAATGATGCTGAATCATGGGGTCACTATGGCTTGAGACCTTGTTGAGTCTGCTGGGGGCAAGTCCAATGACCTACATGGAACATCATGAGCCTTTTGGCTTTGAACTAATATTGTGCATAGTTGTTACTCTTTATAAGTACAAAAGTGCTGATTAAAAGTATGTTTGTGGAGTACCTGTCCTAAAATTTGCATCCGTTTAAAAAAAAAAAAATGACTTGGTCAGTAACTACTTGCTGACAGCACACCAGTTGGGAAATGCTGACCTAGGTATATGTGTCAGTGAAATTCCAAAGTACTACAGGACAGAGTTAGTCCATAACATAGTCTTTTGGTGCTTGTGTACAGTGCTTGTAGGTCTGTTCTTAGGCTCTGCCTAGCAGTTTTTTCTTGGCATATAGCTAGAGTCACTCTAAAGCAAATCTATTACCTCATATTTGGAATTTAACGCACACAAATTGGAAACAAATTTACAGGGTGTGGTTCTCAGCAGGGCTACTAGGCTTAGCATGGAGATAAAGTGTACATGTGACTGTAACATTTTTAAAATGCCACAGTTCCACATCAGCTAGCCTAGTGGTACTCAACTCTTTTCCCCAGCTGGCTGGATGGGCAGTGCCTGATCCAACTGCAGGTGGGATGGTGGTTCCAATCCAGTCAAAATAAGGGGGACCATCCAGCCATGTGGAGGAGATCAGGGGGCATCCCTGCCTGATCCTGGCCTCTCAGGCTGAGAATGGGACTTCATCCAGACCTACTGGGAAGGAGAGGGGGCTCAGCCCCACTGTGGGGAGGGAGCATGGATTGACCCTAGCCCAGTCCCATGGGAAAAATGGCCTTGGCCTGGCCCAGCCTTGTGGAGGGAAGGGGGCATGGCCTGGCTCCAGCCTGGTCCCACTGAGGGAATGGGGTGCAGCCTGGCTTCAAGTGGGCATATAGGGCTTGGGGCTTGGGAATTTGGTAGCGTGGATGGTGGCCACTGCTCCCACCTGCCAAATTCCCTGACGCATGGGGAGCCCCACTAGCCAGATGGAATAGCTTCATGGGCCGCATTTCGCCTGCCAGCTAGATGTTGAGCATCTATATTTTAGTGCCAGAAACTAAACCTGCCCCATACTCTATATACAGTATAGAATATTGTTACTGGGCACTAAGCTCACCTAGAAATTGGACTTCCTTAATTTAAGTTGTGATAGTGCCAGAGAGATGTTCTAGTCATTGTAGTCCAGGAAATGAGAGAGGCAAAGATTTCTGTGGGTGATACCATTTATTGAACCAACTGCACGGCTGGAATAGCCATAGACAATTTTTGAATGCAATACATTCTTCTCCCAAATCTTGTTTAAATCTATTGTAATTGAGCAGTTGGTCCAAAAAAAGATATCATCCACGTAGGCAGGGGCCTATGTTGATAAAATATCCCAGTTTCCATTTGTTGAGCCTAATGGGGCCATATCTCTTATCACTGATTTTCAAACTGAGGTATGCATACCCCCCAGGAGTATGTAGCCCTTAAGCAAGGAGTTTGCGTGTCAATTGTAACAATGGCAATGTAGCTTCTGATTTCTCAACAAGCAGGGAGTAATGGTACTCCTTTGCATTGACGCTGGTGTTGAATGTCCTGAGGAATGAACAGGTTAAGGGGCATTAGAGGCATGGGGTATGAGGAGCAATATATTGCAGGGAAAGTGGTACACAAGCAAAAAAAATAAATAAATAAAAGGTTTGAAACCCACTGTTCTAGATTATTTGAGACTAAAAAGCTAGAATTATTCTTAGCCTCCTTTTTTTTTTTACAACAGTAAACTATATACTCTATCACTTAATTTCTAGAATTGCCTTCTCATTAAGTAGCAATTTGCATTTGACCTGAACGGCGTTATGCAACTCAATTTTGTTTCTTCATGAATTTAGAATATTACCATTGTGCTTTCTTAAATCTCTACATTATATCACTAAGCCCTGAAAGGCTTGACAAACTTAAACACCCAGGAATATATTTAAAATTCCTTTTAATGATACCTGTATGTTTTTAAACTCTTGCTTGTGTCAGTGACCAGAGCTTGGCCTTTGTCCAGCAGTTTAATTAGTGCTTGTTTGCCTAATCTCCTAAAACAGAGAATATTTTACTAAATTTGGGGACTCTGAAGTTCTGTATCTGACAAAGCAGGTTTAATAATGAGATAATTACTTAGTTTTTTATTGTATTTGTCTTGGCTAGAACATCTACTTGGGAACATGTATTTCTTTCACTAACTAGAAAACATAGAGTTCAGAGCTGCAATCCCAGAGTGGTTCCCTTTTCAGAAAAATAGAACTGAGTAAGAATTTAAAATGGAATGAAATTGGAGTGGGAGTTGGAAAGACAAAGAGTACAGTTCAGCATCAGTTTCCAGACAGATGCTAATTTGTCTCTCACTGGGTGAAATGGATCTGATTTGTGTAATACTTTTTTGTGTGAATTTCAAGGCCTTTTAGGCAGACTGGCAAATATGAAGTGCCAAGTGGAAAAAAACAGTCCTTAGTTTTCAATGTGGTTTGATTTCTTGTGAATCACACTTCTCTGTTTGACAGTTTCTTATAGTTGGCCTCTGGAGACTAAAACTCATAGTTTCTTTTGTTTCCTTGGGAGGAGAGAAACCCAGAAGTAGGTAGTGGCTGTGAAAAACTGCTGCTTGAGACACTACTGAAACAACTCTCTCTGGCAAATGTGAAATTGTCCTTTGAAAAAATATTTAGATGCTGGCAGCCAGGGACAGATCCCAGAACACAAACCCTGGGCCTTGTTGTCACTTATCAGATGACTGATGGGGACTCAAAACCTTCCTGCCACATTAGCAAAATAATGAGTCTGTTAAGTTTAAAAGTGACATAAAGAGTCACTTCAGAAAGCATTTTCCAAATCCTCAGATTCACTCTGCATCGTGTGATTATGGCTACAGCAGAAGGGGGGTAGGGGAAGGATAAAAAAATATATATTTTACAGACTTTTCAAAACATTCTTATGAAAGAGGTGTCAACCGATAGTCATTAGGGACCTTGAAAGCAAAAGCAATTACGGGCCTTGTTAAAGGAAATAGGTGCATTGAGCACTCAATTGAAGCTCATCTGTGTAGTAAAAACAGCTACAGAGGAGAAGGGCTGATGTCTAGGGCCACCTGCTAAGTCTGTCATGAGCCCAAGGAGGGAAAATGGAGGTAATGAGGTTCCGTATGTTCCAAATGGCAGGGATGGGGCCTGTTAAAAAAACATTTTTTTTTTTGTGAATATGTATAGATCCTGATTTTGGAAGGAAGGGTGGAATGGGGGGGACTGAGGTTTTTTTATTTTTGGTGGGGGTGCATGGGAGCATATGACAGGTAAACCTAGTATGAACCCTACTATATAATGAAACAGGTCAGGCAAATTTTGTGTACGTAAATTATAGTTGGAAAATACCCTCATTTCTCCTCTAATCATTCTAGTCTAAGGTCCAAACAGAAATTGCTAACAAAGTTCTGATTTTCAACTCAGAAAAAAACAATTTTCAAAAAAGCTAACCATGTACTAGACTGTGTTAACAAGAGTGATATAGATAGGTTGGAGATGGTTTTTTCTCTGTGGCTATAAGGGACCAGGATTAAGAGCAATGCCCTCACACTACAACAGAAAAAGTTTTAGGTTGCATATTGGGAAGAGATTAGGGTGGTCAAGCATTGGAACAGGTTACTTAGAGATATTGTGGAATCTCCATTTTTGGAAATTTTCAAGAACAGGTTGTACAGACTCTTGGATAGAAACATTTTAATCGGGTTGATCTTGCACTGAGCAGGGAGGTAGCCTAAATTGTGAGGTCCCTTCCAGTCCTACTTTCTTGTGGTACTATGGACAGTATTAGGCTAAATAAGTTAGTAATACAAATACTCCCTATCTACAAAAAGATTCATTTTCTAAGCCTTCTTTAGGAATTTTGGTGTACAAGCTGATTTACCCTTACACGGAATTAAATCTGATTTATTCAAATAGTCACTGAATACAAAATATGTATATAATATATTGATTTCCTCTTGGGGGTGTCTTTTCTTTCTTCCAAATTATTATCTCAAATAACTCTCACCATTTGAATACATGGGATCATTTTTTTCAACCTTTGAATATGTGTTACCATTTTTCCAACCTTTTAATAATATTACATAATGACTAGTTTTTAGAACATGGTCTTCTATTTAATCAACTTGACCCTTCTTCAAATAGCTTCTAGTTCTCCCTAATAACATCCTAAGTGTCCAGTTTTGAATCATAAATAGGAGTAATAGAAATAAATTAAGCAAAGGAAAGTGTCCCAACTGTTCCAAGGGATTGTGAAATAGCCTTTAAGTGCCTGTGATGAAAGGTTCCCTTCTTAAGTCATTTAGCATTAGATTGTACATAGCACTGAAGACTATAGATTATGATCTGGTATCATCCAGCATCATCACAGGATGAACTGAGAGATTTTTCTACACTTAATCGTTTGAATAAATTTGATTTAAGACACTTTCTTGTGGGTATGAGGTTCTACCTATGTTGTCCCGCATATGGGATCAAGGTCAAAAGCAATTATTATAGTGCTGGGTGGGGGTTGTTTTTTGGGGGGTTTTTTTGGTTGAGGAGTTAAACCTTTCAAAGTTTCAGAATTCATATTAAAGTCTAAAACACTTTGTTTAGTTCCATGTAAGTGGATCTCCTTGCCAAGA
Source organism: Caiman crocodilus (assembly GCA_030014935.1). Lineage (NCBI taxonomy): Eukaryota > Metazoa > Chordata > Crocodylia > Alligatoridae > Caiman > Caiman crocodilus. The sequence goes on along the minus strand of JAGPOW010003316.1, from coordinate 54,933,016 downwards.
AGGCTTGCAGTAGTACCAACCTGTTTCTGAAAGGGAAGTATTTAAACTTCATGAACAACTTCATGCCTATTGACAGATCTAGGATTTTGTAAATGGAGATGCAGATGGTGTGATGCATTATTACATATAACACAACACAGTTTTCTCCAGTTAAAAACAAACTAGAAGTTTTATTCATAAGCTAGGGGCCTAAGGCTATATCACTTGGTATTTAAGATTGAAGCAGGGAAAAAAAGTCTTTATGGGAATGTGCATTAATTTGCTAAATTATGCATACAAACACAACAAACTAGCCAAAAATAATCAAAAGATATTGTTTCATTAGTCCTGTAGGCATTAGAATTATATTAAACGTGCATCTTTAGATTAATAAAAAACAAAATCTTGCCTTCTTGAGCATGTTTCACTAAAAGATGTTTTCACACCTGAATTAATATTAATTTGAGTTAACATTTCCACACCTGGGTTAAAGGATGCCTGCAGATATGGGGAACCCCCCCCCCCCAAAAAAAACCCCAAACAAACTGGCATTTCACTTTAAATTTCACACACTTCTGTGTCTAACCCAGAAAATTCCCAGAAAAGGCATTACATTACTTGAACCCATCTCGTCCAATGTCTGTATAGATCACATACTTTAGTGGGGCTTTTTCTTGGCACTTTTATTTAATAGCTGATTGAATCAGTTTTAAGTAAAAACTCCAAAAAGTCCCACTGAAGCACCTGATCTATACAGCTGCTGCAGAGCCAGGTCAAAGTAACATGTTGCTTCTTCCATTAAAGTACATTTTCTGTTTTTCATGTCTTCCAGCAGCCAATGTGTCTAGCTAATGCAAAAAAAAATTATCTGCAGAGCTGTGAAACAGGAGCTACATTACCAGGAGCAGTAAACAGACAGATGAATGGAGTTAACAGAGAGAAGAAAGGATAACTTTATTAGTAGAAGCATTAAAGGCCATTAAAACGGAAAGAAGGCCGTTAACTCTGGAATGAAGGGGTTAGAAGGAATCAGGTAGATTATAATGAGCCATAAAGTCAATTGACTCCCTCACTACTGTCTGAATAGAAATGCTGCTGCTACTGCCAGGCAATTGGCTTTAATCTTAGGTGTCTGCATCAGAAAGTTTCATAAACTGGTTTGACATGAATCAGTTATGTCTGGTACTACATTCAACCAGTTTATCTTAAACCAGTTTCAGTCATTTTGAAACTGATTTATGTGCACTGAACTTCTAGGCTAGGACCAGATGCTCAAAAGTCTGAGCCTGAATTGATTCAACCTTTGCAGATTAGTCTAACCTGGCAAGGCTGAGCCAGTTTCTCAGATCACTGTTCAAGGGGCAGGAGTGTTGTCGGCCTGCAGCACCAGCACCTGAGGCAAGGAGGGAAAGGGGTATGCAGTGCATGAATCTGTTGATAATGGGGAGCTTTTCACTCTTCCTCTCTGCTGCTGAAACTGTCTGCAGCAAACTGACAAGCAAGCAAGGTGGGGGGGAGAGAGGGGAGGGGAGAGCTGATAAGTTTTTATCACCCTTTTCTCAGTGTTTATTGCCCTATTAAGAAAACAGAGAGACATTACCAGCTATCTGTTGATTCAGTACAGACTCAACATGTGGTCTGCTGGCTAATAGGAAGGCAAAGGGGAGGGGGAATTTATGCCCCCCCCCCGGCCCTCAGAGAGTGGTGAGGGAGATGGAGGGGAGCAAACAGCTCTTTTCAAACAGTCCTTCCAAGGAAGGACATTAATCTACCGTTGATCAGCTTCAAAAAGCCTGTCTGCCTTTGTCTCAGCAGGGACTGTAGTCAGCATGTGGTCTGCTAACTAATGCTGAAGTGTCTGCTAAGGCAGAGGGACTGGGGTGGGTAGGGAGTGTAATCCCTGCTTAGCATGGAGAAGCCAGGTAGATACAGAGGGGAAGGGCCAGCCCTGCTGTGGAGCAGAGTACCCCATCCAGCCCAAGAGCATGTGGGGTTCTGAGGGACTCTGGTTTATCTTAAACCAGCAAGGGGTCTGGGACAGACATTGCATAAACCTGTTTGAGCCAAATCAGTTAAGTCTGATACTACATTCAACCAGGTTTATCTCATACTGGTTTCAGCCATTTTCAAATTGGTTTACATGCACTGAACATCTGTTCTGTTACAGGTTTAAACCAGTTTCTGAATACTTAAACCAGTTTTTGTGTCATTTCTATCCCTATCCTGGGAGAAGCAAGAATTAATACAGGGTACCACACTGTACCTCCCTCCAGATCCACCTTTGGTAATGTCCATTCCGTTGCAATTTTGAGGACATAGATTTTTTTTCTGGAAATAGAATTCTGGAATGTTTTTCAATCCTGCTTTCTATCAGAAAGGAGGTAGGATGGCTTTTCAAAACCGCTAGTTACAGCTAAGAGGAAATTATGGTGCTGTTGTCAGAATATCACTATTTCAAAGCCAGAGCTTGATGGATTTATGAATGGGATTAGATGATATAGTTGCCTGACAGAATGTGGAGTTAGGGACCTCCATGATCAGTGTGCCTTTCTTTTTATTATGTAGTCCTAGTAACTGGGCTATATTTTCTTGGAATGTTCTTTAATTTAAAAAAAAAAGGCTTTGATTCATACAAACACTTCAGAATAATGTATCTCCTTCATCATCTAAACAACTGCTCTTATTGTAATTTGGGTGGTACACAGTTGGTACCCCCCCCCTTATATTCTGGGATGTGTGTGTTATGAGAGCATAGCTGCTTGACCTAGTCCAATTCACTGTCCTTCCCTGCAGAGCAAAGCAGAGCAGACTGGTCACTCAGTAAAATTTAACTATTTACAGAACTTTATTTACAGGACTCATAGAAATTGTTACGTATATACACAAATATATCCCAGAACTATATACAAATGTATACCACCTAAGGCAGGTAAGTCTTGTTATTCATATACATGAGCAGAAATAAGTGGATATAACAAACAGGTACTTTATCAGTGCAAGCCTGGGCTCCCAGGAGTCTTCTTATTGGGGTATAGCCCCTCACTCCCAGGCCTTGGAGGCTGCAGGTGGGGGGACAAATAACTAGTGGCACCAGGTTAAACAGTGGTTCACTAAATAGAACTCAGCAATCAGTAAACAAAGGTTAGAACATACATGAATAATGTTACAGCAATACAAACCCACACCTGGGCATAGCAACCCTTTGAATCCAAAGTGATAATCACAAGACTCTCTGCAGTAGTTTAGCAGCTCAACAATCAATAGACAGAACAAGGCAAAACATAAACATCTTACAATACAATATTGAATTAAATAACTTCACAGTAAAGGATACAGCTTAAGGTCCACCTCTCATATATATATATATAGGGACCTGGGCAACTTTAACCATTTACATAAACCTTAACAGTTATAATTCAAAATCAATAATGGCACAGTAATCACCCCGCATGGAGGACTGATACCAAGGGGAAAACAAATCACCCCTAAGGGACTATGCTTATTGCCCCTGGCTTCCTGGACAGGCTGGACTTGGGGGACACAACTTCCCCTGAATACCTGGGCCACTCCTCCCCTATGGATACCGTTGCCTCTTTCTCTGTGGGGACCCTGATCCCCTACCTGGGCACTCACAGTTCCTTGGCTCTCCAATGAAATTTGGCTCGTCTCTGTCTGGGTGGGCTGGTCAAAACTCTCACCTTGCGGGAACCTGTGTCTTTGCCCAGCCACTGCTCACAGCAGAGAAGCTCCAGCTATCTTGTTCAGCTACTAAGGCCTACTGGTCTCTGCCTCCTGCAGGGATTCAGGCTTGTGCTGCCTTATGCAGCCATGGAGTCCTTTCAGCTCTGCTTTGGCTCCATGCATCAATGTATGCACCATGGTACCCTTGCTGCTCGCAGGGTCGGGAACTCGGGCTGCTTCCTGCAGTCCCAGAGTCCTGTCAGGTTTCCCCTGTGCACCAACCCATGACCTGAGGTCTACTGCCTCATGCAGGGTTGGGGACCCGTGCTGCCTTGTGCAGCTGCTGAGGTCCTATCCACTCTCTGGACCCTCCCCAGCCCTGTACATCAACCTGTGTGCCAAAGGCATCTCCTTGTGCAAGGCTGGGAACCTGTGATGCATCATGCAGCCACCACAGCCTTTTAGCTCTACTAGCCCTCTGCATTGACTTGTGCACTGAGGGCTTCTGCCTTGTGCAGGGCTGGGGATCCACGTTGCCTAATGCAGCCACAGCATCCCTTCAGCTCTGTGCACCAAACCCCATGCACTGCTCTGTGCACTGAAGGGGCTGGGCTCCTATCGCGTGCTGAGTTGGGGACCCATGCTGCCTCCAGACCCTCTGTGCACCACCCCATGCACCATTACCATGCTACTCCCATGGTGGCTGGGATGTAGCCACCCACTGCTTCTCCTTCCCCAGAAGCATCTTCAAGGTGCTTCTGTGGCAATGGGTCCACCCCACTGATCAGCAATACCAGCTCATTTGCAGTCCTCGTCTTGGTTGTCCCTTGTCAAATCTGCCCGTGTACTTGGCATGTGGGCTTTTATTCTCTCTGGAGGCTTCGCCCCAGATTGGGACTGGACTAATGAGGAAGCCAGAGGGCTTAGTTCTCTTTCAGTTCCTCTTTTTCACTTTGACCCTGGGTCAGGGCAGTGATACCTTCCCCTGATTGGCAGGGAAGGAAAAATTGCCTCCACCAGTGGAGTCTGAGCCCTTCGGGCTCAACCTAACAGTCTGGGCTCCTGGTGAGCCCAGCATCCAGCCTGCCACATTATTTCTTATTTCCACATCATTGTTATTTTAACTCATGCATATCATATATTTTTATGTGTAGGATTATTTTGCTTCATGCAACATTTTCCATTTTTATCACTCTTCTCCAAGCTCTTTAGGATGTTTGTGTCTCTTTAATTCACTTTGACATTGAGAATTATTTACTGTTGGTTTAAAAGATTTTTTTTATGTTTAAAATCAAAATTAGACAGCTGTGGACAGTTCTTGCTAAATGTTCCTAATAAAATGCTCAGCATCTCATTTATTTTCTCATCAAACATTCATTTCCATTAGTGTCTGCATGGTGATAATATATTTAATTCTAACATTCCAGTTACTGATGCTGCTTTTTTCTATCAATTGGTTATAATTCTCTATGATGTCATAATTACTGTAGATTAAAATAACAACATTTCACTGTTATAAAATGTCTATATTTGAAAAAGGGACTAGCAGCTCTGACATCTCAACATTTGAGATACCTGAAAGGGCACCTGATTTTAAGAAGGAAAATCCTCTGATGATCAGGGCCTACTGATGTATGTCAGAGTTGGGGACCGAAATCACTGATCATTTTTTTTTTTTAATAGTTCTGTTTCCTAATTAGTGAGTGTCTGTGTGTATATATATACACACACACACACACACTCTCTCTTTCTCTCTCTCGCTGTGTGCATATATGTATATAGGCACTTGAACTGAGAGCTTTTATTGAAGACATTACTGAATGGTATGTGCGCTTCAGATTACTAGTTCTTCATAAAATACTATATTACTTTAAAAATAGTGTGTAGTCGTAGAATTAAATGATAGGCATTGTATAGATTGTGCACAAATTGGGAAAATTAAGGTTGCAACTTTAACTGTAATGTTACCTGCATTGGTAAAGTACTACTAAACTCTGAAATGCTGTCTCTTATGCAACCATTTTTTTTCTGGCTTGTTTTTTGAGGTTGATGAATAGAGGTAGCAAGGAAACTAAATTTTTGTGCTGGAATAATTGTCAAGTTTGGGACATGTTAGGAATAATCAAAAATATAAAAACAAAATGGGTGACACCTGGCTGGATTGACAGCGTTGTGAAGAAGGATTTGGGAGTCTTGGTAGATCACAGACCCAATATGAGTCTACACTGAGATGCAGCTGCGCAAAAGTTGAATGCAGTTTTAGGATGTATCAATAGAAACATGAGGTACAAGATGCAGGAGGTGGTAGTGCCTCTATTCAGCACTGGTTAGGCCTCGTCTAGAGTACTGCATGAAGTTTTCAGCTCCGCATTTAAATAAGGACATGCAGAAGTCAGAGACGGTCCAGATGTGGGCAACAAAAATGATAAAGGGCTTGGAAGGCAATATTTATAAGGAGAGGCTGAAAGAGTTAGGAAAGTTCAGCTTGCAGAAAAGGCATTGAAGAGGGGACATGATAGCAGTCATCAAATAATTAAAGGGCTACCATAAAGAAGAGGGAAAAGACCTCCTTTCTTTTCTTCTGCAGAGTGGACTGCCACTGGTTGGGGATGATCTAGGTGTATCTATGCACGTATTCACCTGAGTTAACATTTTCACACATAGGTTAATTTTGGTTGCCATGTAGAGCTGAACCCTGCTGCTGTGTGTGTCAAGGGTTTTTAACAGCTTCCTCAAAGATCCCTTCCAGCCCCTAACAACTATGAAATTATGAAAGGCATTGTCTGTAGCTAAGGCTGGGGATTTTCATTGGGGTCTGCCAGTACTCTTGCTAGGACTAAAACCTGGAGATTCCTGGCTAGGATGTTTTGCTGCCCTGTGCAGGGTCAGATTGATCAACATATTTTGAGGTCAGGAAGGAACCATACCCCATGAGCAGATTGGTATGAACTGTTTTTGCCGCTCTAGGTAGTTGGGGGCATGGCCTTCTACCTGGGATTGCTTTAGTGTATATTAACAACCTTTACAGCAGCAGCACATTAGCTTCCCTGGTCTTTCTGCTTTACCTGTGACAGGTTAGGGTGCTAGATCTTGTATTGTGTCAGGGTTGACTGCTTAGTTTTGCTAGGAAGAGTAATATCTTTGCATAGGAGGGTTTGGATAGGGATGAGCCTGTCTCAGGCAAGCCATTGAACTAGGTGACTTGTGGGGGTCCCTTCCAGCCCTACTTCTCTTTTATTCTCTGAACTTTTTATCCTCAATTTGGATGAAAATGTAAACTCTCAAAAATGTTTGTGGAAATGAAATTATAGAGCATTTCATTTTGGAAATGGAAAAAAGAAAGCGGCATAATTTTTTCTATAAAGAAATATGTGCTTGGAGTTGCTAGGAAGCAGTTTGCTGAAATACTAATGATCTTTACCAGCCACTGCTGGGTGTTTCAGTTTCTGTGACTCCAGGGTGCTTCACAACGTGGCCTGTGTCAGGGCTGGGAATTTCAGGCCTTCAGACTTCTAGGCCACATCAGCATTTTACTGGGCATTTTCTCTGTGAAGTGGGGCAAATGGGTTAAAATTCTTTTAGCAGGAAAGGGAATTAAACCAGGGTCTCCCATGTCCTTTGAGATATTGGTAGGAGAAAGTTACTATGGGGACATCTTATAAATCTAGCTATGCATGTGCGATACCCAAGTATTTTATTTTGGATTCAGTGCAATATTCTATATGGACTGAAAGAAAAACAATGGGGTTTTTTTGTTTTCATTTTCATAAGAAAAAACAAAAGTATGCATGGTTAATGACAAGTTCTATTTATTTATTATTTTTAGTTTTATTAGCTAAACCAAAAGCAAATAACCAGGTATTTTCTCAGCCCTGCTCTATAGTAATTCTGGTATGAATTTTCCAAAGCATTTTATTTTTAAAAGGAAAAATAAGGAGAAAAAATGCATTTAGAGGGAAAATCTGTTTTCATCTCTTCAGTGTTTTACAAGTGGTATTGTATCTACTTATTGCACCTGTAATGCAAATGAAGCATTGGTAGGCTAAGGGGTTGAGCTGGAAATAAGAGCGCATCTGTTGGGATAAAGTCATTTCAATAGTTTTCTTTCTGGAGCTAAATTAAGTCAGAATAGATTATGTGCATGTCTGTGTCCACAGTACCTGGTCACTTTAACTATTGTGAAAGCCAAAGAGCTTTGTGATTTTTGAGTGCGAGGAGAATCCAAAAGGGTTCAGTTTTATTTATTTCCTCTATAAGAGCATGTAAATATTTTCCCCCAAAAAAGCAAAGTTCAGTTTTGCTCTGATGATTTATTGTGTTAAATCTGGTAACTAAATTTGATCAATGAAGTGTGAAATAGAAAGATTTTAATCCTGCTTTAAGTGCAAATCTCAGTGCTATCATAACGATGGAGTAGCTAACAAACACCACTTCTGTAATGCCAAATGTCATATCATCTAGAGAACATACATCATCATGTAAAAAGTCAAAATTAATTACAAAACCTGCAATTAATTTTGAATATTCAATCCCTGCAATTATAAACAGAGTCCTTCTTTCATTACCACTAAAAATCAACTCTGAAAAGTGGAAACAAGGTAACTGTCAGGATGGGGGGCATGTGCAGATCATGGGATTAATACTGACATGCCTCATACAATTTATTTCCTCTAAAATAATATGCCATATGCTGTATAGTGAGGGTTTAATCCCATCAGTTTCCCCAGTTCATAAACTTCAGGGTTAGTGAAATATTATACTATTGATTTATGATTGCTATTACAAAAGTGCTCTGTGCTATATGTTTTTTTATAATCCACTATATGTTGCATTCAGCAACATGCTGTGAGTTTTAATAAACAAAATTAATCCTTTTTGTGAAGCTTTTCTGGCTTCACATTTAAAAGGTAGCTGAGAAAAAGGGGAACTCTGAGAGTAACTTCAGTATCAGATCAATCAGGTCTTTTTTTAATAGGCCAGGAATCCTTTTGATGTTTGTAGAAGACTTAACTACTTAAGTAACTGAAACAGGAGTAAAGATGTGCGTTTGGATTCCCGCCCCCCCCGAATGTTTATTCTAAAAAAGAATGAGCCGTTTGATGGGAAAGCAGTAATTAAGGCACTGATAACCATTATGGGAGCTATGGTTACTTACAGACTGCAGCACAGCAGTATACAAAATGGTGATCAGTTTGAAACAATTTTATTACAAAAGTTTTCCTAGATTTGAAAATGACTGTATCAAGGAGGACAAGGTTCTTTGTGTAAATGTGATATCTTTTATTAGACTAACTAAACAGTTGGAAAAACTGTGTCAGGGAGAACTCGGGGAATGTTATTGTCTTCCATGTTTGCAGATTCTAGATATTAACAAGTCATCTCAAGCCGCTGTTGTGGTTCAGTGGTTCCTTGTCTGCCATGTGGGAGAACTGGGTTTGATTCCTGGGCATGCATATAACTCCAGCCATCAAGGCCCTGAACATTCATATTCAGTCTGGTCTTTAGATGCTGTTTCAGTGATCTAAAATAGGGTAGAGGGTCTGGGTAACCGCCACGCCTCCATACTCCTGCCTAGGTGTAGGTGTTGAAGTTCTGGGTTCCCTCAGGTATACACCATAATCCAGAAGGATTAACAGTTGTCTACTACTACTACTACAAATGGAAAAATGCATTTGATTTCTCCTTAATAGTGTTCAGACTTGGTATAAAAAGCACTTACTATGTGAATAACAGTTTTTTGCTACCAGAGCAGTAAAAATGTATTACTCTAAATAAGGAAGACACTTGGCACTTGGCACAAAATGCTAAAAAAGAAAAGTGCATAAGGGGAAATATTTTGTTGGCCAATATAGTTTATGGGATGGGAGTTTTTATTTAGCTATAGGGGGAGTTCAGGAACAACCTTTTCATGCATTGTGGCCCATAAAATTACAGCTGCCATAATTTTAGATCTACAAGCTGACCTTCTCCCTCTAAAACAAAATATAGGGGCAGATATCATGTGGATGCATTGTTCTGCCTCCCTTTGCACCACCTACACCACTGAGTCTGAAAATAACACCTTATAAATAGGAGTACCTGTGGACGTGCTTCTATGGCTGAGCACTAACCTGTACAAACTGCTTTGACTGCCTGAAGCAGAAAGCATTCCAGTGGTTACATAGTACAATGCAGAAATTTGGTGCCCTCTTTGCAGGGTATTGAGCCTTTCTCCAGTGCAGGTATCTATTCCAAAAATATACAACTTGCCCATATCATTTACGTGCTGGGTCAAAGATCAAAGCTAAAATAGCAAAATTAGGCAAAATTAAGATCAAGGTTATCCAAATGAACTCTTGTAAAGATTCCCATTGTATCAGAACAAGAACATTATGATGTTACAAATCTGGCTCTGAACCTGCATGTTCCAGCTTCAAGCCCTGATCTAACATTTCTTTCACAACTGTAATAACATTTAAGGTACTATGACATCCTTTTTACCTTTCACAAACTAATGAATAGCTATGCACACACACTGTAAAATAGAATTCTTAAACCCAAGTAGAATGTTTTTAGCCCAGAAAAGGAAGAAGTGTCAGAGACTTCATGGAATCAACAGACAGAGACAGCAATTTCAAGTTTTGCTGTTAATTTTATGTGAAAGATGTCAGATACAATTGATAAATATACATGTTTCGTTTGACATGGTCAGCCATAATCATTATGAAATCTTGCCCTGTCTTTGTATCTGTGATTGTCCTCTCTTGGTGATCCTCTCACCCTTCTCATGAATTTAGTGATACAGCATGTTCTTCAGAGGGTCCTCTTTTCCTTTTCATTTTTTTTCAGGATTCTGCTTCATATGTGAACAAAAACTGAACTTATATTTCTAGTATTTCTATGGCAACTTGGAGGATTACATCTCTATTTAAAGATATGTTACTTTTCATCCAAACTTAATCTTGGCCTGTTCCGCTGACATCTTTTCATGGATGTCAAGCTCAAGGTCAACATGACTTAAAAATATCTCTTAATCCTGCCCTTATTTAAAACTTCTCCATTACCTCCTTTCTCAGTTACTATAGGCAATGCTGTCTTCCTTCCTATACTTCAAATCTTTAACCCCAGGGTCATCATCTACTATGAACTTTGCTTCTTTCATCTAAATTATGTCTAGGTCTTGTAGATTTAGTGTGTAACATCTATAAGATACAGCATTGTCTATCCATCTGCAAAATTAAAGTTCATCCAGGCTATCTTCATCTCATGTCTTGATTATTGCAATATCTTTTTCTTTGGCCTTGGCAAATGTGATCCTGCCTCTCATATTAATGGAGACTGCTTCTGTAAGGTATATTTTCCCTGTTTGTTACCTTGACCATGTTTATATCTTTCTTTGTATCTCTCCAGAGTCTTCTGCTTCTTGGTCATGTGAAATGTAAGTTAACTATCTTAACTTTCAAAGTTCTTCAAGCCTTACACCGCCCTTCTTTCATATCTCCAATCCAGGATTAAGTTGTTTACTCCCATCTTCAATACTCCAGTGATGTCAGCTTCTACCACACATTTGTTTAGTTTTTAGACAAGTAGCTTTGCATTTTCTATAATGGTACTTGAAAATAACTTGCTATAAGTACCTGCAAAACTAATGCATAATCCATATTATAAATCCTCTTATATAAACACTCTTTGTTGGGGTGCATATAAAATAAACTGACAAAGTGATGTGGACAAATAAACAAGTTATACAGAGTTAAAGGAAGAGAATGAAGACTTATTACACATCACCTGATCCACAATAACTGTAATGTGTCCACTCTTCTGTGGTACTTCATCATTTATTTCATTTGACATAAACTGCACTGGTTCCATTGACTGTGGAAGAAGTTTGACATATGAAACAGCTATGCATAACAGCTGATGTGCTCCACCTTTTAACTCAGCATATTTTTTTTCTGTCTGCATCCAAAGTAAAACTGCTTATATGCTGAGACTATTACTTACCATACTGAGAGCAATACTGTATGTTTTTTTCCTTATGCTTCTTTGTCTGTCTCCATCTGCTGTAAGCTCTGTGGTTCAAGGGCCATCTTTGTTCTGTTCATAAAGGGTCTAACACATGACTTGTCACCTTGTCTTATCATTACAGTACAGGTTAAAACATTCACAAAATCTAGATATTAATAACAATTAATATAACAATGCTTTTAAAAACTGAATTAAAATTCAATCAAAAACAGACATCATCATCATTTCCAGGTCTACCATAGTAGCCAAACGGTACCAAGAAAAAAAATGGAATAAACTTGATTTGCTTTCAATTTCTTATCTGCTACTCATATAAGCCCCTAATGATCTTGCAACTTAAATTGGAGGAATATGTTTTTCAGTCCCAAAAATATTGTATCCTGCTATGCCAGACATGCATGGTAGAGTGAGCAGTTTTTGGGATTGAGGATAAAATTCCTCAGATCCCAAGTGCATGGCTGCATAACAAGGAGTCTGGCATGGGGAACCTGGTTCTTCAAGGCAGGTAAAACTGGCATGCTTTTCAATGGATGAGGAGCAGCTATACATCCCCAGGGCTGTCTTTAAGTGTAAAATGAGGAGATCCCTGGGTCCCAGTTTCCAGTGGAAGTATGTAGCTGTGGAGTGTGGGTAGGTTTTCAGTCCTGTTGCATGTACCCTGGCACAGAATGGCATGTGTGCAGCTGGAGACTGGGAGCTTCCTGATTCCTACCTGTATGTGCCCTAGCCTGAACCAGGGTGCATGCAACTGGGCACTAGGGACCCGGCTTCCCATTTGACCTTGCTATGGACCCAGAATTAGGCTGCACATCATGGCTTAAATGATTCTGCACAGGAAGAAGCCCAGAGTTTCCCAATGCAGGAATATTTAAAGCCACACTTCATAGCCTGATGCTGCTTGCCACACATTCAAATTAGGACATGATACAAACAAGCCACAAAGCTGCTCTACATTTAAAAGTAGAACAGATTTCTGGCCTGTTTGACATCTTGTCACATAATAAATTCCTGAAACGTGGAAATATGTGGCATGTTATGATGTATGGCAACATTCAAATGTTAGTTGTGCTATAAATGTAACATCTGCCAGGAGCCATTAGCTAAAACTTTCAGATCAGAGATATAATAGTGGGGTGTATTTGAAATTCTCTTAGTATAACTAGATCTGGATCCTGATTGGGACTTCTGGCCATTATAGTAATAAGAATATTTTTTATTTTTCCAAAGGGGCAGGAGGGATAGGTAAAGTCAGCTATCTTTCTAATTGCCCCAACCCTTCAGGTCAATACAGTATAAGTGGTGTCACTTGTCACACCCGAGGACTTTAGGATGATAAGCTTCGGGGCCGATGCCAGTTGTGATGAACTAGAATGGGTTGCGGTGGTTGTTCTGTGTCGTTGCTGGTGTCAAGCGTGATGGTGTATGTGTTGGGGTACACTTCTAGTTTCACAACGGTTCCTGGAGATGGCGTGGAGTATCGCTGTGTATGATTTGGAATTGTAACCCATATCAGGTCGTGTGGAGAGAACTTTGCAGTCCATTTTGGAGTTTCTTTGGTGGGCTTTTCGGTCCACAAACTTTTTCCATCATTTAGAGACAAAAGAGCGCTAGGGAGGTGTTTCGTCCAGTTCTTGTAGGTTCCGGCTCCCAGGAGATGCAGCTTTTCCTTTAGGAGCCCAATGTGTCTCTCCACAACTCCGTTAGATTGAGGGTGGTAAGAGAGGTGAAGGTGGTGGTTAACGTTGCGTTCCATGAAGAAGTGTTCAAGAGTTGATGAGTTGAATGGTGGGCCGCCGTCTGTATGGATGGTATTAGGTATCCCCCAAGAAACGAAGGCATAAGTTAGCGTGGTTATAAGGGCGACTGCGGTGATTTTTCTCATAGGGAAGGCATTGATGCAGCGAGATCCTAGGTCAACGATTACAAGTCCTTTGTTCGGGATTCCGCTTGATGGCAGGGGACCCATGAAGTCCGCTTGCCAGATTGTCCCTGGTACAAAATAAGCTGGGTCAAGCGCTCCTCGTTGGTGGCAATGTGGGTGAGGTTTCTCTTTTGCGCATGGAAGGCATGCTTGCGTGGCAAGAGTCCACTGTGCGCGAGTTCCGTATTGTGTCTCAGTAGTCCCGCCAGTTTCACGGATCCAGCGTCGTGTGGCACCTGCCAGGCCTGGGTGTCCCCATCGTGCATGTAACCATTGTAGGAATGGGTCCGCGTCTGGTTTTTGGTCTGGTGAGGTGACTTCGAGGGCCAATTTGTCTAAGTCAATGTCGGTTCTCAGTGGATCTTCTAGTATCTTATCGGTAGTTTCGTGAACTGGGTCAGTGTCTTTTTGGTGAGATTTAGTATGCTTAATAAGAGGATAGGCAGTCATCTGATGAAGCGTCTCCCATACCTCTTCCCACACTAGAATGTTTTCAGTTGGTGCCGCTTGTCCGGTAACGATCTTGTAAATACACTGGGAATCAATAGCGATCACCGGGACAGGTAGAGTAGCGTCATGATATTGAAGACAATGTATTAGTACCACATGAAATCCTCGAAGTTCTGAGAGTTGGGCCAACTCTGGCTCACGCCCCGGGCTATGTCGCACTTTTGATAGTTTACAAGGTGCACGAATGAACCCATATTTTCCTTTCCCCCTCGAAGTTCCATCAGAGGCCATCCACGCAGAACTAGTTGTGCCGTACAGCTGTGGGGCTGGGTTGCGTGGTATGATGGGGGGGTGTCGGAATGGCGCGTAGCTGCCAGTGGGCCCAGCGATATTGAAAAGTTAGAACGAGGGTTGCCCATGTGGCTGGTTCGCCCGGAAAAGATGGACAGGGGTTTTCTGCTTGGAGTTGAGGGAGCAAAGTTGCACCCGGTGCTTGCAAGGTGCTGTTTCCACAGCTCAAGGTTTTTGCTAGTTCAGTTGCTAGCAGGACTTTGGTTGTGGTGTCATATCGGTGTTCGGGTCCTTGGAGGGTACGGTGTGCCGAGAAAACTGTTTTGTTGTTTTCATTCTTGGCCGTAAACCAGAGGTGGGCATCGGTATAGCTAGCAGTGGCCACGAGCGGCGCTGCAAGATCGATAGCAGCAAGTGCGGTGTTTTCTACTGCAAGCAAAAGGCTGTTGAGGTTCTTCCTATCGGCTCCAGTACACGGTGTTTTGAGCCTTGTCCTTTCACGGAGGCGCCGTTGAACCGCGGCGAGCACTGGCAACCGCTCGGGCGTGATATAGTGTCAGTACCAGTTGAGATGTCCTAGCAGCTGTCGGATTCCTCTGAGATCCATGTGAGGCGTGAGAGTGTCGTCCGGGTCTGGTGCGATGAAAGGGGTTTTGTCTTTTGCCATGGGCTTTCGAGTCCCGCGGGCAAAATGAGTTCCCAGGAAAGTTATGTCTTGGCTCGGGGTGAGTTGTGACTTGGCTCTGTTTACAGTCCATCCCTCTTGCTCGAGTAGGGTCGCTAAATCTTTTGCAGCATCGGCGACCTTGGTGGGATAGTGTCCCATAATGGCGATGTCATCAACATATGACCAAATCTGGAGCATTGTGGAGTGAGGTTTGAGAAGTCATAAGGAGTTGTTGAGTGCGGTTGTGGTGAGTGCTGGTGAATTTTGGTACCCTTGGGGGCACACGTTCCACTTGTACATGATACCGTTAATACACATATTTAGAATTCCTTTGTAGTCCTGGATGGGAATGGAAAAGAACATGTCCTTTAAGTCCAATGTTACTCCCCACCATGGACGCACTTGGTACCTTGCCATGTCGACTAAAATGTCTGGAAGATTACGTGGATGCGGCTGTGTGAGAGGGGCGCAGCGTTTATTCGCTTCCCGGTAGTCAATGACTAACCTGGCCTCCGTCGGTCGACCTGGCTTTTGAATTCCCCATCCTGATGATAAGTACGTGCTGCTCTGGACCCGTTGCACACATCCTTTTGCCTCTAGGGTTTCGAGCAGTTGTTGAAGCGAAGCAACGAGGGGTTCCTTAGTTTCTATTGGACAGTATCTCCACTGAGTAGGGTTGACAACCATGGGGGTGTGCTGGTCCTGGAGGGGTATAGATACAGGGAGTGCTGCAAGCACTTGAGTCTTTAGGTTGAGGGCTTTGATTCTGGGGATGCCCAGGAGATTGTGGCTACCCTTTACGACAGTGAGTGGCCATCGATACCCATGTATGTAGAAGCACACGACTGGTGCTTCAGTGACAGAGTTGAGCCCTTGGACCTCGATAGTGCGGTTGGTTAGTTCGTGTGGAGTGTCTGATGTAACTACGTTAACCTGTGCCCCGGTGTCCAATAAAAAGCGAACAGTCTTACTGCGATTCTGTTGGTAATGAGGGTGGACTGTTAGGGTAGCATAGGGACGTGAGTCTCCAGAGATATACAAGTCATTGGAGAGGATTTGTTCAGACGCTTTAGACGGGGTTGGGCCGCCGGTCACCGTGCCGGTGGCCGTCACTCATTTTTTGGTTTTTCTGGCTGGAAGGTAAACCCAAGCGCGTTAGCAAGATTGATCTGACTTTGGTCCCCCAAAGCCCGGATTTGCGATTTGGTCAATCCCGAATGATTGAGCAAGAACCCAAAGCATGCCCTCTCTT
>JAGPOW010003316.1:54873527-54906180 GCA_030014935.1 Caiman crocodilus | reverse complement strand
TCCTGTTGTCCTTGATCTTAGTCGCCAGGCGAAGCTCCACTCCCGCCTTGGCCTTCCTAACAGCCCTCCTACACTCCTGAGCACATGAAGAGTACTCCTTTTTGGAGGCTGCTCCCTCCTTCCAAAGATAGTATGCCTCCCTCTTTGCCCTCAGGGCCCCCCGAGAGTCCTTCCTGCCTCTTCCCCCTCCCTCTCTTTACTTTCTGTTTAGCTGCA
Organism: Caiman crocodilus; assembly: GCA_030014935.1. Taxonomy (NCBI): domain Eukaryota; kingdom Metazoa; phylum Chordata; order Crocodylia; family Alligatoridae; genus Caiman; species Caiman crocodilus. Next base: position 54,905,964 of record JAGPOW010003316.1, on the reverse strand, counting down.
AGCAAGTCTGGCTTTGAAACTTTTAAAATGTTTCATGTGCCCTTGTTTTATTTTGAAGCTGTTTCAAAGCCTTTCATATCACTTTGACTTTGCTGTTTTGAGCTCAAAATGAAACGCCTGTCAAAATTTTGCACAGCCCTAGTATGCACCCCTGCCCTCAACAGGGCCTTCCAGGCAGCAGGCGTGGGAACACCCAATGATAAAACACAGGTTAGACAGCAGATCAACAGAGGAAAATCTGGAACAATAGCAGACCTTGCACAGTGAGGTTACATCAAATGGGATACCGATACGTAATGATAATCAATACAGTGAATTCGGGAATAGAGTCAGGATCACATTAGCAGACCCTACTAGCAGGCTAAATAGAGCAGCTTATAATCCTCTCATAATGCAACATTAAATATGCAAGTTTACAATGAAAATCCCAACAACATGAGAAACTAGAACACAACGGTGGCACAGCAGCTGTGCCCAGAGAAGAAATGGTACTAGGGGAAGGAAACTGCGACCTTAAAGGAACACCACCACTCTGCCCCAGGCCACAACTTGTGGGGGGGAGGGCATAACCATGGAAATCACCCTTAACAAATGGGGACCTAGGTTTCTCTCTGCACCCAAAGTGGAGGTGTCTCTCTTCCTCCGTAAGGGGTTCCCTTTGATCACCCAAATGGGAACCACGGCATTCCCCTTTGGAAATCCCCTTCCCAGGTAACTCTCACATGTCAGCAACTTTTGATGGGCTAAGCTGGTCTCTGTCTGTGAGACGGATACAGGGTATCCTCCCTCGCTAGGGTGGTAGAACTGTCCATTGCCACTTGCTACAAGAAAGCCCAAGCTGCCTCGTGCAGTTACTGGGCCTGTCAGCCCTCCCTCAGCCCTGTGCACCAGCCTGTGCACCAAGGGCTCCTGCCTTGTGCAGGGTTAGGGACCTACATTACCTCTTGCAGCTACATCGTCTCATCAGCTGCACTCAGCTTTTTCTGCCCTGTCCACCACCCTGTTTACTGAAGGGGCATCTGCTTCATGCAGGGATGGCTACCTGGCTGCCTTGTGCAGCCACAAGAATCCATTCATCTCCACAGCCCTATGCACTGACACCATGGCTCCCTCCACAGTGGGGCTGGAATGCAGCCACTTGCTACCCGCTAGGTGGAGGTGTCTTAGGAGTGCTTCTGGGGCAACTGCTCTGCATTGCTGATCAGCTGCACCAGCTCTTCTGAAACCCTCTTTGTAGTCCCTCATCAATCACCTGCATATGCAAACTGGAAGATCAGAAACAGACATTATCAAATGGGGCTACCATAATAAAATGAATATATGCAAGCATGGTGAAATGCAGGCTGTGACACACCTGCTCATTTGCAGACTCCTTAGTGAGACCTCTACAAAGGTGGACATTGCTTCAGTCATAGAAAGGACCATCTATTGGGCACAATTCTGGAAAAATATCTAGTTTGTGATAAGGACATGAGAAGATTATTATTAATGCTAATATACCACTTACAGGCCTCACAGTAAGCCTTAAGGAAAAAAGAGAGGACATTGGCTTGGTAGAATAAAGTAAGTTGAGCTCTGTATGTGGGCAACATGTTCTAGTGGAGGATTCCCACCCCACCTGCCCCCGAGACTATTTAGAACTTAAGTATTTAGCCATGCTACTATTCTTCCTTTGAGTACAAGAATTTCTATAATTTATCACTTTCTTATAGCAAGAAGTACCACAATTTTACAAATCACAATGTTATTACATTAATTCAGAATTAAGGATGATTAGCATTTCAGACAAAAGAGATATTCAGAAAGTCAGGGTCCATTCAAATTCTTTTAGAGTTCACGGCATAAAAACTTCCTATATAACAGATATAAAAGAAACTTCAATTTTTTTTGATTCTGCAGGTCTTAAATCATCCAGACATGTGAGTTCTTCTTGTGTCCCATGCTCTACCTCATTTCGTAGTTCTAAGCTTTTTGCATCCACACACCACTTTATTCCATAACATTTGTTTCCCTACTGTTCCTTGTTTGCACCTAAATGCACTACTCTTTTTACATGGATATTTTGTATGAAGTCTGTGATTCAAAAACATTCACCAGACAGAGATGTGGGAAAATGTAACTGGAATGTTCTGTGTTGTCTTGGCAAGAAGTGGCCAGTAGTGTCCCTCAGGGGTTGGTGCTTGGTCCAATACTTTTCAACATTTTTATCAATGATTTGGATTCAGGGGAAGAGGGAGAACTCACTGGCCAAGTTTGCGGATGACATCAGGTTACGGGAAAGCACGGTCAGACTTGAAGATAGGCTACAAATACAGGCAGACCTAGACAGGCTAGCAAGTTGGGTGGATCAGAATCAAATAGAATTCAACACTGAGAAATGTAAAGTGCTCCATCTGGGGACAAACCCCTACACGCCTACAGGCTTGGTAACGTGAAATTGACCGGCATCGCAAATGAAATGGACCTGGGGGTAACAGTATGAATAGGATCGGGCAGTGCATTACTGTAGCCAACAGAGCAAATAATAACCCAGCATTCATCAATTGATGCAACTCCAGCAAAATTAGGGAAGTGATTCTTCTGCTCTACTCAGCATTGGTGATACTGCAGCTGGAGTACAGTGTCCAGTACTGGGCACCACACTTCAACAATAATGTGGAAAAGCTCAAGGGTGGCCCTTCTCTGGACTCTCATATAATCAGGGACTTGCAGGGCAAGCCATACAAGGAAAGGCTGAGGGAGCTGGGACTCTTCAGCCTGAAAAAGAGAAGGCTGAGAGGGGACTTGGTAGCAGCTTGCTGCTACACTAGGGGAATACATCGAGGGCTCAGTGAGCAACTGTTCACCAGGGCACCTGAGGGGAAAACCAGGAGTAATGGCCACAAACTCCTGGAAGACCATTTCAGGCTCAACATTAGGAAAAACTTCTTCACAGTCAGGGTGTCCAGACTGTGGAATAAGCTTCCTCCAGAGGTGGTGCAATTACCTAACCTGGAAATCTTCAGGAGGAGACTGGATGGTCACGTTCCTGGGGTCACCTGACCCCAGTTGTCTTTCCTGCCTGGTGCAGGGGGCTGGATCTAATGATCTTCTGAGGTCCCTTCTAGCCTCACAATCTATAAATGTACCTTAATAGATGATATTATCGAAAAGGTTTGTATACATCTCTTCTCTCTATTCTCCTCTCCCACCTCTCTACAGCTCTCACTCCTGGAACAAAACCAAGGCATGAAAAACTTCAGCCCAAATAGTAATTTTTGAGATGGAAGCAAAATGAAAAATTGGAGCTCAAAATGAAAGTGTCATCTTGATTTGAACTGCAGATTACCAATGTGCAAAGCTATAACAATGTTAATGTAAAAGAAAATTAAATCATGTATAAAATGTACTTGACTTCTCTCATTTGAAAACATTAGCATCAATGTTTTCAAATTTCCAATTTTATATTGCAACTTTTTTTAAATTATAAAATTAACAATAGTCATTACTTAAAGAGATCATTCCTTTTCATTCTCAACATATATTAATATATGTTATCTTTTTTGAGCCTTATATTTCTACATTTTGGTGGAATTTCCTGATAAAACTGTATAAAAACAAAAGGGAAAGCACAATCCTAAATATCAAATATAATCAGAACACCTAATAGATGAACACTGGACTGAAGGACAGTAAAAGCAATGTATTGAGCAAAAGGAAACTTAAAAAAAATTAGAAGGTGTCTTGGTCTATACTGCTAGCTTTACTTTTCCAAAATTAGGTGTGTATTAAAAATACTAAATAGTGAAATGGCCTTTATATGAAAAATTGCAACCATGAATAAGTACAATTGATTGTTCCATGAATCAAAACTCAAAAAACAAAATCTTGAGGGTAACATTCTTGTTGCTATATATTTTTCTTTTATAGTCAAATAATGGTTGTAAATTTGCAGATACACTTTTAAAAGGTATGGTTTATTGCAACTGACTGTCTTTGGAGTGCTGTTTTTGCCTAATGCTGCATCTAAATTGGTTAGCTATAACAGGAGTTTAGATTTCAGCAGCCCTATTGGAAATGTGGAGACTTCTATTACCTTGCAGCCCCAGAAATTGAATTGAGGCTTTGTTACTAAGCCAGGTTGTGGCAATGGACCCAGGAGCCAGTAGCTCAATTTTCTACCTCTCTGCATCAAATTTTCTCTAGAAAATGATGCATGCAATCCTGAAGAATGGCAGGGAGGACCCTCTCAGAAGCGTTAAATATTTGGTTCACTGGGTCCTATCAGCAGGCACGGCCTGCAGGGAGCTTGTTTATCCAGCAGAACGATCTCATTATGAGGACAGTGATGTAGTGTGGTTTACTTCATACCCTGAAGCCAGTCAAGGAAACAACAGAGTGAATGATATTCATCCTGGTTCCTATATTGTGCTATTATGAGTAGCAATAACTGGCAGCATATTAAAATAGAGATCAGGGACTACAGCCACTCAGTTGAATGCAGCTCTGAAATTTTCAAGGCTATTGAATAATTCAAGTATTTTCCAATTTATACAATAAAAAAGGGTATGTGATTGACTCTGGTGTGGTAATGGAAATATAGCTGGAGAAGGCTAACGCTTGACAAAATTCGCAGAAGGCACTTGTCATAATTGTTTTGTGCCAATGCAAGTATATGTGTTGATTGTGTGACTGAATGACTACTGCTGCCATTTACAAGGAAAAGAAATGCTGGATTTGGTTACGTGAATATAGATTCCCCTTGCCCTCCAACCCTTTTACTATACTGAAAGACAAAGGAAGGAAAAAGCAGATCAAAAAAGAAGTGAGCCAAAATTGAGAAGAAAGCATATGCTGCATTAGGGCCACTTTTCCTCACATTGAATCAGTCCTTATGACATGATACAGTAGCTTCAAGTAACTGTTTTAGCCCAGCCCAATTTAGGAAGGCACTAAAGCTATATATTAAAGTACAACTGAAGTTTAACATATGTTTAAACCTACCACTGTCACTTATGGGCCTAATTTCTCTTTTTGTTTATTTGGACTTACTTTTTCTTCTGTATGAGTTTGGCACAGTTGACATCTGCCCCTTTGAAAATATATGTGTTTCAGTGATCTGTGAATGAGGCCTCAAGACCCAGATATTTTTTTACTTACATATTCTATTCAGCATGGCAGTGTCTAGCTTCTAAGTTCCTGAAGGCTAGTACTCCTGAATCATGGTGATGTAATTAGCCTTTGCACTTTATACTGATGTAAAACAGGAGCAAACATACTTCATTACCCAATTCTGGTGAAATTTCCTCAAATGTGGTGTAATATTGCTCTGGGAAAAAGAAAAGTCTAATTATTACACTGGCATAAGCTATATCATATGTGTATATGTATATATTCATTGACAGCTTTCCTGGGTAGACATCTGCACAAGGCAAACAGTCTATTATCCATTCTGCAACCACTTAGCACAGTGGTTTTCAACCTTTTTTCATTTGCAGATGCCTAAAAAAGGTTGAATGGAGGTGTAGACCCATTTGAATTATAAGTATGGGTATTCACGTTATTTTGATTAATCATAGCCTTCTTTCATGGACCCCTTAGACATAGTCTGTGGACCTCTCAGGATGAAAACCAGTGATGTAGTACAATAGTCACTGGTTCATGCACTACCCTTAGATAGTGATATGTCTTCTTGTTCTGGGTCTCAATGTAATTTATACTGGTATGTGAAACTGATGCAGTTTATGCCAGTGTAAACAAGAATATGCATTTTTTTCTCATTTTCAAAAGTAATTTAGGCACTTGTGAGTTTCAGACAGATTTAAACAGATAATCTCTTGGGTTTATATCCACACCGCACAACTGTAATAGCCTATGTGGAACGTTTCTTTCTATCTATGCTGCTTCTGATGCTCAGTCTAGCTGCTCTAGTGTGTTCTGTGGTGTAGCCATACCCTTAGTCAGTTCTGAAAATGGGACCTATTATAACCCATTGATAATGAATTGATGCACTTTATATTTTGGTGCCTAAATGCTTTTAGAAATATGAGCATTAGTCCACAAATAGTCATATGGATTTCTGTAGGAGTACTAATCAAGTAAAGTGATTCCTAATGTGAATAAGAATGGCTGAATCCGGCCTTATGTAGGTAGAAATATTTTACTTAAAAGCACAAAAACTCTTGCAGAGGGGAAAATCACAAATCTTTGTTAATCACTGGTCTCTTATATAAAAGATCCCCAACATTTCTTTTCCCTGATAAGAATACTTCACCAGGCCTTCTTGCTAGTCTTTGTCTCCTGTTAGATCTTTTCTTATCTCTTTTATATAAACTCAATGTATATACCCTTGTCTCTATTTGATGGGAAGCACCTCAAGTGCAGATAGATGATTTCCTGCTAAAATATCACCACCAGTAGCAGTAAAACAAAAATCTGTAACTGAATAACAGATGGCCAACTCCACCCTGGGATGAGTGCACTGAACCACAGTCACATCACTCAATCACATTTTCACCTCCCCTTACATGTAGACTTCCTGATTGTGCTCATGAACAGCATAAGGAATTCCACATGATAACTTAAAGATATTGGGATATTTAGGACTCCAAGCTTAGAATAACTTACTATTTCTCTAGCCAGAAGAAGATCCAGGATTGGCAAAGGCAAAAGCAGTAGTAGCCACCTGTGTTTCATGGACAAATCCACCCATCCTCCCAACTACCAGTATGGGCAGACTGTACCAGTACAGGGTCCTGGGACTTTAAAAAACTCCCCAAAGCATGCAAGAATCTCCCCTCACTTCCCCTCCGTGCTCAAAGAAATGCCTCCTCCTCACCCTTCCCTTCTCCCCCTTTCTTCCTTATTTATCCTCTATCCTGGGTAAGGGAAAAGCTTCAAAACCACTCCTGCCTGTTCTACCTGGACTGCATAGAGGCTGGGCTCAGCTGGGAACAGTGTAATGGATAAGGAGTTCGCTCTTCCTGTGCTTGCCCTCAAGGGACTAGGCAGGGCAAGGGAACCTAGCCCTCACCCACTGATGCTGCTGCCACTCTGTTCCCAGCTTAGTACAGTCCCCATGCACCCCAACTGGAGAGGGCAGGAGTGGCTTTGAAGCTTTTCCCACCCCTGGGATAGTGAGGAAAGCAGCAGAGGCAGACAGCAAAAGGGGACTGACAGGGGAAGGAGCTTGCCTTTGAGCATGGAGGGGAAGGGGGGAATTTTTATGTTCTTTGGAGACTCTTTTAAAGTGCCCAGGGGCTATCCAGGTATTAGGAACAGGCAGGGGCTCTGTCCCACTGCTCCAGACCCCCACGGCAATGGAAGGATTGGAGCAGCCAGTATATTCCCCCAAACCCTGGTCCAGGGAAGATGCAAGGAGTAGGGAAAAGAGGAGTGGTTGCAGACTTCACATTTGTATTTCTCTCTTTCCTGCAATTATTTCCAATGGTGGAAGTTTTCCATCACTAGAATTGGACTTTTATACATTTTCCCTTTTTTTCAGGCAAATCTCCCAGGGTAAGCACAGACATTCAAAAATGCCTTACTTGAAGCACTATGAATTAGAGCATGAGCAAACCGAACAGATGTCGGGGGGAGAGGCTTGGAGCCTGCATACACTGGCTGCTGGGGACACTACTATGCATCTCGCAGGAGGCTGCTAAAGTGGGCCCTCTCCCTGGTGAGTGCAGGGGGAGAGACACTGGACCTCTTCCTCTGCATCCCTCCTGGACAGGCAGTGGCATGCTACAGGGCTTGGGCCTATTGCTCAGGGTTTGAGCCTGCTGCAGGGACAAAGAGCCCAAACCCCTTTTCTGGGTCTGGCTGTGCAGGGGGGCATGAAAAAAGGGGTCTGGGCCCTGTGTCCTTATAGCCCCCCAGCCAGGTTCCAGTGCACTGTGGGGCTGGGACTGCCATGAGGACAAAGAGCCCAGACCCCTTTTTTCTGCAGCACTCTCCCATCCTCCAGCCCAACAAAGATGTGCTGTAGGGTTGGGGCTGCTGCAAGGAGAGAGACCTATTTTCCCACCCCCAGCCAGGCTGTGGCTCACAGTTGCCTGGAGGAAGGAGGCGGAGTTGGGATCAGAGGCTTTCACTGATTTGGGTCAGTGACATCCAAGGAGGCAGAGCTTGGGAGGCTGAGCTTGGTGCTTGGGCAGGGCAAACAACCTCTGCCCAAGGCTAGTGTACAGCTCTGCATTACACCTACCAGGGATGGCAGCAGAATGTGACTCACAATGAATGTGGAACAGCCATTTTAAAAAGTATTCTAACAGCACGTGCTTTAGTCAAGTGCTACATCCATCAAGAGCTAATTTAGAGCATGATCCACCATTTTTAAAGTGTTCTAAGAGCTGTGTCTTTTCAATTTTGTTCATTATCTGTTCAATTCTGGATTTAGAGTACTTTCTGTGCACTTAAAGCATAATAGGTGAATTTGTTGTACCTAGCCCCAGAAGCTGAGGAACAGATTCATCTTATGTTCTGCTTTGAACTAAAAGAGACTAAGTGACGGAAACAAGCCCTCACAAAGCTATGTATCTCTCTTAGTAGAATGTAACTCCACAGCTATATGTTCAAATCTAGGTTCTTTCAGAAGAGACACCTTAACTGATCCCAGATATTGATGAGGGGGTGTGTGTGTGGGGGGGGGGGTGGTAAAAAGGAGTTGGTCCCGTAAGTGCCAGAGCTCATAAAATCTATCAAGAGCTGTATAGGTCAATACCAGCAATCAAAACCCAAACTAGAAGCTAATACTAAGTTACTGCACTCTTAAGAGAATTCGTATAACATGTTCCTGGCATAATGTACTATTGCAGTAGCTGTTATTTCCAAGAATAAAGTAGGGATTATTAAAGGAAGCATTAAAAGTGAAAGTGTGTAGAAATGTTACAATGTAATAAGTACTTAAATATTTGTGCTTTGAATTGTATACCATCATAGAACAAACTATAGTCAAACTGTCCTCATTTAAACTTTGCAGGTTTAAGGATTGTTGCTATAGAAATATCCTTTAGTTTTTATAGACACAGTAATATTTTTCTGGAGCTTCAATGGACACAGAGTATCTATATAGCCAGTTTATTTTAAACTCCCTTTAAAATTTAAGAGAAGTACCAGTAGAGCATTAATTCATGTGATACTATGAAAATGTTAACTCTTTTTGCATAGGAGTATCAATACCTTTTAGCATGTTTAGCTAAGCTTACTAAGCTAGATGACATTATAAAGAAATGGTCCTTGGTATTTTTCTCTATTGGTAATGCTAAGCAGAAATAAGTCAAAGATAATTGCTGTGCATAACCTATTATCAGTTCAGCACAAAAGAAAATTAGAAGTGGTGTTGGTATTCTACAGTATTTCTATGGATTCATTATGCTCAAGAAAACGGGCACCACTAAAACTGAATATCCTGAGAGAGAAATCCTGATTAAGAAGTGGCCTTATAAAACAAAAACATACCAACTACATTAAGTAGTAAGGGTCATGATTGTAATTTTATAATAAAATAGACAAATGTTACCTGGTAACTTAACACTGCTTGGAGATGGGTTTTACTTGGATGATTATTTCTGGCCTCTAACCGAATGGACAAATTTTAAGAATGATACAGCCCGACATTGTCATTGAAATCAGTTCTAATACCAAAGCAAGGCCTCGGCTGCAGTGGGAAACTGGGCGGTATGGCACCCTCCAAGCTAAATTAAACTTCTTGTACCCTGCAAATTTCTAAAATAACAGGGCTCATTTTAAAAGAGAAAATAACTCTCTGCTTCATCAATTAATCTTATCTAAACCTAGGGCTTTTTATATGAATAAATATGATTTTTTTTTCAGGCTAAGACAAATAAATACAGAGAAATATGGATTTTTTTTTTGGAAACTTGTTTGTTTGGAAACCAGCACTCCCCTCTCCCCAACCCAAAACAATCCTACAAAGAATCAATCCAGAAAGAAATTTCAGTAGTTTGTTTTGCATGTGATATTAAGATTGGGCACTGGGCTATGTCTGTTTGATATTATATAACACCTCATACACATGCACGCACATGAACAACACGTGCCCCCAGTGGCGGGGGGTGCATGGTGGTAGAGGGAGCTTGGCAGTGGTAAGCAGGGGAACTCCTGCAGATGCAGCCAGCGCTGTTGGTGATGGCGGGGGAGGGAGCGTGGCAAGCACCACCTAAGGGTTAGCAAGTGCTCGTAGCTGTCACCAGCAGCAGCAGCCAGGGGGATCATGAACCATCTGCAGATGCCACCAGTGGTGTGTAGGTGGGTGGCAAGCTGCAACTCCCCGCAAGTGCCACCAACAGTGTCAGCAGTGCTTTTTTGTAGAGGGTACACTCCCACGATCAAGGGGCGCACATGCACCCGCATACAGCCCTACACATTGTCTGTGTACGTGCGCGCGCGCGCACACACACACACACACTATGCATCTCTTTACACTTGCAACAAATATTTCTGTTGTACCACTCACAAGGGGAGTGTTAAAATCTAATTTTTAGAAGACTCTTATTTTTTTCCACATTAAAAACAAACATTAACTTGGCTTTTTATTTCATGTGTTTAATTTACAAAATTCTTTATACATAGAGTCCAGGGAATAAACTGGTGTAAGCAAAATGTGGCCCATGGGTCAGATGTGGCCTGCCGGACCATTCTATCTGGCCCATGTGGTTCCTAAAAAAACTTAGAAAATGAATACATATCTGCCCCTGGCTGCCTGTCATGCAGCCCTCAATGGCTTGCCAAAACTCAGTAAGTGGCCCTCCACCTGAAATAATTGCCCACCCCTGGAATAAGGGCATATGTATTCATTCAAAATAATTGTTGAGATCATTAGTATTATTGACCCTAATTAATTTATTTTATGTAGTGGCTTGACATTCCCATTGATATTGAACAAAAAAGATGAGAACATTTAGAAAAATTTTGTTCAGCATTTCTATGAACTATAGAAACTATTCTGCAACCAAGTTTGCTTCCATTTAAGCAAAGATATTTGTCAAGAGTACCTGTTTTCTTAGATGTATTCTTTTTATTTTTTGGTGCGTGTGTGTCTCAGTGGGGGAGAGGACAAACTTTTTAAAATGGCTCTAACAGATAGCTTTTGCCCTGAATATTTCTTTTATTTATCTATGTTTTAAGTATTATCAGATAATATTTAATTTTGACTGAGTATTTTGCCTGATTTTTAGAACTTTATAATGGGAGTATATAACTGTAGTTTGAAGTTTATTACTGCAACTACAGGGGCAGGGAGGAGGAAGACCCTATGGTCACTTGGGCCATTTTAACCTTCATCTGTTCTCATGAAACCACAACCACTGTTGTTCTCATGGGACCCCGCAGTTCGACATTGTTGGTCTCATGGGGTAACTTGTTACCTCACCAACACGAACAAAATGGAACCAGTGACAACAGTATAAATGTACCAAGAACTATTTATTAAAGGTACAGATTGTTTAAAAGAGTATTTATGATGATTTGAACCCAAAATATTATTTAACTAGAACTATGTTAATGAAGAATGATGGATACACATAATTGATCTATATCCATTAAGTATGGTTTGACTGACCTACATTATACTTCTCCACACTCCTGCAAAAAAACTGTACTTCAAGAAGGGTCTTGATAGACTTGAGATGGTCCAGAGGAGGGCCACTCGACCTTGTATGGTTAGGGGCTTACAGAACAAGCACTATGAGGAGAGACTAAGAGACCTGAATGACTTCAGCCTCCACAAGAGAAGGCTGAGAGGTGATATTGGGGCCACCTACAAATTCATTAGGGGAATACAACAAGGGGTCAGAGATGCTCTGTTCACCAGGGCACCTCTTGAGGTAACAAGGAACAATGGACACAAACTGAAAGCAGATTTAGGCTAGGTATCAGGAAAAACTTCGCGGTAAGGGTGGCCAAAATTTGGAATGGGCTTCCAAGGGAGGTGGTGCTCTCCCATACCTTGGGGGTCTTTAAGAGAAGGCTAGATAGGCATCTTGCTGGGGACACCTGATCCCAGCACCCTTTCCTGCCTAGACTGCATCAGACTCGATCTGTTGGGGTCCCTTCTAACCCTAGCATCTATGAATCTATGAACAAAATTTAAATATTTTTTAGAGTTTCAAAATGTGAATGAAAAAAATTGCTAAGTCTGAGTTCATAGCGTTTTCAAACTGACAATTACTTCCAAAAACATTTCCTAACTGTTTTAACTAAATATTGCATCCCTCACAAAGCAGTAGTAATGTATTGTGATGCACACAAGCAAATCGCTTACAATCTTCTCATCATTTCTGGATTTTGCAGTCATCTATCTTTGGACAAAAAGCATAATGTCCACTCGTGCTTGCAGAAAGTTGTATTGGGTTCCGTTGTGCAATTTGTAATGTAGGGCAGTTGTACCAGACTTGATGGACTTAGACACATTACGTGCATCCATCATTCTTCATTTTATTTATGAGATCTACTGTTCCCCAAATTCCTGTAAAAAGATAGCTTTCTTCTTTAATCTGAGCTTTGCTTCCAGTTTGCATTGTGGCCTAACCAAATGATGAGGCTGGCAATGGCAGCCACATCCAGCATATTGAAAAATAGTGTCATTGGCCACCTGTTGATTTTTCCATCTGCAGATGGTTATACGGACTAAGTGGTCGAGGTTATCCATACCACCCTTGTTTTTATTGTAGTCATGGGTGATGTCTGGCTTTCTTCTCTCTCCACCCACTGACAAGTCATGGTGTGTACTTGACAGCAACAGCACAACTTTGGACTTCTTTGAAACATAGGAAGCTAGGATGAGCTCCCCATTGAAAGCAAAAATGAATGAAAAAGTTCCCCTTCTTTGATTTGCTTGCATTTTGTTTGGGATATTGGCCTTGTTTTTCCAAATCCTATCCACATAGGTCAAATCCTGCTGTAGCAGTCTTTTTTCCAGTTCAGTGCTTGTGAAGAAATTTTCACCCACAGTATTCCTTCCTGTCTTGTACTAGGGATGAACCAATTTTTCAATAACCTAGTTACCAAGATTACTTTTGCATGAAGCTTCTGGTTGCTTGCCCAGGTAGATGTCTCCCTGAGAGGAGGAATGATATTGCTGCATCATATCACCACCAAATTTTCAATCCACATTGGCAGACTTGCTGGGCATAAACTTTCTGAAGGGACAGCAACCTCTGAATGCAATGAGCTGCTCATCAACTGTCATGTGTATTCCTAGAATATACCATTTCCTGAGCTGCTTCACAAATTGTGGCCCAATATCTGTGAATGCAGCAAGCTTGTCCATAGCTTGCCTTTCCTCACATCTCAGTTTGTTGTCAAATCTCAGGTATTTGGTGATTTGACAGAATTGTTTTAAACTCATGGTGGCACGGAAGGAAGGTCACCTGGTGCATTCCTACCATAACTCCTCCAGTGCCTTGTGACCATCGTGGTATAGACCACTCAGCAGTAGGAGGCCAATGTAGGCTTTCAGCTCAGTTTCATCCAGCTTTTCCACTCCATTCTATTTTCAGGAGGGCTCTCATTCCACTTCCTGAATCTTCTTTCTGCCTCTCTGTTTGGTTCTCTTATGGTAACAGTCAGTACACCTTGTGAGAGAAACAGGTGGAATGTTTCCACCACTGTGTCTTTATTACTTTCTCTTGTTGGCCCAGCACTTTCATGGACTATGTCTCCAATGATGTGCTAGCTATGGATTTTTTTTCCCCACACTTCGCCATTCCTTACTCTAATGGTGTCATCATCCATAATGTTTTCTGGGGGTGGTGGTAGTGGTTCTGCTCCACATCCTTCTGTAGCTCTCCTCAGTCTTCCACGGTGGCCCTGGGCTGGTCATCTTCCCTTCCCCACTGGAAGTGTTGGAATCACTTCTGCTTGTGCCAACAACGCCTCCTCATCTGAGCTGGATGCAGCTTCCATAGATGCATGGCCTTCTTGCTCTGAACAATCTCCCATGTCTGGGACAAAGTCAGCATCCTTACTGCCTTGATAACATTTCATCAGTGGATGTGTTGCTGTCATTCTTGGTTACCTGTGCAAGACAGACTTCAGCACTGACACAGATCCCTTCTCATCCTGGACTGCAGGAAAAAGAAAAACTTGATTACTGCTGAATGCATATAAATAACAATCAAAGAAAAGCCTGTCCATCTATGCAGTCACAGAAGCAATTCTGCCCTGCCCTTTGACAGTGCAGGTAGCACCCTCTCCTCCTGGGCACAGAAGCCAGAGACCAGCATCTACCCTTTGCAGGCAAGCCAAATGTGGGTGGATGCTTTTTAGAAATTACACATTCAGGGGCTTCTTGAGAGCAGGTAAAAGGGGTATTCATAATGTATGCTGTTTTGCAGTATGATATTGTTCTACTTATTCTCTGCTCCTTGTCCTCACTTCCAACAAAGGGAGGGCAGACTAGATTGTATGTTATGAAAGGGGCATGTGGGGTGAAGTTTTGCCATGAGAAAAGAGAGCAGAGGTAGATTTGGGTATGACAAAGGGGGTTTTGTTTGTTTTTTGGCAAAGGGCAGGGTGCTTTGATGACCTTGTGGCCTGCAAACAAAGTAGTTAGCAAAAGGGATTACCACACCTTCTGTAAAAGCAGAGTGGAGGATAACCATCCATTAGTTACCATGGATACCTGAAGTGGACATGAATGAGGTGTGAATGAATGCTGACTTTTCAGATGCATCCACCCAAAGTGGCCAACCAGGTCTAGGCCTGTCGTTTATACATAAATTACATTGAGGTAACAATTTACCCCCATGCGTTAACATGGACTTGGAGTAAGTTGCTACCCCCTATGGAAAAACACACTCACACCTGGGATAACATGTTACCCTGGGCAGGTTTTCATCCACAGAGAGCAAACCATTCATGTAAGCTGGCTGTTTTGGGGAGATATTGTGCACTGTGGTGCCAGTGACAGTGTCCTGCAAGAATTTTTTTTAGAATTAATTAACTTTAAGATACCCCAAGGGAATGTATGAAGGTTAAATGACCCCAGCTTTCTGTACAGTATAACTTTATGAATCTGGCATTCTTGGGACAAATCACCTGCCAGATATCTGAAAACGCCAGATTTTTAAAATCTGAGCAGCGAGAGGTTGGGGGGGGGGGTTTGGGGGCAGTCCCAGAGTAGCCTCATGGAGCACAGGGTAGTTAGTAGCGGTGGGCAGCTGCCACATGCAAGCTTTCCTCGCCACATCTGGGGGCCGCAGAGAGGAGCGGCGGCTGATTCCAGAGCAGCCACTCCAGTGACTGATTTCTGGGAATACTGGATGGCTGAGATCTGGATTCATGCAGTTTTAATGTAGCTTAGCTGAGAAATTCCCCAAAACATTTTATGTAATAGTGCCTAACGCTGTTCTGCTACCAATTGTTCTTACTATTAAGACTTGTTTCCCTGTGATTTAACCTAAACTTTTCCTTTTTTAGCTTCAGGCCACTGTTCTTTGTCCTAATGTCTTCTGAGACTGAATAATTCTGTCCTTTCCTTTATAGTGTTACCTTGAAATAATTTGATTAATGCAATTCAATGATTATGACACCTTCTGTGCCAGATGGCCTCCATGTTACACTAATTTGATTGCAATATTTTATGACATCGTGCTTCAGAGTTGCACAGTAGAAAAAAAGAATAATTACACACTTATCTCTGGAATTATCAAGATTTACCACAATTTCTCCTGATAGCGCTCCTTTTAATAGCAAACTAGAAATATAGTAAATCTTGCATTTTGCCTAAAGAATGACTCTGTATGGTTTCTAGCTATCCAAAAGCATATGAAATATGATAAGGCTAGCTGTGTTCCTTCTAAAGTGCAGATTTTAAATTAGGTTGAAGGTGGGAGTAGTTGTGGATAGCCTTTTTAATTTTTTTTTTCCCTTCTCTCTCTCCTTTTAGCTGATGGATGCACTGACTGGTCTGTGGATTACAAGAAGTATCAAGTTTTAGTGGGAGAACCTGTTCGCATAAAATGTGCATTATTTTATGGATATATAAGAGCAAATTACTCCCTAGCACAGAGTGCTGGACTTAGTTTGATGTGGTACAAAAGCTCTGGACCTGGAGATTTTGAGGAACCTATAGCTTTTGATGGAACTAGAATGAGCAAAGAAGAGGATTCAATTTGGTTTCGGCCAACGTTGGTGCAAGACAGTGGTCTTTATGCATGTGTCATAAGGTACTTTTTAATTTACTGTGCTTTCATAAAGTGAATGTCAGTTACTGCTGCTAATGCTGTTACAGTGTACAACTTTTCAATTCATTTAAACTTTTTTCACTCTTTTGCAATGCTTTTGTGAGAGAATTTGACTTTTGATGCATTTATTTTTTTAGTTTCATGGATTATTTTTCAAAATTCAGTTTACAATGGCCATTTTTAATTGGACATTTAAGTCACATTATCTTGTTCCCTGACTTAGTTAACTGTAACAACATAATTATAGTATAAACATTAAATAAAAAAATTGAAAAACTTATTCTCCACAGGTCCCCCACTCCCTCATTCTTTACTTTCAATGCACTATTTTCTCCAGTTTTCTCTCAGAAAATAAGTCTTTAGAATTTGGCTTCAGTTGAGAAAAAAGTATACACGAGTAATAGGGGATGAAATACGGTCAGAGGGAACTCATGAACATTTTTGCAGTGTGCATATTATTCTTTTTTTGTAGTCATTACCAATCCAAACCTGCCTTGGAAGTTCAGGATGCTGGATACCTTCCAAAGGTTCTCAGCATGTTTGCAGAATCCAACCCTGTTATAACTAGCTCAAGCAGTTTCCTTCCTTTTGAGACAAATGTTCTACTTCTTTCTAAATTTCTTAAATGTTTTATAGTGAAGTACTGCTAGCAGCCTACAGAGAAAATAGAGACCATCTGGGCATCCACTTAGCTTTTCAAAATTACTAGACGACATCAAATTAAATTTACAGAAAAGGTGAAATGATGTAGTTAAAAATAAATGCAGGCAAAACCTCACAGAGAGGATGCATAATTTATTGCTCATTGGGTTGTAATATGTGGTTATTGTTCTTTATAGACAGACAGATAAAACACAGGTAGCTCTACATCTACAAATTTGTAAAAAGATGATTTAGCTACCTATATGCTAAGGGAACAATAACAAATTTATAGGCAATTGAGAGGCCAGGAAATGAGTACACTATTAAGGTATTCTAGTATTTATAAAAAGAATGAGCACAGTTACTGTACATTACCAAACTCATGGAGCGTGTAGGGTTCATTTGTCTTTGCTATATATTTTAATATTCTTTATGTAGCCCCTTCATACCATCTTCTTGTTCCATGCCTTTACTACTACCCTGTCTTTTAGTTTATCCTCTAAAATGTTCAGCATTTCTGTTCTATTTTTTCTCTTTTAAAAGAATGCAGACATAAAAAAAAAGCAGCTGCTTAATGTAAATATGTATTTAGGGTCACTGATCTGAAACTGTATGCATACGACCCTAAATACATATTTATTTACATCTGTAGAGTGCTGAACACATACAAAAAAAGCAGTACCCTTATTACCATAGTCTCAACTGACAGCAGCTCTCTGATGCGGATTCCTTGAGAGCTGCCCCTGGTACCCTACGTACTCCTGTGGCAGGGCACTGGGTGTGCCTGCCACTTTAAGGCCCTGGAGTTGGCAGCCTCCAGGTGCCTGATGAGGGCAGCCATTTTGGGAGCCATATAAAACCAGACAGTTTGGCTGCTGGAGGCTAGGCAGCAACATCACTTGGCTGGAGAGCTGCTAGGAAGAACCAGAGGTATGGGGGAGCTGTAAGGGGACGGTAGGAGGCTCCTGGTCCTGGGCATGACCTGAAAATTGTACCCTGCCAGGAGTGGGTGGCCTGGTGGTGCTCTTAGTGGTGCGGGAGCCCCCAGGAAATGCCAGGCCAGTTACCACCCTGCTGGAAGGTGAGACGGGGCACCTTAACCCCTTGCCCCCACTGCCAGGTGGGTTAACCCTGAGAATTGCAGGGCCCAGAAGGGGGACCCAGAGACTTAGATGTTGCAAGGGGCTAGAGGCCCGCCCGACTATGGGAGTACCCTCGACTGGCCCAGGTTGGGGCCAGGACCCAGGGAGGGGTCAAAAGGGCCAGGGGGCCCACTGCGAGGGACGTCCAGAGCTAGAGTCCTGGGGTCCCGGCTGGCTTGGAGGTGGGCCAGGGCAAGTTGCCATAGGTCCAGGAAGGACCACACCCGAGAGAGGAAGATGGGTTTCGGGGGGCGAGGTAGCCCGGATGACGGCAGAGAGGCTGCCCAATTGCATGGACTATAGACAGGCCCTAAGGGGATGATTCTAAGGCCCAGTAAGGGGTCCAGTGATTGGAACAATCGAGATGCCATCTGCGAGGCTTGGGCTGCGGTATGGGGATGGAAGGAGCTACAGATAGCGCCCCCTGGCATCAGGGCACAAATGGGCAGCCTCCTGCTTACGGAAGATCTAAATGAACCAATTAAGATCAAGTCGTGGCGGGCAAGAATAGGCAGGCGGTTGGCCCAAGGGCAGGTGGGCGGGCCATGGAGTGCAGCCCCGAGGAGGTCCCCTGTCACAACTCCCCATCCCAAAATATACTGTCAGGCACAGGGTTATACCTGCTGTGACAAAAACTCTACGGGGGGTGAGGTGACATGTTTCTGCTGATTGCTGCTGGCAGCAAGGCAACACTGCCCCTTCCTATGCCCAGGCAATACAGGGCTGCCTCTGCCATGGCAAGGACTCCAGGGAGGAGGGTGTACTCTGGTGTCCCCACATAGCTGGCACCTAGGGCTGCTGACTATTCACCCCCAGCCTCCAGTTACACTCCTGAACTTATGTAGCATTGTGTAGCAATTACAGCTAAATTGTAAGTTCATATCCTTATACATTAAGTATCTGAGCAGCTACTAGTATTTTCTATGGATACAAATTGAAGGCAAACAGATATTTTTTTTTAATTATGTTTTTATTCCATAAATGATGTAGGAAAGTGTCTAACTCAGGGGTTCTCAACCTTTTTCTTCCTGAAGCCCCCCTAGCATGCAATAAAAATTGGCACATTTCCTCCTGTGCCACTCGTGCCCAGCTCCCCAGCCCTGCCTGCATGGCCCTAGTGTAACAGGCAGGACTTGGTGGCCGGGAGCCCCGTGCCCAATTCACATAAGCAGCAGCAGTGTGGAGCCTCACCTGCCCACCTGCAGTGCTGCCCACAAGATGGAAGCTGTGGACTGCACGGAGTGGGTCTGACTTTGCCTCTTCCTTGGGACTCACCTCAGCCCTGATGGGCTGGGGTGTCTACTCTTTGTCCTGGGCCAGACTGGGTGAACCTCCTGAACCCTGCTCATGGACTCTTGGTTGAGAACCAGTGCTCTAAATCACTTTGGACCAGACACTGCTTTTGGACAAACACATAAGTTCGTTGTAGACGTTATGGGGATCGATGCAGCATCTGGAGAGAAAAGGGAAGGCATCTTCTGTAATATCTAGGGAGAAAGATATTGGAATTCCCAGTAACAGTTTTTGTAAAGTGTCTCAGGTTGTTTTGTTTTTTCAACAGAGAGTGAGAGTCTTCTAAAACTTCAGACTGGTACAAACAATTGTTTTAGGGTTAGAGACTAAAGAGCTCAGTTAAGTGCAGGGAACAACATGGTTATGCACTGATGAGTATGTTTACTGTTCTGCCACCTGCACAGAGTAAGAAGGGAGACTAGAAAAGTATAAGGGAAAGGGTTAAAAAATGGAGAGGTCACAAGTTCTCTCCTTCTCTCCTTTTAAGGGAGTTAATAACTTAGAAGTATTTTGGCTCTGTGACTTCAAATTCTACGCGCACTTTCTCTTTCATGAGAACTAGTGCATTAAGTCATATGACAGATTACCTTTGGTCTTCATCAGAGAAGGAAAGAGAGCAAGTAAGAGTCCTCAAATCTGAGAGGGCGGAAGAAGTGTCAGCTTGGTCCTGTTCCTAATCAAAAGCCATAGTGAGCACGAAGTATCTCTTTTCATCCATTCATTCTTGCTTTGCTTTTGGAGTCATCTGTTCACCATATGTGGTGGGACAAGAGGGCTCAGAGATCCATTAGTGAATGCAGTCCTATCATACTGTTGAAGAGAATTTAAATTGCAGAGAAAAAAAGTTATTGGATAAACAATTTTTATGGTCTCTGGAAGAAAGGTTGTCTCTCGTAAAAGCTATACAAGCAGAGAACAGATATTGATGGCCAGCAAGTCCCTCAGCAATCACAGTGCACATATGGGCCCCAGAAAAGGGAGAACAGGGAATCAGGCAGGGAGTGAATATGTCCTTCTGAAAGTCTGGACAATTATTTTTTATGTTCTTAGCTACTGGAGGGGAAGGAGTAGAGTGGCACAGTGTGCTTATACTTTGCTTCCTTTGCTTTTTACAGATACTTCCCTGTTCTCCATTGCTAGACACTGATTTTGACAGAAATAGAAAAAGAAATGTGTTTACTCTCACGGCCTTTGCTGCTGTGTAGGGAGTGAGGCAGCCAAGGGATGGAGTTGCTGGTAGAAAAAGTACAATAATAAATTAAGTCTAAATTCTTATAGCTTTAGTGGATTTAGATCGGAGAGAGGGCAAGGGTAATACACTTGGACTCCCTTTCAGCTGTGCAGCACATGGGGTTCCTGCCAGAGCTCTGCAGGCTGAGCTGACAAGCTGATCAGTGTGCCAGTGTTCAGCATGCAGTTTGCTCTCTGAGCTCGCCAGCTGACCAGCCCAGGCCCTTCTGGACTTCTGCAAACACTGGTTGCTCTGTGACCTCAAACAGCTCACTAGGCATGTGCAGGGCAGCCAAAAGGGATGTGACTATGTACACCTCCCCTCCCACCCTGGATATCCCCATGTTTTAGAGTAATCATTTGCATACACTCCCAGAAGGACAGGCTAGCATCTACATTGGCTTAACTAAGCCAGAGTCTCAAAGCAGAAGAAAGGTAATCTCCTTCTGTCCTACACCTTTCAGTTTCAGCATTCCTCATCCTGTTCCCTCCTTGTCATAAAAAACCCCCATGATGTAGGTACTTTCCAGGAGGACATATTTATTAGATGATGTAAGATGGTGAGGATGGGAGTGCCATGTGGAAGTGGATACAAGAATTAGCTGTCTCCCTAATGGCTTCCCTAGTAATAATTCTGAGGTCTTCTAGATCTACACATGAATGGTGTACAGCACCTCTTTTATTTCATCAGCATTATATATTGGAGGAAGGTAAACGGGTTCTGTTGAATTCATATAAAAAAATATATGTTCATGTCCTGTGAGGGGTATTCCCTGTTGTCACCTTGAGGAAGTTGAAAAGTATAGAAAAATAAAGGATTTCAGCAGTGTGTGTGTGTGTGATTGTGCATATGATATGTATAAATCCACATACAACCACCTATTTACTTATTATTTGCTAAATTGTATTGTTATATATAGATAATATATATCCTATCTAGCTATATAGATAGATGTATATTAAATGATCCTCAGATTTTTAAACTTTACCTTTTTAATTCCAGCATTATGTTTGTGACTCTACATGCTGAATTCTTTTGTTTTGTTATTAAGTAATGACTCATCAAGGTGCCGTTGCTAAGAAAACAAAACTCTTGTGTAGGCAGGTAGTAACTTTATACATTAAGTCAAGCTTCAAGCCAAACTTCTTACAATTTACATTATTTATACTGTAGCGATCAGTGCTTCATAATTACTCTTTCAAATTTTGCCTCTATCTACTTTGCAACAGCTGCTGAACATTTACACCTCAAAGTTTTTCTTTGTTAAATGAATCTTTTCCTTTCTTTCTGAAAATCATCAGATTTCTCAGTTATACCATAATACAGCATTTACTCAAGTCACTGGCTGTAAGAAGGAACACTTGATTTTTTTTTTTTTTTTTTTTTTTTTACTGTGGGTACTTGGTTTGTTTCCCTGAACCAGTCAGCAAAAAGAGTTTTGAAGTTGCTGTACATCTGGTCTTTGCCCAGAAACCAAATTCATTAACTTCTCTGACATCTATGGAAGTTTTCCCTTTAACTTGTGTAGTTGTATTCTGGAGCTCAAACTCTTGATTTACCAAGCCCCCAGTTTTGAGCAGTGGTGCTGGTTGTGTTAATCAACACAAATATGTCTAACTTATTCATTGTTGCTGTACATAAAGATGGCATTTTCTGGGCACTTGTGAATATTAACAGAAATAATTGTTTTTGCTTATTTTAATAAACGCACAGAAAAATACATATCAAACATTACAAATCTTGTTCAGGTATGCAAGAAAGCTTGGTTATAACAAGGTTATAAGTAAATTAGATCCATGAAGTAACGGGTAGCAAGAGATTTTAAAAGGTTGGCATAATGCATCATAACCAGTTAAATAGCTTATAAATGTCTGTTAGCAAAAATATTTGTGACATACCTTTTGCTCAGTTAAAATCTGTAACAAATATTTTAAAGAAAATGATGAGAGAGACTTGTAATTTGTTCAATAACCTAGTTGCTTTAAAGATTTGCATGCATTTTCAGTTTCAGGTTCAAATTGGGAATAACAGATGACAGACGCTCAGGTGCAAGCATTTCTAGCTAAGATGGGCAAGCATTTAAACAAATGAATGCACTTAAGCGTCAATTTAAATCTGAGTGTTTTGAAATCAAATGTAAATCTGGCATCTTCAGAACAGGAGAAGTATTGAAATAGTCAGATAAGTACATGGGTATTTTCTACTTGTGCTTTTGAATCAAAACAGGACACGGCAGAAGAACCCATTCTCATGACATTCCCAGCCAACTGTTCCCAGGTCAATGATGTGAATAGTTGTAGCATGCATCCAGAGTCTTACATAGTTGTTTCTACCTGGATTTGGAATCCTTTGACAATTACTCAAGGGAATTCAAGGTGTTGGGCATTTATATACTCACAGAGGAATTTAAAAGGTATGATCTGTATGTGCATGGTGAAACAAAGACAGGTGAATAGATATGTTTATGCTGTGAAAATCTCATTTAAATGGCATTTTCCTGCCACTTAAATGGGCATATCACTTGTTAGGACAGCAACTTCAACATTTTAGACAGATATTTCTTTTATATAACACTTTTAAAGAGATTGCTTCTATCCTCACTAGCTATAGGTTTAAATATTGCTGCAGCATAAATGGCAATTTAAACTCTTATCTTTATAAAGAACAAAAATATGATTTTTTTTAAAATAAAAGGCATAAAGTAGATTTCATAACTTCTCTCATTTAATTAAAGTTACAACTTCAACTTCTGATGTGTTCTAAGGTATTTTAAATAAGGCAGTATGATTTTATCTATGACATTTTATTTCTAAATCCTTTCCAAATTGTAATAAAAGAAAAGCATCAGGAAGTGGGAACATACTTTAGCTTCTGTTGTATTCTTGTCCAAGCTGTAACATGCCCTGAACTTATGAAATAATAATCATATTTTTGTCATAGTAAAGGCCCTTTTGTTAAACGACATGCCATCAGGTTTAGTTTGAATTAATATAAAAACTAAAAATCAAAGAAAAACATTCTTTTGCCTTTGGTTTGCTATTAACTTTTGGAAGAGTGCACCAAGAACAACTCAGCAACTGTTGATCCTCTGGATCATGATGTATGTGTAAGAAGTTGAATCAGGTGCCTGATGAATACACTTACAGTTCCCTTTATACCTTGATGTAATGAGTGAATGATGTTCAAAAGTTTAGGGGGACAACCCAGTTTCTTTAGAACAGTAAAAAGGCTCCATCTCTCTGCCCTGGGTATGACCATAAACTACATGTGACTGGAGGCCCTGTTGGCACCATGGTGGGACTACTTATGACAGGCTAGCTCCTATAAAATACCACAATGATGCAGCCTCCAGAGTAAGTTGAGTACAGGGGATGTCACAACCCTAGCCCTACTGCTTTGTGCTTTGTGGGTATTGATTTGTTGGAATAAGGCCTGGGGACATCGTTCTGACAAACATCTCCCCCCTGCCCCCACTGAGGCATTAGGCAGTCAGCAGCAACTCTTATTTGTATCTCTCTGGCAGAAGCTACAGCCATCAGGGTGCTGAATGTCTTCACTTGATCTGGTGCTTGGACTCTATCTCGGTGGTCTAAAGAGAGGATGGTAGGTTTAGGGCAGCCTCTACTCCATACTCTTGCCTAGGCATATGTGTTGAAGGTCTTTGTTGGCTGATTGAACTTATTAAATATAAATAGTTGAAATAATTGCAGTTATAGTAATTACATGTATATTTTGAAGAGTTTATACTTGTATCTTCCCACATGTAAGCGTCAAGGCATGTATATGAAAGTATATATGTTGATAGCAATGTAGGTTACAGTAATGTAGAAATTCCTTATTATTTTAGATATTAAACAGACTCTGAATATCTCAATATTGGTCCTTTCTCCCTCTTTTTCCCAAATAATATTTGTAGTGAGTAACAGGGTTTAATACAAATCTTTAATGTCTTATTTTACTCTTTACAGTTTGGTTCCTCCCACCAATGTTGTATATATATGATACAGATCTTTTATTAGAAGAATTGAATGAAATACTGGGAGAATTGAAGATAACTGCTTTTGGGCGGGGAAAATAAGAAATATGATAAATTTTTCATAAGCTTTCTTCAGGCTTCAATTGAAAATCATTCTGAATAATTAAAAACTCGCTAACAAAAGGGATTTACCTTACTAAGTTACATGATATTCTTTTTAATATTCAAATTAATTTCCAAATATTTCCACTTCATCCCATGCAGAATTAACTCTCATATCATCTGAATTATTGATCATTTTATTTCCTCTAAAATGATTTTATCATTGAGTACCTTTATCCAGTTATTATTTATTACCTTAATTCTGTCAATTAAATTCATTGTTACTGTGTAATATTTATAGACTCATACTATATGATATACTATACTACTATATTTCCACATGTGCCATAACAACATTTATGGAAGAAATGAGTAAATGTAATTGCTTAATATTGGGTTCCCTTTGGAAAGTAATTTCATAGTTTCTTTTCCTTGGGTCCATCATTTATTTAGATGGCTATTTCTTTTACTGAGAAATTGTAATGCAAGGTAGGGATTAATAAGTAGGAGACGAGCTCCCCAACATAGGAAAAACTGGTAGTGTCTTGATGGACAGGACAAGCATGAATTGAGAAAGAGGTCACCTAGGGACAGGAAATTGAAGTTAGAGTTGACTAAAGAATAAATAAATTTATAGAAGTATTGATTTGAGTAGTTAGTATGTAGAACTCAGGAAAAGTTGAAGCAGTGAGAAAGATGAGAAATTAGTTTAAACTGAGGGGGACTAGTTCTAATGGCTTTGAGGCAACAGGCAGCCCTTCTAGTCAGAGATCTAAGAGAGAATTAGATGAAGAGGTTTGGGGGTTTTTGGTTTTTTGTTTTTTTTCTTCTTTTTTGTGGTGGGTTTTTTGTTCTCAGTTCCCTTTTTCTGTTGATTGTTACTTTTTCCCAGCAAGATCATATTTGCTGCTTCAGTCAGTGAAGTAAATAAGAGGTTCTGCTGAGAATTGCTTGTGTCTTGCAAATGGATTTGAATATTAGGATAACTTAACTATCTCCCATTTATCTCTTTGTTATCTCAAATCATTTCCCAGTGAAAAAGCAGAATTTCTCTCTAAAACTTAGTTCCTTATTTCTGCTAAAATGTCAATTCCTTTCTTTTCAATCAATAAAGACAGCTATTGGAATCTAGCATGGGGCACATTCTTTTTTTAATATACGAGTACTACAGGATCAACCAACCAACCAACCAAGCAGGAAACTGAACTATCTGACCATTTCAGGCTCTGGTATGAACTAATGGTAATTATTCCATTTTGGAATTAGGGGCCAAATGTCATATACAATCATGAAAATCAAGTTGGCTTATGAGCTATCCATATATCAGAAAAAAGAAGAAAAAGACACATTAGACACTTAGTACTACTATAAGCAAAATGAATTATCTTTAAACAAAGTCCAGTCAAGTCAGGTTAACAATCAATCTTAAAGCTACTTTTAGGACAGAGAATGTCATTGTGAAGACACAAATTCAATTAGAGCTTAAGCACCTACAACTAAAATGCATGGAAGATTTAACCTATGAATATTAGTCATGAGACTTCAAAAGTGCTATCTACATATTACAACTTGTGGGGGAAAAAAGCCTCATCAAATATTCTTCTTTCTAAATAATGAAATAGATTGTACAGCAACAAGGATTAGGTAATGCTGAGTATTTCTGAAAAGGCTAATAAATGCTTGCAAGTTACCTGTTGGCACTTTCACAGTGCGGAAGAATGAATCTTGTCACCTGCATGCTTGGGAGGAAAAGGAATGAAAAAGAGCAATTATGACAGGTTCTTGAATGCTAGGTACCAGCAGAAAACTGAAAAAGACAAAAAGGAGAAACAAAAAGATTTTTTCACTATTTAAAAAAAACCTTTTTTTTTTTATGTTCTCAGATAGTGGATAGAATTTTATGTAAACAACTAAATCCTTGCCCTGTCCCCACAAATAGAATTCAGAGGCATCAGGCTTTGCACAAGCTGTAGGGTAGAAATGCCATTCCTTTATTCTACAAAGTGTTTTATAGAACTTTTTACACTTAACTGTCATGGAATAACCTTGAGGAGCTGCTTGCTTGGGATTACTTCCAGCCTTTTCTGCTATTAGAGTGCTCCCATCCACCCTCCCATGCCCTAGGCATGGTTTTTAGAGCAGGAATATAGAACAGACTATTAAAACTGGCCCAGATTCCTTTCCCCGTTGAGACCCTCAGTCCTCACTCTCATTGGTTCTCTGTGGCTCTGACCCAAGAAGCTAGCTTCCAGTCCCACTCCTGAGAGAGGGACTTTATTTCTTATTGGAGTGGCCAATAACCTAAGTTCCAAGAGAAAAAGAAAAGACTTCTTCTGGCATTTATTGGGAAATGGAGCACCCAGCAAGAGATTCTCTGTCCTTCTCCAAAGGGTTCATCAGTCCCTCTGTCCCAATTACAGCCTATATACCCCCAAGCAACCCAAACTTTATTCAGGTGTTCCCTTTCAAGTCTCTTCCAGATCCTGAGTCCTCAAGATCCTTTGCTGGTCTTCCTTTCTGCATCCCTGACCCAGCTCCCCTGCCTCAGGCAGACAGTCTCCTTTTATGCCCCGTTCTTCCCATTGTTATGAAGGTCCAATTAGTCAGACTGTTGTCATAGACCAATAGAGCTTAGGATCTTACACAGTTGGTACCAGGACAGTAGTCTGAGGGTAAGCCTCAGCAGAGAGAAGAAGCTATCCTGGTAAGACTTCTGTAGCTGGTTCAAAGCCCTATGTTCAATTGCTACTTGCCAAAATCTGATCAATTGGGCCTGTTTTGCCCTTTCACAGGTTAAACTTTTTTTCCTGAAACAATTCTGCAAGCATCCCTGTTGAAGTTGCTTATATTCTGAAGTATTTGCTGTTCTAAATTATTTACCATGTCTTCAGCTACAAGTGTTAAACTGAAACAGGTCTTCAGAAGCAATACTGGTGTTGCACTCTGAAATCCCACCTCTGCCACCAACTGTCATTGCCTCCAGGGAGAGCTTGCTCAGAACAGCTGTGACCTTGCCTCATCTCTGAGTGTGTCCCTTGAAAGCAGCCAGAGCATGGCTTCTAGAAAAAAGAGAAATCCAGTTCTGAGCACTGGGCTCAATAAATGCAGGCATATGTAAATTAGAAGAATAAAACAATACATTTTATTTAAGGAACACACCTGTGATCCCTTTGTCCATCTGTCTGTTTCATTCTAACCTGGCTCAAGCACCATATCCCAATTCTCAGTCTCCGTATCCTTAGTTATAGACCAAGTTTAAATTACAACTTCTGTCACTACACTGAGACCGTGTTATGTCTCTTCTAATGTACCTCTTCATGATATTTCATAATACTCTGTCAGCTGGTAGAAGACGAGGGGAGCTATATTTCCAATTTATATGCAGTCTAGCTTCATCAAACCATGTACATCCACATATGCACTTAATGTGAAACAAACTCGGGAGTTTATTACTTCAAATTTATTGCTTCTGCACCCAGGGCTGCAGCATGTTGAACTGGGTCAGAGCAGCCCTGGCTAGCAGGGGACCCCTGGGATCAGCCTGCCAAACTGGGCCTTTTCCTGTCCAGCAAAACATGCTGGGGAGGGGCTGGCTTTGGCATGAGGATGCTCTAGTGTGGTGCTACCTAGCAGACGGCACTGCTGCACTGAAGTACCTTCATGCCCCAGCAGCTACATCAGTGTCTACATGTGCAGTTCTGCAAAATAAAAAAACTCTGCATCAGGATAGTACTTGTATTTACAAGTAGTATTACCCTGCTGCAGAGTTTATTCACTTACTCCAGCCTAATAGCTTTGCACATCTAGATACCAAGCTGTTTACTGCAGAGTTAATTATTTTACTAGATGGCAAATGTATCATGTAGATGTGTCCACAGAAAAAATAACTACCAATGTTAATGGCATTTCAAAATGAAAAAAATAAATATGGTAGAGGAGAACAAGAAAAAATAAAGTATATATAAATCAAGGCAAGAGCTCAAAAACTTAAGAATAAAAAGAAACAAACATAAAAGCATTAGAAATAAAGCCTTGAAGGACAATTACAAAGGCCAAGTGAAAGAGTAGGAAGAGGATATCAGAACAAAACACTGGAAAATATTGTCCTCATTAAGTAAGAAATAAAACTGGACATTAATGCAGTAAAGAGAAAAAGAAAAAATTTGGAAGTTGAAAACTTGCAATGTTATCATCTTTTTTGAAGGGTTTTTGATATAGGGTGCATCTACACTTGAAAATAATGTTGGATCCACTTACTTTAGAGTAAATCACTCTAGAATAAACTGACACCCAGGGAGTAAACTGACTACATGTGCAGTGTCTTATGGCAGCATCTGCTTCCACCCCCGCTGGCTCTGCACCAGCCCCTTTTAGCAATTAGGGAGAGCTCTAGGCCTCCCTTAGTGCTAGTCCAGGGGCTGGCAGGGAGCAGCAGCCAGGAGATAACCCAGCTCCCACCAGAAGATGGGTATTGTTCCCTGCCCTCACAGGGGCTGCCTGCTGCCAAGGTAGGCTCTGTCACTTCCTGGACAAAGGCAGGGGACTTGGAAAGAGCTGCAGGGGTAGAGAAAGTCCCAGGCCCCTACCCCAATCCTCTGGTGCAGCAGCTAGCAGTGCCCCTGGCTGGATGGGGATTCCCTGCACAGCTTGGGGCTCACTGCTAGCTGCCTCTGTGGCAGATGGAGCAGAGGACTGGGACCAGCTCCACCTCCTGCAGCTCTTTCCAAGCCCTTCACCTTGACACCCAGTTGAGACATGGTCTGATTGGGGCAGGTCCCAGCCCTTTCTCCATAATGGTGAGGCAGGGTCTGGAGAGCCTGTTTCTTGCCCAGCTCTATCTCAGGACCCAGGCAGGGAGATAAGGATCTCCTAGCACTGGCCTTATGATTGTGGAGCTGCAAGAGAAGGATCTCCCTGCCCAGGCTTTGCAACCAGGATGCTCGGGCTGGGAGGTAAGGACCTCCAAGTGCCAGCCCCAAGATTGCAGAGCTGGCATTGGAAAATAAGCATGTCTCAGTTCCTGTTCTGCGATGCTAGAGCGGGAGATGGGAGCTCTGTGCTGCCATGGCAGGTGAACATTATCTCTGTGTCCCAGCAACGGGCAGCTCCTGCCCCCTGATGCCCAGCTTACAGGATGCATATTTGCTCTACACGTGTATTACTGTGTAGTCACTAATCATGAGTAAATTTGCTACTTGCATTTGCAGATAGCAAATTTACTTATGATTATAGCCAATTACTGTGCAGTAAATGTCTGCACGTGTAGATGTGGATGCTTTCTGCACAGTAATAACCACAGAAAAGTGCTGTAAAGTGTCTTGTGTAGACATGACCATATTGTGTGTTTTCTTAAATCTCTAGTTCCTGAACTGAGATGGCTTCAGGAAAATCTAAGATTTGCTTTCTAACAGGCATGCCTCTTCACTCCAGAACTATTTGCCATGTCAGCAGTCAAACAGGTAGTTATTAAATTAGCCTTCTCAGTCATTTGCACACTCACTACTGGCTCCCTGATTGATTGGAAGACTTTCCTCATATTGACAGACTGCTGCCACTGCAGATAGTTATCATGACAGAGATTTGCTTTTTTCAGGTGGAACTTTAATACATATAAACTAGGGAGCTTGTAGTAAGGCATTTAAGTATTTTGTTTTGTTTTTCCTTTCATTTGTGAGGCAGGACCAAGAGGAAGCCATAGTAATAAGCTAGCAAATAGACAGATAAAGGCAGCATTACTGGCAGAGGATAATGGGGGGAGGAACTTGAACTTCTCAAGTGTAGGTGAACAGGCAGGAGCAGAATCATGTTAGATTCTGAAATTAGTTTGTTGTGGAAGAGAAGTAATAAATGTGTTGTTGTTTTTTAATGATGTCTGAATCCCTTGATTTAGGTGTTGGCTGAAAAAGACCAACTCACTGGATCATAATAAATTCTAGTTTATTGAACAGGATGTGAACTTACCAGTAAAATCATAAATGCAAACTTTGAGTTATGAGTGGTACTGGTCACCTTGGCGTACACACATGCACTCACTCATTCAAACCCATGTCGTTTAAACCCATGTAGTATAGTGTATAGTAGCTGATGTGGTGATTTTAGAGCACTGATATCACTATATTTACCTATCCAATGCCCTGGAGTTTTCTGTCAATGGTCAGCTTCCTTCAGGGCAATGTCTTCTCCAGAAGGGGCTTGTCTGCTTGTCCTTTTCTCACAGTAGGTCAGGTATTGGATGAGAGAGCACCACTGAGGGTCACACTTCACTGCCTTTTATCCCTTTCTGACAGACTTGTGTGATCCCCCAGCATAATTTTGGCTGCCTAATCCAGAGGTCACTGTCCCACATGGGTCTTGAGTACTGCCTGACACCTGTTAGGCAAGACCCCTGTGACTATTTCGTAGTGCGGTTTTGGGAGTAATTTTGATTAATGAACAACGGTGTTGTTAAGGGTTGCAGGAGTAGTCAGTAGGGTGGGTACTCAGTCCCAGGAATCAGTTCCTTGGCTTGATTGGCCCAAAATGGCTTGTAGAGTTGTAGAGTTTTGTAATGACATGTTCCTTTGGCTAGGCTATTGTCACCTACTGATCACCATGCACTCACATTCACTCAAGGGGGACCAGCCCAATATAGCAGATTTTATCACGTTACAATTACGATTTCAATGCAGTTTTTAACAATGGTCCAGGGTGTAACTTAATTCTACAGGGAGTACATTCCTTAAGGATTTAAAAAGTATAAAATACAAAATGCTATGGTAAAGATGAGACAGATGAAATATAAAAATACACTCTGAGAAATGCATAAAAATGCAATGTGAGGTTGTGAGGATCAAAAGCTACTGGGGACAGTAAGTGAGTTAGGTTAGCAGCAGGATATATTTACAGTTTTTGATGTGGATATTTTAATTCTTTCTTTTTTTCTTTAGTGACACTGACCTTAATTGGTATGTAGATGTAGTTTCTAGGTTTCTCCTACAAAAAGTTGCTTCAGCTTTCTGGCTTGCTCAGAACATTGCCACACCCATGCAATGAGTGTGCTAGGTCTCTGCCAATACTTGGAAGGAAAAGAAATGCACAGAATGGGGGGGTGGGGAAGTATAGGCAAGAAGGGGCTTCTGTTATATCAGTGTCCAGAAGGGAAATGTACAAAGGAGGATTTCTGCTACATAGGGATTGTTGACTTGATGCACATCTGGTGATAAAATAAGAAAAATATAGATGGCTCTAGCTGTGTTTGTGGATTGACTGATTAACTCTATAGTACTCTATCCAGCCTAGATAGTAATCTGAAAATGTACAGATATTTTTCAGTAATGTCTTTTGGCAATTCATAGCAATATCTGGAAAGTAAAATTATTTGTTCTGATCTGAAAATCATGCTTCTTAACTAGTGTCAGTATAGATTAATGCATAGATTTTTCTTATCCTGAATTTTTACCTATCTACTTGTGAGTGGAAACAGACATCACCTTTTCTTATGATGGCATGAATGCTCAGCAAATAGAAGTTGATACAGTTTGTCATGCCACATGAAAAAAAAAAAGTGGTGCTACAAAAGGTGATAATACACTCTGCCCCTTTACTGCAGCAGAACATCCACTACCTCTGTGGTGCTTTCCTTGCTCAGCCAGACCCAATTCCTCACAATCATGCGGAAATGTGTTTTGCTTCTTCCCAACCAGACTCTGCTTCCTGTCAGGTATAAATGTGTGCAAATGCTCATGACAGTCCCAGACACGGTTCTAAAAGACAGTTTGAGGTGTTGAGGTGTTGCATAACTAACAGGGCCTTAAGCAGTGCTCCAGCCACTAACGAAACTTATGACCACAAAATGAGGAAGTAAACCGCGGCTCCCAGATTA
>JAGPOW010003316.1:54708902-54873427 GCA_030014935.1 Caiman crocodilus | reverse complement strand
AAGCCAGATGAGGAATACCGCAGAGCTCAGCAAGGGGAATTTTCAGCACAATGTAATTGGACAGAGATGTCCAGTGCTTGGCTAACAACCATAGGCTAGGGCTTGTCGCTGGGTAACACAATATGCCCCGCCATAGGCTAAAATTTGCTGCAGTATGACATAGCGCGCTTACGCGAACCCAGGTATATGTAACCCACCACGGAACAGGAAGGAAGAGAGACCCTCCGAGTGACAATCCAGTCACTTCCTTGTCTCATAAAAAGGCCTTTGTGCGTCTGCGGTAGCTTGTCGTAACGTGGTTTCTGTAAATCCGTGTTCCTGCATCCACTCATCATAACCTGCATTCGTGGTTCCTCATAATAAAACTTCGCCCTGCTAAAATCAACAGCTGAGTAAGTACCTTTATTTGCAGCCGATACATGTGGTTAACCCAGCCAGCTTGTCCTGCCTTGCACTCAGTAACAGGAAAGTGCAACACTTCCCTTGCTCAGCCAATATTGTGCCTCAGATCTGGCTGGGTAGGGAAAAGTCCTCCTTTCTTAGCCAGACCTGCTTTCCTAGGGCTGTCTGGGTAGGGCTGAATGGCTTTTTCTCAGGACACAGGATCAGATGAGTGGGAAAAATGGGACGTTTCCCTACTTTTCCAGATTTGCTCCTCTACAGATACAGGGAGGTGGGTCCGGCAGGATGGGAAAAAACCTCATTAACCCTGCTCAGCCTGGCCCCTCCTAAGCAGGAAAAGTGGAGAGATGACAGTGCCTCTTGTTCTATACTATCAAGGGTGTTTCACCCAATAAACACATTGTGGCACATTATCATACTTCGACAATGTCTATTTCTAGCTGAAGTAAGGTTTTGTTTCTTAACTGATTTTTTTTGATTGTTCCAGTGAGGGTAGAAAACAAGCAGTGGAGGGCTCTGAAACCTCTTTTCTCAATCAAATGCTCCTAGCTTTCAAACATAAAGGAATAAGGGGCCTGAACAATGAGGTGCAAAGGACTAGCTCACTTTTGACATTTAATGACATCTTCCTTGGGATTATAAGTTATTTTGCTGCATTTCAGTGTTCAAGAGTCCACCTTGCACACAGCTCTCCGCTACTAGTGTTTACTAAAGCTCTTCTATTATGCTTGAGGTCTGGTAGATGATCCTTCTTCCCAGAGTCTGACCTCATTTGAACAGCAAACTTCTTGTTCTGTTGTGGTGTTTTGCCAGTAGGGTTTACAATTTCAGACCCAAGACCCTATATCATAAATTTACTAGATTATAGAGTTGGAAGGGACCCAATGGATCATTGTGTCCTACCCTTTACCCCTGGCAGGAAAAAGGACCAAGGTCAGACAACCCCAGCCAGGCGATTGTCAGGCTTCCTCTTGAAAACCTCCAAGTTAGGTGATAGCACCACCTCTCTTGAAAGCCCATTCCAGACTCTGGCCACCTTTTCGTAAAACATTTTTTCCTAATGTCTAACCTACATCTACTCTACACTAGTTTGCATCCATTATTCCTAGTTACTCCCTGGGGTTACTCCCTGGGGTGCTTTAATAAAAACCAATTCCTTGCTATCCTCCCCTGATAAATTTATAGGCCGCTATGAGTTCACCCCTCAGCCGTCTTTTGTATAGGCTGAAGCAATCCAGATCTCTCAACCTCTCCTCGTAGAGTCTTTCACGGAGACCACTAATCATGCAAGTGGCCCTCCTCTGAACCCTCTCCAGATCCTCCATGTCCCTCTTGAAGTGTGGTACCCAAAACTGGACACAGTAATCTAACTGTGGGCTGCTAATGCTGCATAGAGGGGGAGCATCACCTCCATCAATCTGTTGGTCATGCATCTGCTAATACACAACAAAGTGTGATTGGCTTTGTTGATGGCCTTGTTACGCTGCAAGCTCATGTTCATCTTGGAGTTAACTATGACTCCAAGATCCCTCTCAGCCTCTGAGCTGATGAGGAGGACATCCCCCAACCTGTAGGTGTGCTGGGGATTCCTCCTTCCTAAGTGGAGTACCTTACATTTATCTTTGTTGAATTGAATCCTGTTATGTTATGCCCATTGATCTAACCTATCCAGGTTGGCCTGTATCTGCTCCCTGCCCTCTGGTGTATTAACTTTGCCCCATAATTTGGTATCATTAGCGAATTTGGAGAGGGTGCTTACCACACCCTCGTTCAAATCACTGATGAAGATATTAAATAATACTGGCCCAAGGACTGAACCCTACGGGACCCCACTGCCCACCTCCTTCCAGGCAAAAAAGTGACCTGTCAACCACCACTCTCTGGGTGTGGTCACTAAGCCAGTTAGCCACACCTATGACTGTGTAGGCATTCACTCCATAGCCTGCTAGCTTCCCGATGAGAATAGCATGCAAAATTGTGTCAAAGGCCTGCCTAAAATCCAGGTAGATGACATTGGCCTTAGTTCCTGTGTCAAGGTGATGTGTGACTTGGTCATAAAAAGCTATAAGGTTTGTCAGGCAGGATCCACCTGTGATGAACCTATTCTGGTTTCCTTTCAGCATCATTTCCCCTGCTGGGACTTCACAAATATGCTCTTTGATTATTTTTTTTCTAGTATTTTCCCGGGGATAGAGGTAAGACTGACTGGCCTAATCTCATACCCATCTCCTCCCTTCTCCCCTT
This sequence comes from Caiman crocodilus, assembly GCA_030014935.1. NCBI lineage: Eukaryota > Metazoa > Chordata > Crocodylia > Alligatoridae > Caiman > Caiman crocodilus. The sequence goes on along the minus strand of JAGPOW010003316.1, from coordinate 54,870,781 downwards.
CTTAAAAATGGGCACCACGTTGCCCTTTTTCCAGTTCTCAGGGACTTGGTCAGAGCACCATGAGAGTTCAAACAGCCGTGACAGTGGCTCGGCAATAACACTGGCCAATTCCTTCGGTACCCATGGATGGATGTCATCCAGACCAGCTGACTTATACCCATCTGTCCCGGCCAGGCAGAACCGACCGAGGGGAACACTGATTAATTAAGCAGACATCAAGGCAAGCTAGTGGAGGGAGAGGGTTAACTCAGCATACTAGTTGCAAACATAACTTTTACTTTTACCTGGAATATGGCTGCTGCTCAGATTTGGCAGGCTGGTGATTTGTATATGGAGTGGAATCAATTAGGTGTGAATGCTTAATGGTTGCAAGAAGTTTTATTACTTATGTTGCCTGGGTGTTGATATGCGATGTAGGTTGAGACTTTGTTTCTTTTCAGCTGTTTTATCTTCAGTTCAGCATGCAAATTCAGGTTACATCGATGGCCAAAGGGTGAGGGGTAATGGGTGATGAACGACAGCCAACAGACAAGTGTGCGGGTTTATCATGGTTATTGTGCCTGCAGGACTTTTCTACATCAAAATTATTGCTGACGGGGAGACATTAATAGTTGATCACTCTATTAATCTATTTGTTATGTACTCAGGTTTCTTTGCAAAGAGTTCCCCAGAGATCTCCGCCGTAGGTGGAGATGCTTGAACAGTTTATAGATAACGGTGTCTAACGGAGGTATCCAATGAGGAGTTGCTAAATAGAATCTTTAATTTTTGGCAAACATCAGTTCTTTGTCTCCTCAGGTTACAAGGTGGTGGGCTAGGTTTCTGACCATTACATGTGAATTACGTATAGAGGAGTTTATACTAATTTTTTAACCAATCATTTATTACTCTTCGCCAGGGTCTTATTGGATGAGTTTTGTGAGTTCTCTTATCTTTGACCAATAGATGAATCCTCAGTGGAATGCTGCTCATCAGTGAGGCAGCAGCCTTCTTGCTTTTAACTTGGAGACAGAGTCAAACTTTGCTCTCTGACTGTGATGTAGAAAAGGTTTGGGGCCCTTTCACTTGACAGTGGCATGGGCACTTTTTACTGGGCTGTGACACCATCCAGCCCTTCCGAATGCTCTTTAACTTGGTCAGCACTAACTTTTGGAGGTCTGGTGCCTTTTTGACATCTGTCTATGCTCAGGGTGGGAGGATTGTCTTGATCAGTATTAAGGAATACTGAAGCGAAGAACTCATTGAAGAGCTCTGCCTTTTTCTCTGTTTCAACCACCAGCTGACCTGGTTCATTCTGCAGGGGCCCTATTCTACTCTGCACTTTCTTTTTGCTGGCTATGTATCTGTAGAAAGACTTTTTATTGTCCTTAATTGTTGAAGCCAGCCTAAACTTCAGTCTTGCCCTGACCTGCCTGACTCCCTGCAATAGCATGTCAGGGTAATGTATGCCTCCTTGGTGGCTGCCTTCTGCTTCCACTGCCTATAGATCTCTTTCTTTGCCCCCAATCTTTCCTGAAACTCCCTGTTTAGCCAAGGGGGCTTTTTATTCACTTAGCACCTTTCCTGCATAAGGGGGTAGACTCAATTTGTGCCCCAAGGATCACTCCCTTAAACTTCCAACCCTTTTGGATCCCCATTAGCTTGATGCTCTGAAGTTCGGCCACCTCACTAACTAGGTTTCTAAGTTTACTAATGTTGCCCCTTCTGAAGTCTAAAACTTTAGCATCACTGGATATTTTTCTCACACTTCACTGGATAGTGAGTGAACTCTACCAAGTGATGGTCACTATCACCCAGGTTACTGTGTACCCACACGTCTCTCATGAGATCATCTGCTATTGCTAAGACTAGGTCTAGCAAGGCACTATCCCTGGTGGGACTGGGCACCATCTGGGTTAGGTGAAGGTCCTGCACACAGTGTAAGAACCTCCTTGAGTGGCTTGTTTTGACTGTCTGTTCTTCTGCTGACCTGTATTAACGTATCAGCCACATTGCCTGTGTAAGGTACCCATTTCAGGACCAATCCAAATCTCTGATCACCCTGTACAACTTGGCAAAGGGTGCTAATATCTTGGTGAAAACCTAATGAGGAAACTACTCTGAGCAGTTCAAATATGTGCTTTCTTTACTGAGAACCAAAGCTAATTCACACTCATCTAGGACTGGGAAGATGGAGGAAGCAGCAAGGAAAATAGAATCTATTTCTGTTGTTTGTAAGTTTTCACTTCCCCCAACCCCCAGGGGGCATCAAGAAAATAAGCTTTAGCTACTACAGTATCACTGGTCTTCTGTGAAGCACAGGAAACAACAGTTCCTTCCCCAAACCCTGCCATCTTCCCTCCATGTGGAATCCAGTAAAGAAACATTTACATTTCATGATGGCTGAACAACCAATGTTCTCCAACTTACACAGTAAAAATTGTTGAGTACACTAATGCTGTTCTGGCATCTTAGTCCTAGGGTCAAGTTCATCCTACACAAGGTAGGTCTTTCAGAGATGCTTTTGAGGTACCTTTGGTTGGTACTATATTATGCCACGTACATTGTAACAAGAAGCTTAGAGCTCTTGTTAGTTCGAGAGAAACTGCAGCAGATGGAGCCCAGGTAGATAAGTAGGGGGAACTGCAGGAGAAAAGGCAGGCCCTTCATAAATCCCAGAAGGAGAACTACTGTGGATGACTGGAAAAGTCACCTGATTGGAAGGGAGCAGGGCTTAGGGAGCATATAAGCCCTGGGAGAGCAGCCTGGCTCTACAGGTGACAGAGGGAAGAGCTTCTGCCCCAGAAGGCTTCAGAGGAGTGCCTGACTGGAAGGTGAGTTACCCTAGAAAGATGCTAACGAGTAGAACTCAAGGTAGGGGGAGGTTTTGTCATACAGGCAGTGAGCTGGTGTTTGTTTGGACCTGATGTGGGGATAGTTTGTATTATAACCAATGGGCTTACTCTTTTATAATTTATATCAGTGGACTGGATTAGAACTATCAGGGATGGTGGAGATCCCAGTGGTGCCTGAAGGCTGCTTTGAGCTCTGCCAGGACTTAAGGTGATGACAGATAGCAACCAGGAAGGGGGTTGTAGCCAAGGGAGAGGCTGAAACCTTGCCCAGATAGGGTGGAGACAGGGCCAGGGGGCCCAGTGCCCAAGGAAGGTGGAGATGGGGCCAGGTGACCCAGTGCCTGAGCAGAGCAGACACCAGGGCCAGGGGCTCAGTGACCAAGCAGAGCAGACACTAAGGCCAGAGGGTACAGTGCCTGAGCAGGGTAGACACCAGGGCCAAGGGCCCAGAGCCAAAGTAGGGATGATAAGGGCTGGAGCTCAGAAGCCAGGTCTAACACAGTGGGCCTGGGCTAGAAAGCAAGTGAAAGGAAAGGAGTAAAAGCTGAGGCCTCAGCAAGGAAAAATGATTGAATGATGACATCTGTGAGGCATGGGCGTGGCTGCAAGGAAAATCAGAGTACATAAATAGCCCAGAAAGCAACATGTGCCTTGAAGGCACAGATGTGCCAGGAAGGCCCACCAGGAGAGAGTGAAGGATTGGGATCAGCAGGAAACAAGAGGGATCTGATGGCAGTTAAATAAGGTTTGCTCCAGGATTCTCAGGAAGTCTCCCTTTTTACATTCTAAAAATTCCAACAAAGGTGTGATAGGAAAGGGAAGAGAGGGGAGGGTACAATGGAGCCAAAGAAGAGCCGGAGTCATGTGGCCAGTAGCAGGCATCATGGCTGCCTCTGGAGCCTAGCACTTATTAAAAGTGTAATTATGATGATATGCATTACTGCAGTATTAAACATATAGAGCAGCTGTACTGATAGTAATTTAATTTTAATTTTGCTTTTTCTTTTCTGGTGCACCATCCCTTTGTTTTTCACAGTCCTTTGAGAAGAGGGCTTACCTGTTCCTCTCTCTAAACTGGACAGCAGGGAAAGCTACTCCATTGGAGACTGCACTTCCTACTGACTTGCAGAGAATGGGCACAAGTGGAAGCAATAGAATAGTACATTGGTGGATAAGCACTTATACCTGCATGACCAGAATGGATTATAAAAACAGGGGGTGCAGAGAAGGGGAAGAAAAGGCCCTGAAATGCACTAAGAAGATTTGAAGAAGTGCAAAACTGACAAGCAAGGGATACACGCTGAAGACAAGCACCTTTATTCAAGTTGGCCCACAGTTGTATAGAAAATCAGGGATGGTTTGTGCAAACTTTTTCAGAGTAGTTGCTCTTACTTAAGCTAAACTAGCTTTAATATAATAACTTGAACTGACAACAGAGTAAAAAAAAAAAAAAAAGCAAACCCCTGAATGGTTAATTGAAAATATTATTGAGGTTTTGTGGTTCTTCTGCATTCTGAACAACCTGAAGCACCTAAAATCTCAGATAAATTGAAAGCAATAACTTTCATAAATGAAAAATGCTAAGTAAGCATGCTACATGTGGAAATGTATATTTAAAGAAATTCTTTCCTAAGCTTTCACTTTATGAATAACCCTGGCACCACTGAAGTCACTACAGTTTTTTTCATTAACTTCACGTGAGCCAAGATATCACCCAATAACAATTACTATTTCAAGTGGAAGCCAGTCTCCAGTGCAGAGTTAACATGAATTATAACTTGAGTGTTGCTCCTAATTTCAGTCCCATCTATGCATCCAAAGTCCTGAAAACCTAACTGTGTTTCAAGGTAACTTGAGCTGAGTGGCCTATCAGATGGTATTGTCTATAGCTCAAGTTAGTATGACTTGTCAGCTGCTAGCACAATAATTCTATGGTGCTAGTGGTCACTTTGTATGTTATTGAGTGTTTTTAGAATGTGACCTCTTATATTCAAATGAGGCTAACTTGGGAGGGCTTAGTTCTGTTGTAGATTTTTGTAACTTAACTGTAATGAAAATACAGCCTTAGTCTCTGCATTTAAAAAAGAAAGAAAGAAAGAAATGTTGTGATTTAAAAATATATATTTTCAGAAAGAAACTGATCTGAAATATTTTAGTTTGAAGGATAAAAGTTTATGAAGAACCTTGATTGTATAATGAAAGTCCTCCAGAAAAGCTGATGGGGAAATTTAAAACTTTTGTGTTTGGAAGCTCATATAGAGTAAATGAAGTGTATTGCCAAGTATTCAATATGAAGATGAAAGGAAAAATTAAATGGCCTCTCAATCAATGAGCACTGTCTATGCTGGACACTGTTAGGTTGAAAACGAGACCAGTGGTCATGTAAATGAAGATTGTAGCACAATGCAAACCATAAAGGAGCAGAATTAGGGTTGAGGGGGTAACTTTGTGTCCAAGTATTTTACTGGTTGACTTTGTTTTGTGGGGGCTGAGAAACGCCGGTGGAATGGGACTGCCTATAGAGCGGAACTAGTTGGATGAGAGGAAGCAGTGGATTGAAACAAAAAAACCTTTACTTACAAGCTGCAGTACACAGACTCTCGTCGATGCATACAGTGTAGGCACAATTTGTAGACAGACAAACAGAACTGCAGACAGGCACACAGTTGCTCACACTCACATGGGGATGGGATACGTTGTGGAGACCGTGACGGGGAGTTGATGGTGGGTGATCAGGCCTCCTCTGTGGCTCCGAAGTACACGTGGGGATCTCTCCTTACGTGCGTTCGAGCGCTCCAATTTGGGCGGGCATCGCCCAAGCCTTTTATGCAGCCAGCAAGCCAATTGTTGACCGTCATGTGTGCATAATTTACACCAAGCCAATCACGAGCATGCACTCGCTGGTACAGCTGCAAACTTTTGGCGGACTCTGATCTTGCACCATGGACTTTTCCTGCCTTACAGAGAAAATCCCTGCACCCGGGACTTGCAATGTGTCTAACACAGCTGTGCCGAGGCACCTTTTTAACCGTTCTGCTCTGACATGTTTAATGTCTTTGTTTGGTTCTGTTTGCATTTTACACGTGAGTGAGTGAGTGTACACACACATCCATGTATGTTAGTTTTGTGTTATGGGCAAAGCAAAGGTACTTTGGTTTAACATATGCATTTGGTTTTAATGTTCCTATCTCCACTTATACCGATTTACATTTTATCCTAGAGTAAAAGGAAGTTAAAAAAGAATTGTACAGACTGTTAAGAAACTGCCTAAGCTTCATAATTTTTAATACAGAGGTTTAGTAGTTGCCTTTTTAAAGAAACTGGAATGAACTATGGCAATTGAATGGCTACATAGAGAGCTTTCCAGCATCCTGAGTTGATGCATCATTCTTCTAGGCCACCATGTGGGAATTGATAGAATCACCATCCCTAGGCAGGTACAATCTAGGCAGGCTATAAATGTGAGGATATGCTCGATCTTCAAATTGCTGTTACATGCTGTAGTATGCTTTCCCTGAAGAGCTTTCTAAGTAACATTGCTTTCAGGTTTGGAGAGAGACCGTTCTTTATCCTGCTGACAGCAGTTCTGCCATTGATTCAGGCCTCACTTGGAAAGAGAAAGGAATCGCCTGCAATACATGTGAGATCTACAATAATGTTACCATGTACTGGAATGAAACCCTCCGTTTCATTTGTAATTATTTAAATTGCAAATCAACAACTGCTTTTCTGTTTGACTTCCGAATGCTGGAGCCAAAATACAAGTCTAGATTGCCTGGAGAATGCCCTCTAAAACTGTGATATATTATCATTTCATTGTTCAGAGAAATGTTAGATCAATTGTTCTTTACTCTTGGGGAGAGAGAAAATGTTCCATTTTCCACCAGCAGTATTTTTCTTAAAAAGAGAAGGATATTTTTTCAGGAGAAGTTCTTTTAATCTTGGAGAAAACCATGGGAATTGCAGCATTTGCCTTATGGTCATAGGGAGTCCTCAGTAGGGGAGGAATAAAAACAGGATTTCTTAGCTTCTCAGATAGTTCACCACTAACTAATGAAATTTGTTTAATTAAAGTGATAAATAATGTTATGCTTAATAATATAGAACTTGTTTAAAACAACCTTCTAAACTATTTTTCTAATCCTTACTGGAAGGATTACCTATTTGTAAATTAATCTTGTGGCTGTTTACTGTATGTAGAAAACTGGCAAGGAAAAATAAAATGTCAGTTCAGCTGGAGATTCAAGAGGTTTTTCATTCTCTTCTTAAACTTCAGCTTTTATCTAGAAGAAAAAAGGAGTCTGTTCTACATGGTATTCTGCAAACCTCTTGAATTGATACACTTTTTGAAAATATACTTCCATGAGGTGGTTGGTATTTTTCTTCTGCTTCTTATATTGGTTAGCAAATATAAAGGGGATTTTGACAAAACAAATATTAATGTTACATAACATATATTCTTTCTTTTTTACATTTGGAACTAGGTGACCTGGCAGTTACACACTGCTCTTTAAAACAACATAGTGGTTTTCACTTCTGCATGACCTTTTCTTAACAAAGATTCTTATAGCACTTGGGAAAATTAGCCAAGCAAAAAGTGCTTGAAGAATCCTTGCCAACTGTCTTAGGAATAATGTCTTATGAGTGCTAAGACATTTGCCTTGCCCTCCCACCAAATATAGGGGAACAGATCGGTGGGCCTGGCATCATGAATAGTAAAAAATTAAAAATATAGTCAAGATCTGAAATAAATAAGGCATGGTAGAACAAATATTGCATACAATTTCAGCTGGTTTCTTTCCTCAGAACCTCTTGTGCTTTTAGACTCTTGTTTTAAATAGGGAAAACTACTTGCAGTTCAGGCAGTTAGCAATTGTTGCCATTGAAAAATCAACCATTTCTATACCATAATTATATTTGCCACCATACTTACTTCAGGAGCAGAAAATAATTCAGTAAAATTTAATCACAGTGATGTGATACCTACTATATATTACTTTTTTTTCTTTTTAATAGAAGAGTCTCTAAGTAAAATTATATCCTAGTAGTTCAAATACAATAATTTGAAAGAATAATGGATACTGTCAGGTGACTGATTTCTTGGCCTTTTGTTGGTTAAGTGAAGGTTGTTTAATAGTTGCATGTGATACCCAACTACATAAATTACAGGAAATAAGGGACAGTCCGATATTACTATTTATTCTGTTCAATTTGTATCATGTGGTTCAATTTCTTTTGAAATTGAATGGACTGGTATTAATGGGACAGCAATTTCTTCCCATGCAGAAAACTAGAGTAATAACTAAATTTCCTTCCAACAGAGAAGGAAAATAATGCACTACGAGATATCTTAAAAGCACAGTAAAGCTCATGGGAATTCACAAGGAAGTGGCTTTTGTGTGTTTAAAGTAATTTTGATGCAATACATAGCAAGTGAGCAGTCACTCTTAGGCCTGGGGCAGATCCACAGCTGGTGCAGTGGCATGGCCACCTCCCCATTTGTCTGTGCTGTACATGAGTTCACAGCATGGGGGTCAGGCAGGAGCCTTTGCACTTATGTGTTCTGGAACCCAGGGGTTGAGCACTGCTCCCATTGCTTGGCTCCTCCTTTAGCCTGCTGCTGAATTCAGCAGGAAGAGGGAGAGAGGAGAAGGAGAGGAGACCCTATCAGTAGCAGTGGTCATCCCCCTGGGCTCAGATATATGTGAAAGTAGGGGCTCTGGGCAGACCTCTCCCTGGTCAGCTGGTGAGTCCAGAGCTCACTGCTCATTTGGAGCTCTAGCAAGAGGCTACCTTGACCAGTCTGTGATCTCAGATCTCACTGCACATGTGCAGCACAGTCAAAGTGGGGCAGTGGGAGGGTGTCCACACCCGCTACTACTCTATGGGTGACCAGTAGATGATCTACTTTCCAGTAGATGATTTTCCTTCTACTGTTTGTGCATACCAGTAACTCGGGGGTGTTTCTCCATTCTTAGTTTTATGGTGGTTAGAGAATATAAATTGAAAATTGTGTATACAAATTTGTATAATTCTAGTTGGATTACATAGGTAGCAAAGGAAAGTGAGACATTTTTCAGAAGTTTAAATGATTGTGAAAATTCTAAAAACAGCACAACATTAAAGGTGATATTGTACCATGCTTGTGTTTATTCACTGAAGAGGCATTATTTTATAACTGTATATCTAGAAATAAAACTTAGCATTAATATCTGAAACAGTGATAGAGACAAACAGATCTGGTAGCAAACAAAGTAAATATACTTAATGTTTTGCTTTGCATTACCTAATCTGCATCAGGTCCTTTGCTATTCTGAGTTGTAATACTTAGAAAAGGCCAAGTTGTTGTGCACGTGTGTAGATGTAGGAAAAGCCCCCGAACCTTCACTTACTTGGGCCTGCTTTCCACAAGGGCTGATCACAAACAGTCTGTCTGCTGGGAGAAGTCCTCTCAGTATTCCCTAGGACCCCACTAGAGTCTACTGGCTCAGGTAAGCAGATTGTGCCACCCTTCCCATCCATCTTCATAGTTTTTCAAGTGACTTAATGTCAGATATTGCATTTTGTATGGTGGTTGTAGCTGTCATGGCCCAGGAAATATGAGAGGCAAAGATTGTGCTGAGAGTGAGAACCTGTGCCATTGGTCCCAACCATGCCATTAGCCCAATAAGTTGGGAGAGAGAGAGAGAGAAGATTTCAAGATCTAAGTACCCACTTCATGTAACAGATTATGTAGAAGAATGACCTTCCAAACATTGCTAGATATAAGCATCTCATTTACCTGTAGATAAACAGATTTCTAAATTTCTAAATAAAAGAGCCACCTTCAATTTGGGGTATGGGAGATGGTGTGGAGGAGGAGGGTAATTATCATTGCTAACAACCATGAGCTTTTTTGTGCATCACGTATAGAGACATTGTCAATGTTTAAAGTTGCCCCAAAATAGAATAAGCTGCAGACATTTCCTAAACTAGTGGTGATCAATCGTTTGGCTCCAAGAATATGAGGGACACAAGACAAATCTGTGCACCACCTCCTACTGCTGCCTTACATGGTAGGATTTGGTTTTGGGGGCCTGGCACCACTCTTTTCTGCCTCTTAAGCACTGGTTGGGGTCCCAAGGGTCCAGCACCTGCCACTCCTGCCTCTATGCACAACATAGGGTACTAGGGCCCAGCATCACCCCAACCAGCCCTATACACTGGGATTGGGCCCCACCATTCAGACCACGGGGCCCAGAGCTTTCCATGGGTCTGGAAATTTGGCAGCAGGGGAATGTTGCTCCTGCTTCCCCTTCGCCAAATTTCCAGACCTGTGAGGAACCCAGTAGGCTGGATGACACAGGGCAATGGGCCAGATCTGACCCCTGCCCAAAAGTGTTTATAAACCATATTTGAAGTATGTGTATCTTCTTCAGAGGAATGACAATAGGGTAGTTTAAGAAATTGTTTATAGATCACTGTTTTTACTGTTTACATTGATTTTTATCTTTAATGATTTTGTATAGGTCTGTAAGTAAACTGTAACAGACACACATTTTAATCTTACTAAAGGAGTTTTTATTTTCCTTCTGAAAAGCAAAATAAAAATAAAGATGCAGTAATATTGCCCAAAAGAGTTTGATACATCTGAATGCATAAAAATAGTTTGCTTGTTGCATTTATCTCTACTTAACCCAATAATACACTAAGTCCTTTATTCTCAGTCCTAAAATTTCCAAAATCAGTATTCTTCCCTTTTTAACATCCCCTGTGAGGACTGTATCTTTTTATAGATGGAATCAAGAGACAGAACTGAGAGAGTGAGTCTGGCTCTATGTATGTTTGAGTGCTGTTGGTATGAATAAAGAAACTTCTTTGTTAAAGTGGCTCCTGACTCAATGAACTAAAACCACAACATGATATGGTACAGTGAGCGGTTGAAAACAAGTGACTGCATTGCACAGGATGAGATTTAAGGAGGAAAAAACAGAAAAAGGCACTAACTACAGGTTCCAGCAGAGCTGAAACATTCCAGCTATGTGACAGAGAACTGGAAGAGGCTTGAGCACCAGGTCAACCTGTATATGAGGGCAGGTGGAGCCACTGAGAAGCCAAGTGACCAAAAGATATCAATGTTTTTCCTGAAATGTAGCAAGTGCTGAGGCACTGGTTGTATATAAGATTCTGCAATTGAGCCAAGCAGAGCAGGCTGATTGTGAGACAATGCTCATGAAGTCTGACTACTGCACTGAAAAAAAAGAATGAGAATTTTGAAAGATATTAATTCCACAGGAGGTCACAAAAAGAGTGAGAAACCTTTAGGGATTTGAAAAGGATCACAAACTGCTAAGTCAATCTTGTAATTTTGAAGAACTCATAGACACCATGATTAAAAATCAGATAGTAAAAGGAATCAGCTCAGGAAAAGACTTCCAGGGGATCCTGATCTCAAGCTAAAGAAAGCAATCAGCATGTGCAAAGCAGCAGAGATGATTCAGACTAGAATGAAGTCTTTCATTAAAAAAGGCAGCTGGTGAAATTGTTGTTGGAATAACAACCACCCTGTGCTTGTGTGTACTATCTGCTGTAGGTAAGTCCCAAAATTGTCTTGTAAAAGTGGTAGAAATGGGGCTTAGTACATTTGAGGTCTTGGAACATATCCCTGTTTGTTACATTGTAAAGTATGTTCCCTTTATGTTGTATGGGGATGCCTAAAAAATGAAACCAGGGAGAGCATAAGTATAGCAACAAATAAAGAGCTGTACAGGCTGTGATAGCAAACCCAGACCACAGTAATGTCCCTCTTTTGGACAATGCTGTAACAAATGCAGAAGACTGAACCATTCGGCAAAAGTGTGCAGAGGAAAGGACAGAAGGCATGAAAGGAATAAAGTTTGCAAGTACTGCATAGCAAGGTGGGTTTGCAACACTGCCAGCAGCAATAAAGAAGAGCTGCATATGGAAATTGTACAAGATAAATATCATCAGAAGACTGGAATGTCATGCTGGAAACAAATGGAACACCTGTGATGTTTAAACTGGATGCTGGTGAACAAGGCAATGTGATTCCTTGGAAGATTCTGTTTTCGCAAATGGTCTTTGGGTTATGTTCAGCACCAGAAGTATTCCATAAATATATACAAGTATTTGATGGCTTTGAAGGTGCCAAAGTATAAGTGGATGGTATTTTAATATGGGGACATACACCAGATGCCTGAAAGGAATATAACCAATCTTAATCACTAGTTTGAAGCAGAGCTATCCTAATTGATTGGTTCTTGTTTGAAAATGACAGACTCATTTGGCATTTATAGACATGGTCCACAAGGTGAGGGCAGGGGGCAGCACTTTAATTAGCACAGCTCCAAGAGCTATGCTAATTAGAAGTGTCCAGAGCATCATGTGGATTAGGGTCCCTGTGCTGAAAAATGGTGGTGGGGCACTTTGAACTAAAGCTCTTTGAATGAGCTTTAGCTTAAAGTGCCCTACCATCATTTTTCAGTGCAGGGCTGCTGATACACATGATGTTGGTGTCTGTTGGAGCACAGTAATTGCCATGCTCCAGCAGACTTGATTAATTGAGTCTGCTCCAATGCACTGTAATTACAGCACATCAGAGCAGCCTCTCTGCATGTGTGTAGGAGCCCATTCTTCCCAAAGTATTACATTAGAATATGTTCATGAGGATACATGAAGGACTCTTAGGTACAGAGAAATGCAAATGACTAGAGACACTCTGTACTGGATATAAATGAATATGGATATAGAGAAGTATATTAAAGCATGTTCAACCAGTTAAACATGCAGATCATCAAGCAAAACAGCTAGTGGCATTGACTGAGGAATAATGGCAGGAAAGAGTGCTGGGTCTAGATGACCCCAGCTAGATGCCTATCTAACCTCCTCTTGAAGACCCCCAGGGTAGGGGAGAGCACCACCTCCCTTGGGTGCCCGTTCCAGACCTTGGCCACTCTAACTGTGAAGAAGTTCTTCCTAATGTCCAGTCTAAATCTGCTCTCTGTTAGCTTGTGGCCATTATTTCTTGTTTCTGTTCACTCAAGTTGAAAAAATCTACATGTTGGTTTTAGACTATTACTCTCACCATCCAAAAATTTCAAGATGTGAGAACACCACTGCAAAGCATGTAGTGGTGCACACAAAATCTGTCCTAGCCAAACATAGTATACCAGTTGTGGTCAGGTCTGAAAATGAACTCATCCCCATCAAATTGTTGTCCAAGTACTTTGCACAGGAATACGGGTTTGCACTCATTACCTCTAGCCCAAGATATCCAGAGCTTAATAGACTTGTAGAAAATGGTGTCAAAATAATAATAAGCCTGCTAAAAAAAGCAGAGGAGTCTCACACAGATCCTTAGTTGGCATTACTAAAATACAGAGCATCTCCTTTGAAACCTGGCTTTCACCAGCCAGGTGAATTTAACTCTTATTTAACTGGAAACTTAGAACAAGACTACCTGATCTGGTAACCACTGGTAAGAAACAACAAAATGACATAAATACTTGCTTGAACCATAATAAACACAAACAAAAGCTTAATTATGACAAGGGGTCACAAGAATTAGAGCCTTTACTAACTCTAGACAGAGTATGTATGCACAAAGGTAAAATGTGGATTGCAGGAGGCAGTTGTCATTCTTGAGGTAGCTCCTAGACATTATGAAGTGAGGGAAATGTTTAGAAGTGGAATAGGAAACATCTGGAGCAGATCAAGGAAGAACAGGAGAAGGAATGAACAGTGTCTGAACCTGAGAAGAACATAGAGGAGACCAGAGCACAGACCAAGTGAGCCAAGGCAGAGACTCCAGCACAGACTGGTCAAGACCTCAGAGACATTAATAAGCTGCTTTACATATATGCAAGACTGTGAAGGGCACTGCAAAGAGTTACTAAAAATTGTTAGTGTATTAATAATTTGAATGTGTGTACATGGTTGTTGCTTAAAATAGGTTGTGTTTTCTGCTTGAAAAGGGGAAACAGAGAAATGTGAAGATTGTATTTCCTTAAAATATAAGCAGAGCCAGAAACAAAGGTGAGAGAGTATGATGGCTATGTTTGTGTCTGGTTGCTGGTGGTATTAATAAAAACCCCTCTTTGTTAAAGTGGCTCTTGACTCAATTAAACAAACCCACAACACAACACCCCAATTATTTTAGATATTAGCAGTCTGTAATTCCCCATTTTATGAAAATTATTTTAAAAATGTTTCATTAAAAAACCTTCAAATAAATAGGTATTTATTTAATAGCAACCACAAAAAATAAGATGATAAAAGAGATTATTTCATGAATAAAGAGACAATGTATATAGATGAAGTATACATTTAAATATAACTTAGTATATCTAATTGGTAAAGTAAAATTCCCTATGAAATACCCATCATTGTAACACATGAAGTAGTTACATTATGTCATACACAAATAACTGATCATTTAATGAGATTTTAATCTCTATTTAGATTTGAATCAGATATGATAAATGAGTAACTGTCAACCATGCTGCTGTTTCTAAGGGGTTTTGCAGTGATCTATTTGTGGTCCAGTTTTCTTCAATATCTTTATCAGTGAAAGAAAACACAACTGATGTTAAGAGTGGCAAAGAACAAAAAATCTCATAATGATAAATAGTTATGCATCAGGAATATTGTGTGTAGTTGTATATGTCCTTGCTTCGAAAAGAATGTCAAAAAATTAGGCAGGATTTAGACCTACAAGTGTAAATCGAGGCCTAGAAAACTGCTTTAGAACGAGAGGCTTAAGACAGTTCTTCCGTTTAGTGTATACCAGAAAAGTGCATAAGACCTTACTTGATCATAGTCTGTAAATGCCTGCATAGAAAAAAGGGCTTTGATAGTAAACAGCTTTAACCTAACAGCAGAAGGCATAGTATGGTTCAGTAGTTAGAAGATGAAAGTAGAAAAAAATCACACTTCAGATTGTTACTATTAGAGTTATTGTAGATTGTTATTAGTAGAGTTAATAACTTTTAGAATAATTTACCAAATGAAGTGGTGGTTTCTCTATTAGTCAAAGTCTTTAAATCAAGACTGAATATCTTTCTAAAAAGATATGCTGTAGCTCAAACTGAAGTTATGGTCTTGATGCAGAAATAACTGTGAGGTTTTATGGCCTCTGTTATACAGGAGCTCACACTAGATCATTATAATATGGTTCCTTCTGGCCTAAAAAGCTGTGTCTAATGGAAAGGCAATCTGTGACCTTGGAAACTCACCATATTAGTACAGGTATTATTTCTTAAGAAAATGAGTAGGAGAAAATTGCATTCAGAAAAGTTAATACAAAATGTTTGTGTAGGCATTTAGATACATCTGTAGGATTTTAAGGGCCTGATACTACAATGTGGGAAGTCATATATTCCTCCTTGTACAAAAATGCCCATATTCACATACAACAAGGGCATTCTGTGTAAACAGCAGTGATATTCATTAGCAGTTCTTTGTCATTGCTCTTTTTCTTCTGTTCAAATTTTTCATCCAGAGTCAAGGAGCATGCAACTTGTACTTCTACTTATGTGCTACAAATTATAAATGGTGAACAATAGAAGGGAACTGTTCATGGAAACCTCATGAACTAATGTGTTTTTTTTGCATTACTTGAAATATTACAAATGATAAATAAGGTAACAACCAATCCTGCAACGATTTGGATGTGCATAGTTTTTTAAAGTGAGTAGGCTGTTTGATTGCTTACATCATAGAAAGTTAGGGTTGGAAGGGACCTCAGGAGATGTAGTCCAGCTCCCTGCTCAAACCAGATCATCCCCAACTAGATCATCCCAGCCAAAGCATTGTTTATCCAGGTCTTAAAAACCTCCACCACCTCTTTGGGTAACCTGTTCCAGTATTTTACTACCCTCCTAGTGAGAGAATTCTTCCTAATACCTAACCTAAACTTCTCTTACTGAAACTTGAGACCATTGCTCCTTGTTCTGTCGTCTGCCACCACTGAAAACAGTCCTCTTTCAAAGCCCCCTTCAGGTAGTTAAGGGCTGGTATCAGGTCCCCACCCCCAAGTCTTCTCTTCTGCAAACTAAATAAACCCAGTTCCATCAGCCTCTCCTCAAAAGTCATGTCTCCCAACCCCTCACAATTTCTGTTGCCTTCTGCTGGACTTTCTCCAATCTGTCCACATATTTTCTGTAGCGTGGGGCCCGAAAAGGTACACAGTACTCCAGATGTGGCCTCACCAGCACTGAATAGAGGGAAATAAACACTTCCCTTGACCTATTGGCAACATACCTACCAGTGCAGCCCAGTATGCCATTAGCCTTCTTTGCAACAAAGGCACACTGTTGGGTTTATAGTCAGCTTATTGTCTACTGTAATCACCAGATCATTTTCTGCAGAGCTGCTTCCCAGTCAGTCAGTACCCAGTCTGTTCCAGTGTATGGGATTGTTCCATCCTAAGTGCAGGACTTTGCACCTGTCCATGTTGAACCTCATGAGATTTCCTTTAGCCCAATCCTCCAGCATATCTACTACTCCTCCCAGCTTGGTGTCATCTGCAAACTTGCTGAGGGTGCACTCTATGCCATCTTCTAGGTCACTGATGAAGACAAAACCATCCTCAGGACTGAACCTTTGGGACACTTTACTTGATTCCAGCTGCCAACTAGACATAGAGCCATTGATTATTACCCTCTGAGCCCAGTGCTCCAGCCAATATTCTGTCTGCCTTACAATCCATTGATCTAGCCCATACTACCTTAGCTTGCCTGCAGGAATGTTGTGGGAAACAATATCAAAAGCCTTGCTAAAATAAAGGTATGCCAGGTCCATTATTCACGCTATGTCCATAGAGCCAGTCATCTCATCACAGAAGGCAGTCAGGTTGGTCAGACATGACTTGCCCTTGGTGAATCCATGTTGACTATTCCTAATCACCTTCTTGCCCAAGTGCTTCAAAATGGATTCCTTGAGCATCTGCTTCATGATTTTTCCAGGATCTGAGTTGGAACTACAGGCCAGTAAGCTTCCTCGATCCTCCTTTTTCACTTTCTCAAATATGAGCACTATGTTTACCCTTTTCCAGTTATCTGAGATCTCCCAATTACCACAAGTTTTCAAAGATGATGACCAGTAGATCTGCAATTACACTGGCCATCTTCCTCAGGTGTAATCCCATCCAGCCCCATGGATTTGTAAATGTCCATTTTTGTCTAAATAGTCCCTAACCTGTTATTTCACCACTGTTGGCTGCTCTTCTCCTCCCCAGACTGTCGCCAGGTGCAGTAGCCTGAGAGCTGACTTTGCCTGTGAAGACTGAAGTGCAAAGTACTGAATACTTCAGCCTTTTCTGCATCCTTTGTCAGTAGGTTGCTTCCTACATTAAACAAAGGAACCACACTTTCCCTGATCCTCTTCTTGTTGCTATCATACTTCTGCAAACCCTTTTTGTTACCCTTCACTTCCCTTGCTAGCTGCAATTCCCAATTTCACTTTTGGTTTCCTGACTTCATCTCTGCATGCCTGAGCAATACTCTTATACTCTTCCCCAATTGTTTGTGCAAGTTTCCACTTAAATGATTCCTTTTTTGTGTTTTAGCTTACTGAAGTGTTCCCTGCTAAGCCAAGCTGGTCTTCTGGCACACTTGCTAGTCTTCCTGCATACCAGGATGGTTTGTTCTTCCCATCTCAGTAAGGTTTGTTTTAATGTACAGCCAGCTGTCCTGGACTTCCCTTCCCCTTAGACTGGCTTCCCAGGGCATACTTGCCAGGGGTTCCCTGAGAAAGTAGAAATCTGCTTTTCTGAAGTCCAGTGTCCTTACTCTGCTGCTCTCCTTCCTTTGTTTCCTTAGGAACCTGAACTCAATCATCTTATGTTCACTGTTGCCTAATTCCCCATCCACTAGTACATTCCCCACCAATTCTTCCCTGTTTGTGAGCAGCAGGTCAAGAGCACATGTGGCCTAGATGGCCACTCAAGCACTTGTACCAGGTGATTATCCCTAGTACGCTCAAAAAAAACTCCCTGGATTGCCTGTACACTTCTGTACTGCTCTCCCATCAGATGTCAGGGAGACTGAATTCCCACATGAGAACCATGGCCTGTGATCAAGAAACTTGCACTAGCTGTTTGAAGAAAGCCTCATCCACCATGTCCTCCTGATCCGGTAGTCCATAGCAGACCCCAGCCATAAGATCACTCTTGTTTCTCTCCCCTCTGACTCTATTTCAGAGACTTTCCACAAACTTATCTCCAGTTTCACACTGAAGCTCTGATCAATCATACTGCTCTTTCACATAAAGTGCAACTCCTAATCCTCTCCTTCCCTTCCTATCTTTCCTGAACAGTTTATACACATCCATGGCAGTGCTACAGTCATGGGAGCTATCCCACCTAGTGACTGCATAAGGACTTCCAATTCTTCCTGCTTGTTTCCCAGGCTCCATGCAATCATTTCCCAAGCTCCCCCTATTTATCTGAGGCAAGTAGCTGATTGTTGTACTTTCTCAGGAAGAATGAGAGTGCCTTCCTTGTTGCCTTTTCCTGCTTGTGCTTCCTCCATGTCACCCACTTACCCAGTTACCTCAGGGTTTTGGTCTCCATCCCCCAGTGAATGTAGTTTATAGCCCTCCTTTTATAGAAAGGATTAGTGAGCCTTTCTCATAAAATACTTGCCCCTTTCTTTCTCAGGTGGATCCTGTCTCTTCCTAGCAATCCTTCTTGGAGTATCATCCCATGTTCAAAGGAGCCAAATCCCAGTTGGCAACACCACCCATGCAGCCATGCATTGATTTGTAGGATGTATTTTTTTTTTCTGCCTGGGCCCTTCTGCTTGACTGGAAGGATTGAGGAGAATACCGCTTGAGACCCTGTCTCTTTCACCCTTACACCCAGAGCCTTGTAGTCATCTTTGATCTGCTCAGGTCTCCCTTGAAAGTTTCATTGGTGTCTGTGTGGATATAAGCAGCATGGGATAGTAGTCAGAGGGCTGCATGAGTCTCTGTTATCCTTCAATGACATCTTGGATCCAGGCTCCAGACAAGCAGCAGGTCTCCACATACAACAGGCCAGGCCAGCACATGGATACCTCTGTCCCCCACAGAGTACAGAAGGAAGGTTCCAACCAGCATCACCCATTGCTTCTTGGTGGCAGTGGTTTTGATCACATTAGGGAGTCCTGGCTTGTCCTCCCCCACCAATGAAACCAATGTTCCTTCTCCTCTGTTGCTAAGGCTTCATATCTGTTCTCCACCTGCAGCAGTTTGCCCTGGAAATGAACATTTCTGCTTCTAGCCTCCATCTTCCTTGGAGTCTATGTCTTCTGTCTTCTCTTTCTGTCTTTGGCAGTCCTTCCTCCAAAGTCCTAGAAGTCTCCTTCAGCATTAAATCATTGAGGTCCTCATGGTGGAAGAAACTTCAGAGCCTTGCAACCTCTTTCTATAACTCTTTTGCCTGCTTCTTGAGGGACACAACCAAGAGGCAGCATTCACAATTGCAGGCACTCCCCGACCTGGCCATCACTGGAAGGAACCTGCCATCCACAGTTCCAATCAGGATCTAGGTGGAAGGTTCAACAGTGAGCGGGCCTGTCTGGACAGACACCTCACAGGTGCAAGCAGAGGCTGTGGCAGTGACTCTGGCATTGATACATTCTCCAGCCATTTCCCTGGGTGTCTTAAACAACAGCCTCTCTCTTGATGCCCTTCTTCCAAGCAAACCTTCCCTAACAAACTCACCAATAAGCTGATCTGTTTGGTCATAACCTTGGTCCCAAATGGTTCCTTTTCCCTGCTTCCTCTTACCAAGCTTAAAGGATCATCTTCAAAAAGAGGGGATGGAGGTGGCAAACTGACATGTGAACTGCTTTCAAACTGCTTCCCCTGTTTGCTGTCCCTATTCACTTGCTCTCTAGTCACCAAGGGAGTCTCATTTTATATATTGCTGGGCCTGGACTGGTTCCAACCTCTCGTTAGGACTTTTGTCAGGCACAGGCAGCAATCATCCATGAATCATTCAGCTAGCAACATTTCCATCCTCTCAGAGCACAAGCCTAAAATATACACAGCCCACCAAACAAACACTCAACAAACCAAACACATAGGCAGTCTTGTGCAAGAAATGGGAATGATCACTTACTTCTCTGTCTTTATTGCAAGTGATTAATAAAGCTAGGGTTAGGTGATCTAAATGCTGAACTGTGCAGATGTTTTCGGAGTTAAAATGGGCCAAAACTGGCAGGTCCAATCTAAATGAGTGAATTAATTTTAGATCAGGGATGGGTTATTATGATCTATCAAAAGTGCACAGATTTAGAACAAAGCCCCTGGTCAGGGAAAGTCCAGCCACTTAGTATCATAGTATCAGAAGGAGCCTAAAGCAGGCCATCTAGTCTGACCCCCTGCCAATGGCAGGAATGGGACAATGATTTGTCCCAGCCCTGAGGCTATTCTTCCTACCTTCTCCCACCTCACCCCCAAACAAGATATTTTTAGCCCCCTGACACTACCCATCTCCAGACAGACCATCCACCCCTATTTACTTACTCCAGTTCCTGGCACCATTGAATGTCTGTATACATTTCTCTTAAACCACAATCACATGGATTAAACTAAGCTGCTTGATCAGCGACCAGGTCCCCTGTGTGTTTGCCATGTAATATTCATTTATTGGTTAGCATTGTGGAACATTAAAAACATTGAGATAAAATACCTTTTACATTTTCAAGTCAGTGATTAACTGCAGCTTCTAGTTGAAACTAGCAATATGGTCACAAATATTAGTTTAATTCAATAAAATTTAAATCAAATTCTTTAGGCACCAGTGCTGAAAAAAATTAAAATTAAATAGCTTAGCCCCTGTTCTTCAGCACAACATCTATACTGTGCTCATCTTCATAGCTCATCTCAATATAACAAACCCAATTCCTCGTTTCTTCCCCCCCACCCCTTTCTTTTACACGTACATGTAAACCAGATGTTATTGATGTGAGAATATGAAATGTGACAAAATGCCTTGTTAGTTGTTTTTTGTTTTTAAGCCCACAGTAAAACTCTTATAGGAGACCATGGCTAGAATTGGAACTATGTACAAGTATGGAAAGGCAGACCATAAGTTGCCACACCTCTCCTGACTTCATGGCTCTATTGAGAGCCTGCCAATTTACTTCAGTTACAGATGTTCTCATACTAAGAAGATATCTTGGAAACTTAAAGTAGACTGTACATTGAAGATTTTGATAGTCTGCAAAGGGGAAGTGATTTTTTTTTTAAGGTCATACAGTCAGTTATTGGTGTTGGCTCTGGGTTTAGGACCTAGAGGCCTTGTTCGTGGGTTGTTACTCAAATCAACCATGACCTCTCCATTCAATAATAGGAAAATTTACTGATACATGGTGGTAACAGAAAAGAAGCAATATAAATAATCAAGCAGTTCTACAGATCTACCAAATCCTAGGCCTGTCATCAGAGTCCAAGTACATCTGGCCAGGATACAGTCTTCACTCTAAGGCTCTCTCTTAAGTGTCAGAATGTCAGCAATCTGGAGATGGGATGCTGAGGCTGACACCCTGCCTCCAGTGGGGTGGATGAGATGGTCTGGTAATGTGCCTTCTGTCCATGATGGCCACAGAGACCCTTCCAAGGGATGGGGATCCCTCTTGGGCTGGAGGATGGATGGGAAGGAGGAGGGACCCTTTGTTACTCTTAAGTCTCTGCTTTTGTATTTCCCTTCCCTCCTGATGTCTCTTGATGACTCTTGATCCATGTGTGTTACTGGTTGGTCTCTCTGTGTGGTTGCCATAATCCATGTAGCTTATCACACGCACACATACTAGGGCTGTGTGAAGCTCTGGTTGCTGACTTGATTTGGCAGAAATTTGGCATGATTCGGCAGCTGAATCTCTAAATCCAAATTGAATCAGGAGCCCCTTTAATTTTTCTGAATCAAATTGGGATCCTCTGAATCGATTGGACAGATTCAATGATTCAGGCATAGGCACAGCTTTAAAAGTTTTTTTTCTATATACCTCAAGGTACCAGGCAGCTCATGAGCGCTGAGATGGTGGGGCAGATGGAGCTTCCCATGGGACCCCAGCATGCTTGGCAGTGGACCCGGAAGTAGACCAAAAGCACTTCTGGGTCCATGATGGAGTATGTGGGGGATCCCTGCCCCGCAGCTCGGCTACTGGTGCCTCCTGAGTCTGGGGCGGCACCTGAGGTCCCTCTACAGTTGATCACGGAGCCGGGGGGGTGGCAGGGTCAGAAGTGAATCAAAAGTACTTCCATTCCACTTCCAGCTCCACATCTGAGCATGTGGGGCCCACCCCCATGCTCCTGTGGGACACTCTATCTGCTGCACCATCTCAGTATTCATAAGCCATGCCTGGTACCACAAGGTATGTAGAAAAAACATTTAAAGCTGTGTCTGTGGCCAAATCACTGATTCTTCAAATCAGCATAGAATCTTCAGATCCAGATTTGGCTGAATCAAATTGGGACAGTGATCTGAATCAGTTAATCAAATCACTGTCCCCTGATTCGGGCCAAATCTGAATCAAATATGACCCATTTCGCACATCCCTAACACATACTACTTTTATCTTTCTGGACCTTCTTTTAGTTTGGTCTGTTCCCTCAAAACTGGTACTCAGGCCCTCCTGCACTGGGGCCTTGTTAAATGGTGCCACTTTTTTCATATTATGGACAGTGTTGTACATACTCCCTCTGTTTTCCATGCTGTGTGTCTTTGTTGGTCTTTTTGTGTTAGCCTTGAAAGCAGACAAGCTGTCTATGGAGAGACTGTGAGACCCAGATGCTTAGAAATCAACTAACCCCTTCTGCCCAGCCAATCTAGTGTGTGTGTGTGTGTGGGTGTATTTGTGTGTACACACACCTATGATTCCCAAAAAGCACACCTTTAAATACCATTTCTAAGTCAACAATTGGTACAGTAAAGAACTGTATCCCCAGATTTCTTTCACACTAACCCTTCTTCCTGTCCAGTGGACTGTGCCACAGTTATTTTTTGTCCTCGTTAATAAGAAGAAAAAATATGACAACCCCATTATTAAAAATATCTCACCAGAAAAGTTTTAGAAAATACCAAGACCTACTCAGCAGTTCAGCTTGGATTCTCACTTTGGCTTTTTAGTCCATATAAATGGACAACAGTTCTGGTATAAAGTTGGGAAATGAATGAGGCCCTTTCTTACAATGGTGATCAATTTAAAGATGCTGCTGGGAAGTTACTCTCATTATACCTTACCCTACATGAGTAACATGACATGATTTTTTTTTTCCATAGAGGAAATTAGAGCTACATTTTAGCTCCCCTTTGGCAAACATAGAACTCAACACTGGTAAATATGTAAATAGAGCATGGCAAGAAATCTGAATTTGCAAGGGAAACAAAACCAGGGGGGAGTATAACTTTGGTCTTGGAGAAAGTGTGACTAAAAGACAACCCATCAAAATGGCTGAAGAAGATTTTTTCTTTATTGAATGAGTTTAACAGTCAGAAATTTTCATTTGAGAGAAACAAATGAGAATGCCAAGAGAAGGTGTTGTGAAGCTTTCAGTCTCATGACAAAGTTCTGTTCAGCTTCCTTGAAGTGCCCTATTTTATGGCCAGTGTACAGTAAAAGCTGGTGATCACTGACCTGTAAGCTCTCTCTTGTGATGAGATAGTATGTTCACATGGGAAAATTATTTATGAAATATGCATTTAGAACATGAAAAATAAATATTTGCAACAGACAAGACAACCACATAGGTTCATTTCACTGGAATCTCCAGTCATTTTCCTTAAAGCATCACTTTCCTTAAAATGAAAGACTGTATGGAGGGGAGCAGGTGTTTTTAATAGAATGTAGCTATCCCCTTTCATTTGCCCAGTAGCTAAGGAACTAACTGCAAGTTTTCTTACGTTGTTTTCTCTCTCCTGTTATCCTATCTGCAGTATTGCACCTTTTTTGCATACTTCTTTATTTTTTTGTTTCAATAAACCCAATTATCTCTTTATTACTGTAGTACAGGGAGATATTTTACAATGCTTAGCTGCAAGTGTATTTTTGTGTGTCTCAATGGCTAATTAGAAAAGAGACTGCAAACATTCCCAGCAGGGGAAAAAGGAGAGAGACAAAAAGGGAAAGAAATGTATTGGCTAAAAACTGGTATGGAAAAGCAGAGTAAAATAGTCTTGACCAATAAATTAACTCTCTATCTCTCCTATAACCTCAAATATAGCTGCTTATTGATTTTAGTCTTTGCATGCTTTTATCCAGGGAATCTACTCACCTGAAAACTTAGAGGCATACCCCATTGTCCTGTCGTAGCATGGAAGGAGAAACATTTTTCATGTCAAAAAACAAAATAGAAAAGAAAAACTGATCAGTCAGGAGGGTTTAACTAGATTCCTATCCTTTACCTAGCCTATCACATCCAAGCTGTGTCCTACTTTCTCATGGACTGTGTTTAGAAAAATAATTTTAGTCCTAGTTTATGTATAAAATTACAAAAAGCTATAGAAATATTAGTATCATTTATAAGTAAGACAGGGCTATATCATGTTCAAGAAACATAACATTCATTTATAATGATAGTGGTCCCATAATACATTTAAATATGAGAACTACAATGTGAGACTTGTATAATTCCACAGTAATGATATAGTAACTATGCTGCTTGTGTTTCATCACAATCTGAATCTTCCCTGATCTCTGATCCTTAAAACTGTGTTTCAAATGAGGTATCTCATTTCCTTACAGTGAAGCTTTTTGGAGGTCATTTCAAATGTCATCATTTTGAAGGGAAAAATATATTTGGAGAAATAGTACCAGAAAGGTCAAGAGGCAACTAATAATATAAGAGTTTGATGGATTTTTAACTAACTTGGGTATTATAAGCAGAGAAATTTTGGAACTGCTACTATTCTCCAGAGAGATAGTCATGGATATGGCACTTTCAGTCAATGCAAAATTCCTACTATACATTTTATCTGACTAAATAGGCTTACTTCAGTGACAAAAGGGATATTGTTTCTAGCAAATTTTTGATCATTACCATTTCACCATTATTCATGTATGAGTTGTAAGTAACTTAATATTAGACACAAAACAGTAAAAAGTAAACTGTTTTGAACAATTTCCTAATTGTTATTAGTCCTTTGGGATCTTACTTGGGAAGTCATAATGGTTTCACACTATACTCCTTGAGTTGGTAAATATTATTGTCATGAACATCCAGATCTGTGTAAGAAATTGCTTTACTATTAGTGCTGTGCAAAGCTTTGGTCCCTGATTTGATTCAGTGGGGATTCAGCCCGATTCAGTGGCCAAATCTCCAAATCCAAATTGAATCAGGAGACCCTTTAATCTCTCCAAATCGAATTGAAACTCTACAAATCGATTTGGAGAGATTTGGAAAGATTCAGTGATTTGGACATAGGCACAGCTTTAAATGTTTTTTCTACATACCTCAAGGTACCATGTGGCTCATCAGTGCTACGATGCTGGGGTGGCTGGAGCATCCCACAGGAGCGCAAGGGGCTCCCTAGCATGCTTGGCAGCAGACTCAGATGTGGACTACTTCCAGTGCACTTCCAGTCCATTTCCAGGTCCTCGGGGAACATGTCGCCGCACATCTTGCTGGTTCTGTGATTGATGCGTTCTGGGTCTGGGGAGCACCCAGGGTCCCTCTGTTGCTGATCACTGAGCTGGGAGGATATGGGGAGCCCCACCCATGTGCTCCATCCACCCCAGCATTGCAGAGTTCATGAGTCACACCTGGTACCTTGAGGTATGTAGAAAAAACATTTAAAACTGTGTTTATGTCTGAATCAGCATTGAATCTTCAGATTCGGCCAAATCAAATTGGGGACAATGATTCAAATCAATGAATCAAATCACTGCCCCCAATTCAGACTGAATCCAAATTGAATATGGCCCATTTCGCACACCCCTATTTGCCATCTGATGGTGAATTCCTTCAGGCCTATTGCTTTGACAGGTCTGTCAAATTGTCTCTGTTTTCTTTATCTATCATCATCTCAATCCCTTCCCTTTATTTGTTTTTGTTAATATTGCTAGTTATCTAGTGGCAAGGGTTCTGTTTTCTTTGTGTTGCCCTGTTTTGTGAAGATAGAAACAAAGTAAGCATTAGGCATTGAGACACAAAACAAAAATATCTGTTTTTTGCCTTCTCTTAATCTTCTACATAGGAAAACTATGCATCCTCTTCTCTGATCTGCCTTTTCCATCTGACCTTTGTGGATTTGTTTTGCATTTTTAATGCCTCTTTCTACTCTAAATAATTCCATTACATCATAATTACTACCCTCTAAGTTTCTGACCACCTTCCCTTTTGCAGCAAATTCATCCCTATTATCTAAGAGATCCAAAAGTTTCAAATATATGCCCTCTTTGTTTCCTCAAATTTACAATATGAGGTTGCCCTCTGTAAATGTTAAGAATTTGTTAGATATGTTATATTTTGGCAGATTTTTCTTCCAACCTGTCATGACACAAATTTTATAATTTAGAGATGCTCCTTAATAGAAGACTGAGTAAACTGGGAATTGGATGATGATCCTTGGGTTGGAAAGCAGCTAGTTAATTAGTCAGTGAGAGAGAGGGGGAAGGCCTGTAGAGGTTGCCTACTGCTCCACAATTAAAGTTTGTAGTTTACTTCTTCCCATTCATTATATGCCTATATTTACTAAGCCCGGTGATCACTAGGGATCCAGATTTTCGATTTTCCAATGGAAAAATGGAGAAAAAACATGGATTCCTCCCTTTACCTGAGGAAAACACTGATTTTTTTCATTTTAATGGAGAAACCCACAGATTTTGCAATTTTGCAAAGAGGTTTCTTCAGGCTAGCCTGCAGAGCTTCAGCCTGCAAGGGGCTGGGATGGAGCGGGCAGATGGGAGTCAGGCAGGGGTTGCCACATGCATGAATATGCACATGGCTGCCAGGCAGCCTGGAGAGCAGCTCCCACAGGTAAGTTTGGGGCAGCAAGAATTGAGGCCCCCATAAAGATAGACAAAGGGATTTGGGCAGGGCTTGGGCTGGGTCTGCTGCCCAGCCAGGAGGTGCATGGGGCTTGGGTCCCAGGGCCAGAATGCCCAGCTACACGGCCACAGCAGGGAGTAGGATGGCACCGTAAGTAGCTCATCAAGGGGATGGGGCCAGCTCCCCAGTACTGTGTGTATTGCCAGAAGGGAAGGGTGTACATGTGTCCCCCAGATCTGTGCGTGGGGGGGGGGAACAGGTTGCCCACTGTGGGCTCAGACTCCCCACCCTGCTGCCCTCCCCTAGGACCTCTGCAGCCCAGTGTGATCCAACAAGGTGTGATCCAGCAAGGTGTGATCCAGGCTGCCTTCCTTGCAGCAGCAAGGGGCTTCCCTGCCTGGTCCTGATGTGCCCTGCTAAAAACGTTGATTTTTTTTTTTTTAAGAGACTACATTTTTCATTGGATATTTCAATGGATAAATTCCCAACCATCTCTAATTTATATTAATAGCATATATTTGGTAATGGTAGTTTTAGATTATTATATATTTTATTATCTTGTTCTTTGACTATTGAATTCAATTTATATTCATCACTGAATTAGCTGTTGATTTCTAAAGGATAAGAAAATACTTCTCACTTAAAATGTTACATAATATAATTGCTAGTATTATTCTTTTTATTATAAGTGTTAAATAGTTCTAATTTATCAAGTAGGCTTCCAAAGAGTTAGTATTATTTAAGGATTCCAGCACTGTGAAATTTTTAGTGTTGCAGTAAGGAGAGTAGGAAATCCCTTAAGAATGTTGCAAAACATTTTTTTTTTATCTTTGGAACTTTCTTCTAAACTCTGTTAATGGATTGTTGAAGGGAGGCTTTTTGGTGCAATTTCAGCCATCAGCTGCAGAAAAAAAATGAGTGTTGAAGTGCATATGTGTAGGTGTACAAAAGGCTGATGATATATATAGCACATTAGCAAGCACTGCCTATCACAAGGGAAATCAGAATGCCATTGTTGCCTAGAAAGGGGTGGCAGGCTTTTATCATAGACAGAAATGAATGAAATGGTTGTATCCATTACTTTAAGTTGTCCGTTTTTAGTTTTCACTTCTTTAATATTTTTTCCCATTTTTGCCATTGACATTTGCATTGGCTAACTGTACTATTTGTATTTTAAAGGGAATATGATATCCAGTTAATCCATACCTTGTAAAGCATTATGCCTTGCTTTCCTCCAGTTTCCCAGCCATGCTTTTTTTTGATGGATCTGTACGTTCTCTTATTGATACCTTCATACCCATAATTCCACTCAGAGTACTGACTGTTTTATGGTGGCCAACGTTTGACTCCTAGAATTTTCTCTAAGCAAATCCATTTTCAAACCACCAGTCAGGACTTAAAAAAAAAATACATGTATTCATGTAAAGCTCAACTTTGTCTATAGAATGCCTGCATTTCAATTGTACAACATTAGCCTGCTGAATCTCTAAATCCAAATTGAAATGGGAGACCCTTTAATCTCTCCAGAGATCAACTTGGAGAGATTCAGAGAGATTCAATGATTCAGACATAGACACAGCTTTATGTTTTGTCTGCATACCTCAAGGTACCAGACAGCTTGTGAATGCTGAGATTGTGGGGCAGATGAAGCATCCTATGGGATCATGGAGGGGTCCCCAGCGCACTCAGTGATGGACCAAGTCCTGCAAGAAGCACTTCCAGTCCACTTCTGAGTCTGCCATGAAGCATGCAGGGGACCCTCATGCTGCTCCCTGACTTGGTCACTGGTGCCTCTTGGGTTGGGGTGGACACCTGGGGTTCCCCTGCAGCTGATTGCTGAGCTGGTGGGAGCCTGGGGGGTCCCCCATGTGCTCAGTGGCAGATCCGGAAGTGGA
Organism: Caiman crocodilus; assembly: GCA_030014935.1. NCBI lineage: Eukaryota > Metazoa > Chordata > Crocodylia > Alligatoridae > Caiman > Caiman crocodilus. The sequence goes on along the minus strand of JAGPOW010003316.1, from coordinate 54,842,076 downwards.
CTGGAAGTCCTTCTGGTGCACTTTTGGGTTCACAGCTGAGCACATCCCCCCGCCCCATTCCTGTGGGATGCTTCATCTACCCCAGCATTGCAGCATTCATGAGCCGTGCCTGGAACCTCAGGAGATATATAATATATATAAAATTTAAAGCTGTGTGTATAGCCAAATGGCTGATTCTCTGAATCAGCATCATGGAGCATTCCACAGGAGCTCGGGGGCGGGGAGGGGGTCCCCAGTGTACTCAGCAGCAGAACCCAAAGTGAACCAGAAGCACTTTCAGTCCACTTCTGGGTCCACTGCTCCCCCCTGCATGCTCCCCTGCCTTGGCCCTCCTGAGTCTAGGGGGGCACTTGGTGTCCCCCCATGGCTGATCACTGAGCTGGTAGAGTATGGAGGTGGGGCATCTGTGCATTTGGTAGAAGATCCAAAAGTGGACTGGAAATACTTCTGGTTCACTTTCTGGTTTGCTACCAAGCATGCAGGGTTCATCGCCCGTCACACTCCTGTGGGATGCCCTATCCACCCCACCACCTTAGCACCTTACCAGCCACACCTGGTACCTCAAGGACTGCTGAAAAAAATATTTAAAGCTATGTCTATTGCCAAATCACTGATTCTCCAAACTGGCATTGAATTTTCTGATTTAGATTTAGCCAAATCGAATCAGGACAATGATCCGAATCAATGAATCTCAATTGAATATGGCCCATTTTGCACACCCTTACTGGTTACTTCCTGCCTTTTGAAAACAGGTTTGGATTTCAAGGCATTACACCCTTTTGTTTCTCTGTTAATTAATCTGATTACATTTTCAATATTGCCTTTGCACTGTCTTCTTTCCATTTCCTTCCGCATGGAAGCACAAGGGACTATGTTTTGACCCCAAATGTATCTCTGTTTATAATTACCTACTACCTGCCTTCATATTCTTCATGTTTTTATTTCCAAAACTGTTTCTATCAACTTTTCCACTAAATATATTCCTTTCTCCATCCAGTCCTATAAATCCACCTATCTTTCTGGCATGTGGACTATCAGCTACCAATTCAAGTTCAACATGCCCACTTCAAAACCTACATTTTTGATCTCCTACTCAACAATCAAGTCTTCATTCCATCCCAATTCTTGCATTTCCATTGACAATAACACTATCAAGCTGGATATGTGTCCCTTAATTTGCTTGCTATCTTTGAATTTAATGCAAAATCTGTTTCAACTGTTCTATCTATTTTTTAAAGTTGTTGGTTTTTTTTCTCTATGAACATTGCCAAGACCTTTCTCCTCACCCCTAAATGGAAGAATGGTTAGAATTTGCAAAGCCTTTATCTAACCTTCCTTCAAGGCCCTTTCCAGAACTAATCTCTTCTATAATGCAAAAGGAACTTGCAACTTGATTATGGCTAGACAAGTTGCAAGTTGTGATTATAGGGCTATCTAAAATATGATTAAAAGATCTGAACACAATGTCCACAGTGAAACTGTTCCATCCATTTTTTATTTTCTATCTCTGTCACAAAACCTATCATCTTTCTTACATTTTGAACAGTAGCTATATTGAGCTGTTCCCAATAGTGCTTTGGTCTTTTTTTTCTTTTTCTTTTCTTGTATTTTCTGGGTAGTTATAGTTGATTTCAAGCCAGCAATGTGAAGGAAAAGTTCAAACTCTTCTTTTCAATGAATATTATTTCACAATATCTACATTCTTTAAACTTCTTGGAGTTACTAGGTAGGGATAGTGCACAAAAGAATTCCCTTTGTGGCTAGCTAGAGAGCAAAGAGAACTTGATTTTAACTCTCCTTTTTTAGAGTTTATTCAGTTTAATGTGTGCATTGATTTATTATCTTAATAGATTTGAAGAGTTGAATGGATTTAGAGGAAAAATTTGTGACTTTGTAAATTATCCTGGAGAGAGACCTATTTAGCTTCTTTAGAACAATTAAAGAAGAAGATTCCATAACTTCCCTAGGCAGTTTATTCCATTATTTTAACAGTTAATAAGATTTTTTTTCTTGAAGTTTGATCTAGATCTCCTTTGTTAAACCCAGTGCCCCTTGTCTATGGTAAAGGAGAACAAATATTTGAAAACTGCTAATCATGTTCCCTGCTTAATCTCCTTTTATGTAGAAGAAGCATAACTGTTTTCTCAACCTTTCCTCACATGCTTCCCTTCCAAACCCTTTAGCATTTTTGCTTGTCTCTGTATGTCCTCCAGCTTCTTCAAATGCTTCCTGAAATGCAATACCTAAAAACAGACACAATAGCCAAGGTAATGTCTAAACAGCCCTGAGTAGTATAGGATTATCACCTTCCGCATCTTTCATTGTAATGCTTTCATTAAAACAACCAAAACACGTATTTGCATTTTTGTGACAGTATTTCATTGCTGTCTCGTGTCCTCTTTGTGATTTCACCATAATTCACAAATTCTTCATAGCAGCACTACTGGAAAACCAGTTTAATCCCACATTCTGCATTTTTGTCTTTTTTATTTTTTCCCTTCTTTGTTTAGCACCTTCCATTTATTTTTGCTGCATATCATTTTATTGTCTGTAGCTCAGTTCTTTAATTTAACATGATCCCTTTAGATTTTAATCCTCTTCTCCAAAGTATTTACAACTACTACTTTATAGCGAAGGAGTTTAAAAAAAATTGCCTGTCATAGTTAACAGAGATATTTGTAGCCAATATATAAAGTAATTACAACACAATTCTTAGCCCTTATTTTTCTTACTTTTAACTTTATTATCAGCTCCTCACAGCACACTTATCTATGAGGAACAGGTGTGTGTTTTTGGTCAAGTTATCTTCAGTTTATCAAACAACATATTATATACGATATTATACAGATTCTGAGGCCGTGTGCTAGAACCCAGAGTTTAAAAGAATTCTTTGACTTACCTAATACTATCCAAAACCAAGAGCTCAGTTTCAAGAACTATTTTATCTCTTCAATTATTGTTGTTTCTTATTGTCCTTGAACACAGTAAGTTTATTTTTTTCATATCTATAGCACCTGTTCATTTAAATTTTGTAAGTAAGGCGTTATGTTGCAAATCTTAACTTTTACTGTGGCCATCAACACATGGGTCAAAAGGGATAAATTCTGGAATGCAGAGAAACTGGTTATATTGGTCTTCAGGAATAGTGCTGTCCACATTTAGAAAATTCTGGGTGGTAAAAATGCCTGAGGCTTTATACCATAGGCTGATTCAGGATTTTTAAAAGGGGAGTACCAAGAAACACAGAAAAGTAAAGGCATAAATAAGAACATTGGGAGGAAGAGGGCAGGAAGGAGGTTCCAAGCATAGGAAAGGGGAAGGATGCTGAGCGCTACCTCCTTGCACAGGGGTTGCTGCAGTGATACAAGCTGTTGCTGCTGTGGAAAATTCAGGTTCTCTGGAGGCTACCATTTTGGCACCTGCTTGAAACCAGCACCTGTGGTTGGTGCTGCACTCATCTATCCTGAGACATGCAGCGGTAAACAAGTCATTTGTAGCCAGTATATGTGTGCCCATGTACTTCATAGGCAAGCGATGGGTTATGTCACATAATTTGACAAAATTTAAATCTTCAACAGAAAATCGAGGCAAAATATTTGGAAGCTAAATTAGCTTATGATATAGAGTCATCTACACAGTGATAATTCTAAAGAGGCGCAATGATTTCTGCTCTGAGTCCCTAGGGACTAGGGACAGGCATTCACAACCTGAAGCCTGAATTGATTCAATCTTTGCAGGTTAGTCTAACCTACCTAGATTGAACCAATTTGCAAGTGATTAGACATTCCCTTTTGACTCAGGAAATGTGCTAGAGTGGGCCCGAAGCTGCTGGGAAGCTGCCAGGGAGGGCATGCCTGGTAGTAGCCTCAAAAGAACTGACCAAGGATTGGGGTTTAATTCCTCCCTCCTTTATTCACTGGTATGGCCTTGGGCTGAGGTCTGTCTGGCATTCCCCCCTTGCTACTACAGCAGCAAGGGTGGGGCATGGCCAGAGGCTAGCTGTGGCAATAGTAAAGTAATAAAGTGGCATCACATCCTGAGGCAAAGGAGACAGGGAGGGGTTTATTCCCCCTCCTCTCCCTCTGTCCCTGTGGGACTGTAGCTGGGGTCTGCCAACCCTGGCCACTGCCTGTGCTGAATGCTCCTTGTGCAAAGTGAGCCACAGAATAAGCCTCCTCCACTTTGCCTTAGGGGCACATGCTGGCTGGCCACTATGCCCCAACTCCTGCCACTGGAGCAGTAAGGGGGATGACCCTCACATGGCATGAGCCCCATCATGGTTCCCCAGGGGGCTTCAGTGTAGTCCGGGGCAGAAGCAGGTTGGGCAGAGCTGCCACTGACTGTGCAGGGCAAGTGGCAGTGGCATGCTACAGGAAGTTTCGGGGACTTTGGTAACCCCTCCAAGCCCTGGTGCCACTGCTCACCCTGCACAGTTTGTTGCAGGTCTGCCTATCCTGCTCCAGCCTGCAGTGCAACCCCCCCACCCTAGGGAGTGCAAGAGGCTTGCACTCCCTAGGACACCATCACTACTGGTCTTGTTAGGGTCCCTCCCCCCTCACCACTCTAGTGGCAGGGATAGGGACATGGCCAGAGGCTGGTCAGAGTGTCCCCCTCAGGCAAAGGAAGCAGGGTACAGGTTTATTTCTTCCCTGGGGGCTTATTTTGCTGCTTGCCCCATGCAGGGAGCAATAGAAGCCACAGCTGGGGCTGGGAGACCCCAGCAGCAGTCCCATGAGGCACAGGGGACAGAGGGAGGAATTAACCCCATCTCTGCCTGGCTGTGGGTGAGTGGCAGAGATGGTGGCCAGGGCTGCCAAGTTCACACTTGATAGAGTATGTTTGAAAAAAATGGTCTGAAATCATCTCTCATGAACACAGCTAAAGAAAAGTGTGTGTGGAGTGTCAGGGAAAGCAACAGACTGGATAATGGATAATTCTATTTAATTGGAAACAAAATAACTTATCTCTTCATATTTTTGTTAAAATGAGTGGTATCTTAAAATACATAACTAGGCAGAACCAGTTTGATGGACAAGTGACAGCCTGTTTTTCTGCCTGCTCCTTCAACATGGTGTCAGATAGGTAAGGGATGAAGTCAAAAGTATTTGTCAAGTTTTTGTCTTCCCTTCTCCTTTCTCCTATCACTTCTAGCTCGTGAGGGAGTTTAGCATTGCATTATTTTCTCCCAGTTCTCCAGAAAGGTTGACATAGGATGGATGTGTAGAATTTTTTTTTTTATCACCTATCTTCTTTCCAGGCTAAAGAGCTGTCCCCAAAGAAATAAGAGATTTTCTTTTCCCTGTATCTTGTTGGACAGAAAGAGGAACTGGTGAGAGACTAGAGGAGCATGACATGATGATCAGCTCTTTGTTTTGTTAATTATTCATAAAATAAATGGGCTTCTGAATCAAAGCTGTTATGTGAACTCTGTCCCTGAGGGCAAAGACCTCATCTTGTTTAGTCCCATAGCAAGAACTCCGTATTAATTTATTTTAGCTGTTTATAAAGGACACAATAAGGCAAACATTGAAAATCTAAACAGAGCATTGAAAGTCTAAACAGTTAAGTAAGGTTTTTATTTTGACAATATCATTTATTCTCTTTCCTTGCACTGTAGAGTTTTATATGGAAAACCCACTGTTGACAGTGGAAGTGCTGATGTTGCTGTTGTTTGGTTCTGCTTTCTTGAAGATGGAATAAGAAGAGGAGTGAAAAGAATAGCAATGTTAGGCACTGTTGCTTCTGTTTGGATGCTTTTACTTCCAGTGTAGCTTCCAGAGGAAAATAAGACTGTGCTGTACCTTTCAGCCACTCTTAGATTTGGCAAACGTGTTTCCTTGTTGGGCTGTTCTGTTAGGTGGGGGGGTTAAACTGCCTCTCTTGCTACAGGTTTTTAGCAGTGCTGCAAAAGAAGGAGTCTTGGCAGAACTCTTGATAACAAAAAGCAAAAAGGATAGGAAGAGGAGGAGACAAAGACATTAATGAATGTTTCTCATTCCTGGTGGTAGTCAAGGCTTGGAAATTATATGAGAATTCCTCTCTTGGATTTAGTTTACCCAGGTCATGTTGAAAGGGGATGAAGGCTCAGTGGATGCCACTCTGTATCCTGGCATCCTAGAAGGTGCTAGAGTGGCAGCTGTGACAGTAAATCTCACTTTTTGCATTTACTGGATTCCAAGATGAGGACTTTTTCCCATTTAATGTGGTGGGGGAAAGCCAGATGGGGTAGACAGCTGCTGTAGCTTTGGCTTCAGCCCTGACCTGGGGTTGGGCTGGAGCCACAGCTGCTACCTGCCTCTATGCATGCCCCTACTACCTTTATCCTCTGGTCACCTCCTGCTGCCCCCCTACTGCTTACCCTTGCTCAGCAGGCTCCATCCCCCCCTACAGCCTGGGTCATGAAACATGGCCCCCACCTGTCCCCGTAGTAATACTAAGATTTTATATGTGGAAATTATAACAAATTTTTAAATTGTCCATGTCATCTTGGATTATTGGGGGCTGTCTTGGATATGGGTAAATACAGTATTTTGGTCTATCTGTTTTCTTGGCATCAGTGTCAAATTAGAAATATCCCAGGGGGTGGGCAGAATCTTACTTCACTAAAGTTCATTGTTTTGGAAGCAGTCCTTTTGCTTGCTAGACATGATCTTCATGCAGCTCTTGGGTGAATTTGGTTTCCCTTTTATTGTATTAATAGCAGGGGTTTTAATCTAACCTTTAACTTTTTAACTTTTGTCGAGCTGTGTGTGTACGTATTTTGTAACGTACTATACTGGATTTATTTATATTTGGGCAACTTGGAGTTTATCTACACAATAAACAATACACAGTCTACACAACAAACCTCTTATTCAATCATGTTTCATTCTTGATGTACAAAATGCAAGCTTATGTTCTGCCTTCACTTCCGAAGACAAAGACTTAAGTCTTCACCTTTAAACACCTTGAATCTAATTTTTTCCTTGCTATCATTAATCTTTTTCCTAGAATATGGTTGTTACTTGGATCACTGCCTCCTCAGTGATTTTTTTTTTCTTATCTAATTTAATCATGCTTCTTAACATATTTCAGTTGTATAGGAACTTAATTGTAGGATCTAATGTTAAGATATGTATTCTCTAGTTAAGGAATCTAGCCTCCATCAATGAATCTAAGTTTTTAAAATTGGGTTAATCAACATAGTTTCTGAGCAGCTTTTAAGTACTGTTAGCAAATCCACATGTCAGTCTAATTTTCTTCCCCATTTATTAAGCACTTGGTTATTTCCCACCTCCCTTTCCTCCCACCCCATAGAGATTGCATCTCTCTTGCTTTTCTCTTCTTTTTCCTGTTGCCATTTCTTTTTCTCCCACCCCACCCCACCCCACCACTGCTACCCACTCCCTCTTTTCCGTTATGTTCCTGTAGTAGTTGTATATCTGGGAAAGTTAAAAGTAAGTTTTACTTCTCTCACTTGAACAAATTTGGTTCTTTCTGAAAGCCTTGTCCTGTTACAGATACATTTCTGTTTCTTACTTTTCATGATTTTATCTCTTCAAGTTGGCATCTTTGTAGATCTTAGAGGCAGATCAGTGTCGACCTTTGGAAAGCAAAGTATCAGGAAAATGTGCCCTTAGCAGATTTGGTTTAAAGATTCTGTGTTTATCTGAGCCTATGTTTCTTGGGTAGTTGTAGCTGTTTTGCTGTGGCAGCAGAACGTTACCCCCAAAAGCTGGGTAAGTACTAAGACAGTTAACAGTTGAGCTCAGTATGAGTTATCAGCACCCATGCAACCATGGGTATTTCAAACATATAGCCCAGGGGTTTCTGCATGGGCTACAATTGTTGAAGGAAAGACATACCATAAGAACCTCAGCAGAGATGTTGCAGGTGAAGGTAAAGGGAGTTAAAGTGGCTTCTGTCCCTTTGTGGGCTTAGTATAATCCCAGATATTTTTCAGAGAATCTTGGAGGCCTGTCTCATGTAAATGACTTCTCGAGTCTGCCTATTAAGTTGCAGTACGGCCTAGAACAGGGGTGTCAAATATACCTGGGGCCTCAATCCAGGGCTCCTTTGCGCAGCTGACATGTAAAAATGAGTTTGGAATCGAGGAAAGGATTTTACGATATCTATCTAATAATAACTCTTGTTTTATTTGTCCTGTGTCTGAGTGAGTGTTCGAGGTGTATAATTTAAGGGCAATCCTTTTGTTTTAAAAGAAGTTTTGGTTTAATAATATTGACAATTTATCCTGTCTAATATCCTACCTAATATAAATATTGAAAGAAATCTCACCTTTACCATGCTAATCTTATTCTGTTTGTGTAAAGCCTAGGTAAATGTTTGGGAGGAATATTGATAATTTACTTTCTTCTCCATAAAATGTATAGTTTCTCTCAATTCCATAGGTTTAGGACTATAATAAGCTTTTAAATCATCTTTCTCTCTCTCTGTCTCTAAGTAAAATATGCGTGTAAATAAAATGCATCATTCTGACCTGCTTTTGACAGCTCCTATGTCTTATGTTTTTAGATTTTATTATATGTAAGTAGTTAGGAATTACTGTGAGGTGTAAAAAAATGGTATTATTACAATTTGATAGAATATTATTCCTTAAGTGAACTTAAGATTTATTTAATTCTTTTTAATAATAGTAGTAGTAACAGTAGTAATAGTAGTAACTTTATTTTAGAGAAGGTTGTACTCATTTTTGGCAGAGGAAGAAGCCATACATTTTACTTTTAAGATTTATTTCATCATGTTTTTTCTAAAACTGACTGTACAAGAGGAAAGGCGTAATTCTCAGTATCTACATTGCCCTCTTACAATTCAATTACTAAAACTGTACCCACAAAAACAAAGGATAACAATGACTAGATCACTCTACATATGCCAGATGAATGTGAGTTTTATCACAAAATTGATTTCACTATAATGAATAGGAATATTTAACACAATATTGACTTTTCTACTTTTCTGATGAAGAAATAGAAATAGATTTAGCTGTTCTAGGGAGAGAGAATTAAAGTACGTATGAGATGTATCACTCACTTTCTTGGAGTAGATATTCCGATGACTATCCAATATTGGGAAACAATGTATATTTATTAAGACTGTATGAAATTTCACCGGGTGTTTCATTTTGAAGCTGTTTCTACATGTTTTAAGCTCAAAACAGCAAAACTGTAAAGAAACAAAAGGCTTTGAAATGCCTTCAAAACAAAACATTGTTTTGAGAACACTCAAAACATTTCAAAAGTTTCAAAATGTTTTGAGTTTCAAAGCCAAGCTTGCTTAGCTTCAGCATCGGTCCCAGCTGGCAGCAGCAGCCTGCTGTCATCCCACGCACAGATCCGGGGGTCCACAACCCCTGGAGGACTCTGGCACAAGCCTGCAGAACTCCCAGTGAGTGCAGGCCCCCAGATCTGCATGTGGGATGACAACATGTGCTGCTGCCAGCTGGGGCCAGCAGCAGCAGCAGTCTTCACAGCACTCAGTTTAAGCTGCACCCAGCTCTGGTCCCAGCTGGCAGCGGCAGCTTCCTGTCATCCTGTACACAGATTTGGGAGCTCACACCCCCAAGAGGAGTCCAGCACAGCCCAACAGCCCTCCTGGGGTGTGGGTCCCCAGATCTGCATGTGGGATGACAGGAGGCTGCCACTGCTGTCAAGTGATACAAGTTTTCCTTTCAACTGTTTGAGGTGCAGTTTCCCAAAAACCTCTATACCTAACTCCTTGAGACTTGGCAGGATGCATGCTCTCAGAAGGGGTTATCATCCCTGCAGTTTTCATTTGAATCAGGCAAGAAATGGCAAAGTGTTAAGCATTTTCATGATTCCCCATTATAGCCTATTGGCAAAACGTGTCGAAACAGCAAAACAGTTTTGATGAAACGAAATGGAACAGTGCTTTGAAATGAAACTAAACGATGAAACAAAACACTGTCCCTTTGAAACAGTGAAATAGAAGTCGAAATAAAATGGTGTTGTTTCTCACAGCCCTAATATTTATAATGTGTGTGCTTTTAATACATGGCAACTTAAAATGTATTCTATTTTATTTTTCTATTTCTATTTCTGGGTAAGATTTGGAGACTTTGATTTCATGCTAATCCTTTTGTCAATGGATAGTGTAGGGTACACTTAATTTTAAATTCTAAATTTCAAATACCTTTGGAATGTAAAAAATTACTGTTATGAGGTGTTTTGTTTTGTGTTTTTCTCAACAAAGGTTATGCAAGATGTTTGCTTTCCCTGTCCAATTTTGTGGAATACAGTATTTAAATGCAAATAGGTTGCATAAGGGCATATTTTGATTTGTTATCTCTACCTCTTTCAAAGCAAATGAACTTAGTTGTACTGCAAAATGTTTGTAAGGATTTTGATCAACTCCAACACCAACATGGAAATGTGTGTATTTTATTATAGACTAAAGAAGAAAAATATTCACATTAATTACACTAAACAGAATATTTGGTGGTGAACAACTGCTTCTAAGGATAGCCTTTTGGGTGGGCCATTTTATAACTTAGAGAGTTGCTATTCAGAGCAAAGATGTAACAAGCAGTTTGTTCTGTGAATCACCATTTTGCTTCTCTCTAAATCAGCACATGGTGCTGGCACCTCAGGCCCCCCCTCTACAGGCCTCTACAGGCCCCTCTCAGGCCCCCTTTACATGTACAGGTAAAGGTGTGATCTAAGGCCTGATCTATACAGTGGAGCCTCCTGCCTTGCCACATTAGATCTGATCATGTTTTATTGCTGCTGTAGAGGGAGCCCAATCCTGGGCTTTCTCTGCATTGGCAAGAGGCAGGCTTCCAGCTGTGCGGAGCCACATGCAGCTAGGACCAAGAATCCTTGCACCTGATGGGGCCCTTGGTCTGAAATCCCTGTCAGGGGTTGTCAGTCCCAGCTGCGCTTGTGGAGGTTCTCAGTGCTGGAATTCTTGGTCCCTGTTGCTTGGGTGGCACAGCCAAGATTGAGAGCCCCATCATATGTGGGACTCATGGCCCCAGGTGTGCCCCCTGGGCAGCCCAGTCAGCTGTGGGACTCTCAGTTCCCACAGTGATGGAGCACTGCTGTAGTTTCCCAGCTGGGCAGGTTTGTGGAGAACCTCAGGGCTGAGATTGCAATCTATGACAGATCTCACCCACTGCCTCTGCCAGCCACAGACTGACTACCCATAAAAATTAAACCAGCTATAAAGTCATTGCACATTTTGAGCAATGACTTTATAGCTGGTTGGACCTTTTTAAAGTATGATAGTTAATCTTCACATGTATCCAGTCTAAATGTATTGCCCAATTAATAAGGTAATTGTGCAATAGATATAATATGTAGGGGGGGCCTCATTCACCCACCTCTGTTAGCTTACTAATTTAATTGACAGAACTCCTTATTGCTGTCTACAAACTAAATTCCACAGTTTAGAAAACCCATATTAAAGAACCCACACATCACTTGTTCCTGCTCAAAATGTGGGCCTTAATATTTTAAGTACAAATGACTGGGTCTTTGGCCAATTGCTTCAAATGGGAAATTAATATAAGCTTATGTATTATATAATATATGTTCATTATGATGGTATAATGAACATATCAGTTGGTTCTGAAAACTTGAACTCAAGGACAGACTGTTTCCTTATGCTCCTATTTCTAAACTTGCCTAGTTCTTTTCTCAGTTGCCATAATATAAATGAATAATTTAGTTCAGTAATAGTCATTTGCAGTTACAGGTCTTTGATACATGGATGTCTTACTGATACTTATTCTTCAGACATGAAGCCAGCTGGTAAAGAGGCCTGGAGGTGTAAATTATTTTCTTTTGTTTATTCAGAAAGGTAGGAATAGATGCTTGGCCTCATTTGAAATGAACACATTTCAAAGGGAAATGCAAAAGTATTCATAACTTCCTTTGGTTTGGGGTCCCTGAAAAGACCCCAAATATTTGTTCAATTTTTCACTAATTCCCTTGTTTGTAGAAAGGTTAAACTGGTTATCTGGGTGTAGGATTGATACTTTTGGTTCATAAAACTCAAAATTCTATAGCAAATGTCATTATGCAGATTGATCCCACTGAGTTGAACAATGATATTGTGAACTGCAAATGTGGCATGATTTGCACAGCTCACTTGTGCATCCCCATATTTCCTGTACTAAAATCTATTCTTTTCTCCTTAAAAGTATAGGGATGTTAAGATATTATTTACTCTTAATATTTACTTTATTTCTGTGTTGGACATTGAAATAAATCTTATAAATGGTTCTCACTGAATCTGTTCCAAAATCTACTGAAATCTGAGAGACGTTTTCAGTGATTTCAATGGGATTTGGATCAATGGGATTGCTCTCCTATTTAATGATCTCCTTATACACTTTATCTAAATGCCATGGATTTAAAAAAAAATGAAACAAACCCTAGGTAAGGTACCTAATTGAAATGCTTCTGATGAATGCATTTAGGAGATGATTAGAATAAGGTGAATAAGAGGTTCTACATTGCACAATTGGAGTGATTTTTCTCAGCAGTTTAGCTGTATCTTGATTGATCTTTCTTATTCTGTACATAAATATTGGAAAGAGATTATGTAACTGACAACAAACAATATATCTAAGGTCTTTTGAAAATAGTGTTTTTTACCAACACACTAGCTAAATTATTTGTAAACATTCTGAAGGCTCTGACATTTCTGTTATGATATTTTAGATTGTTTCTGTTTGGGGCAATAACATACAAAGCTGTAAAAGCTAATTTACAATATTTGTTTCCAACTGTTCCACAGTTCAGTCGCTTGGGACCAAATGCTGTTATCCTTTATGTGCCTAAATAGAAGTTTATCTGCTGTATAAGTGGCATTTTTGGCACTTATGCACAGTTTCTAATTATATTACACATGGAGTGTGGGTCCATGGTAGGCCTATGTGAATAGGGAAGTACTCAATTTGATTCAGATTCGGCCAGTTCAGAGGACAGTGATTTGATTCGGGGATTCAGATCACTGTCCCGAACCAATTTGGCTGAATCAGCTTTGGAAGATTTGGTGCTGATTCGGAGAGATTTGGTGATTCAGCCATAAACTATAATGGGTAATCACTGAAATACCTGTACTGTTGTTGGATTTGGATGGAAACAGTATGACTGGTAGTGCCTTCTGCAGGCATGAGGCCTGCCAAGTTTCAGGGAGATAGGTGCAGGGATTTCTGGGAAACTGCACCTCAAACTGTTCAAAGCAAAACTCATGTTGTGTGTGACTTTGCATGTACGTTAAGGCTCAGTGGGATGAAAGCATCAGAGATGGTAGCCCATTCTGAGGCCATGAAGCCTGCCAGGTTTCAAGCAGATATGTATAGGGGTTTGTGGAGAACTGCACTGCACCTCAAACTGTTCAAAGCAAAACTTGTGATGTGTGACACTGTATATGTTTAAGGCACAGTGGGATGAAACCAGCTGGGATGGTAGTCTGTAACAGGCGGCCTTCCTGGTGCTAGTTAGATCTTCACCGCCCACCTGTTTCTGGGCCAGGCACCCACCCCTTTTTTCTGCCATGCCTTGATGGAAACCTGATTCAGATATTTCCAAGGCAGGAGGCTGCCCATTTAGGTGTTTTGAGGTGACACCCATTCTGCACTTTCCCTTACACTGTGGCCCATGCCTCAAAGATTGCATCCTTCACCCCCTCCAGCTGTGGTCTCCTCTCTGGGACCTTTGGCTCCCTTTTAGGCCCTGGCCAAATCTTCAGGCCAGTCCAAATCTTGAGCCTCTTGCTCTGGGCATTCCTCTCAGTGGGTCCCTGGCCCTTTGACCCCTCTTTGTCCCAGCACAGACCAGTTGAGGGTACATAAGTTTTATTACACCAATGGAATAGTTGGAGAACTATATCTTAGTAAGCTCTTGGGTTTAAAAACACTTAATCAGACTGAGGAAGCATCTAGTTGGTGTGTGTGCACTCTTCCTGTGTGAACATAGGCTCATCTGTCAAAAGTGGTTTGTGAATTCAAACAAGCACTGAACCTCCCTAACCTCATCACCACAAGCCAACTTCGTATAACCCAAAAGACACTGAATGGATCCAGACCATGCCATGCAAGAAATGCAAAATCTGCCAACATATTAATTCAGTCTGCTACAGACAAGAATACCCAACTACCCATGGGGGCACATTTCTCACAAAAAATCCACTCTGTCTCCAATCTCTCAGGCCTGATCCTCAAAGGGAATTTATAAACCACTTTTCACAGATGAGCCTATGAACTTCACTTCATCTACCCTCTAGATACAGAAATGAATGGATTCAATATAGACATTAGATTTATGACTCACTATAATGTGCCTGACATCTGACTCCCTAGGTAGGTCTCCACTTTTACCCTCCACCCCAGCCTGTCCCTCATCCTCTAACACCTCAATTTACATTTTCACTGACTGGCTTTCTTGTCTGCATTGAATGCCAGATTCTGGCTTCTTCACTATTCCTTCCATCCAGGAAGAGCAGGGGGCCTTCCCAGTGTGGGTGAGATCTCAGCCCATCCACCTGTTTCTGGGCCAACTGTCCACCCATCTTTCAACTGCCATGTCTAGATGGAAAACCAATTCAGATGTTTCCCAGGCAGAAAGTTGCCCATTTAGGCCACCGATTTCTAAGTGTGACATGCACCCATCCCGCAGCTCCATACCTCCCCTAGCACTGTGGCTTATACCTTGCAGATGGCACCCCAGGCAGCTAAGCTCATCTGGAGCCTCACAACTCCACTGCAACCAGCAAGCCTCAGGCCTCTCAAAAATCTTCCTGGTCTGGGCTTTCCCTAGCTAGGACTATGCATGTGTGTGGTGCCTGGCGGTTATAAGGCAACTCCCACCCACCTTTCACCATGGAAGTTTGCATCCTGCCACTGGGAGTCCCACCAGGCCTCCTGACTCTGGCAGGGTGCAGTTTTAGGTCATGTCCAGGATCTGGGGTCTCCTCCTTCCCCATAGCCCCAGCCCATACCTCCAAGTTCATCCTGGCATGGGAGCTCAGTAGGGATATGTTCCCCTGCTGGCTAGTAATGCAGTAAGTGCCACCTCCAGCTTTCAAAGTGGGGCATTAAATATTTTGGGGTTTTTTATAAAGGGAAATTGCCTGACTGATTGCAGCAGTGTCCTGCGAGGGAGAGTTAGGCATGATCTCCACCGTGGCAGCTCTAGATGTCTGCGGTGAAGTGCCTTGTGCAGCTGCTCCCTCAAGTACTCCCTGCATGCTTCATACAGGGAAGGCACCGCCGTCCTGCTAAGGGTGGTGCATGCAGGCACTTGTTGGATGGGGCCATAAGCCACCTGAACCCTGGCTGCTCATCTAAGGAGAAGGACTGGACATCCAGAGCAGGCATCTCCCCAATGCTCTGTGTGACCTTGCTCACCTTCGTAACATGCTCCCATTTGTCTGCAGCTTTCCCCCACTGTTCCAGGGTGGCTTGCCTCTGCTTTGGAGTAAGAGGGAGACTTCCCTTTGGGCATGTTCCCACTGATGCCAGGCTGAGAAGGAGCAAAGGCAAGGGAGTGCTGCCTCCTGAGATACAGCAGAATCACCATAGTGGTGAAGTGTTTCACCTCCTTGCCCCGGCTGATCTGCCTTTGGCAGTGCTTGCATATAACACACTTGGGATCATCTGCCACCTTAAAATGATCCCTCACTACACTACTAGCCCCACGTCTGAGTTGAGGGTGGGGATCCTGCCTTATTCCCCTCCTCAACAGGCAGAGGCACAACAACAGGAGGAGCTGACTCAGCTGAGCCACTTGCCTCCACAACCTCAATCTCCTCCAAGGTGTTTTCCAGAGGAGACCAGGTTCTAGGGGAACTTAGCAAAAGAAATTCTGAGAATTTCAACTCTCAAAGGCAGTCAGAAGCCCCTGCTTCTGATACTGGGAGGATCATGCTGGGAGACGAAATTGGGATGGAGGAGACTGTCATGCTGGTGCTGGTGGCTATTTCTGGTGTTAGAGAAGGTGATACATGTGCAGGGACCTGCTCCCACCTCCTTGCCCCCACTGGCAGCAGAAAACTCATTGCTGCCAGGAAAAAGAATACATGTACGTTTGGGGAGGGGGACTTGCAGCTTTCCTCCTACTCCTTCTAGCCCCTCTTCTTCCCTTGCCAGAAGACTGGCATCTGCCTTTCCAGCAAACTTTATATTACTCTTTCCTGTGCTGGAAAATTTGTGTGTGCACGCAACTGTAGTATCTGTTCTCTCACTGTGTGTAACTAACTAATACTATCTCTTCTGCTTCTCTGATTACTGTATGTGTCTGTAACTAATATCTCTTCTCTGTTTACTGTATGTGTGTGAGTGACTGTAATGTATGTGCTTTCCTGCACAATGATGTATCGCATTGCCAGGGAAAACACAGCTTTCTTTTTTTAGAAGTGTGTGTGTGTGTGTGTGTGTGTGTGTGTGTGTGTGTGTGTGTGTGTGTGTGTGTGTGTGGAGGGGGGAAAAACAAAAAAAAAAAAGAGGTTTTGCGGGGAAGAATAAGTTGAAAGAAATGGATTGGAAAGGCATAAGTAGAGGGACCAAAGGCAAGGTTAATTACTAAGTTGTAGTCAATCCTTTTGAAGAACAGAGACTAGCAGGAGACTGACTAGGAAGCAAAGCCAGTCCAGTTCAGATGCTGTTGCTCAGCCAGAAACAGCTCACAAAAGGGACAGAAAGGCTGCAGACAGAAGCTTATATGTTATTTCTATGTCCCTCCTCTAGAACACTATGATTGGAAGGGAACTCAGGGAAAGATCACAGTCACTGGCCAGCTATAGATGTCAGTCTTCCCGCCTCCCCCCACTAGCCCTCCCTGTTCTCAGTTTCTGTTCTCCCTCAAGACTGCCTTCTGAATCTTTTTCCAAATTTTTTCTAAATATATTAGGAGGGGGTTGTTTTTACTCCTGATTTGAATCGGATGTGATGATTCAGCCTCTGAATCAGGCCAAATCTTCTCTGAATTGAATCAGCAACTGAAGCTTTACACACCCTTCGTCCATGGATACTACTCACCCTCATAGGCTGTTACACACTGTATGGACAGCTATTAAGCTTCATATACATTTATATAAGTCACAAAATTCTGCCTGGTAAAGCCTGTGACTAGCAGGTACTCTGCAGAGGAAGAGGTTGGAATCCCCCCTGTGATTTATCCCCATTAGCTTAAGTGGTTAGAGAACTTTGCCCAAAAGCAGAGATTTTTAGGATTCTAGTCTTCCCTCACACAGAGGAGGTCTGAACCTGCATCTCTGACTTCCCAGCATATTTTTTCAACCACCATGCCACAGGTTAGGCATTGTCCAGTCATTCAGTGTTCACTCCAAGGTTTTATAGATGTCAACACAACTACTTAAATTGCTTCTAATAACATGGGACTAGTGCAGTCTACAGATGCACAATTAACTAACCAGAGCTGGTCTAAATTCAGAAATTATGCTAGTAGGAAATGGGGACATTGAGTACATACAGGTGTGACATTAAGACCTCCCTAAACCAAGGTTAGGATGATCTAAATGGCCCTATGTACAAGCATTCACAAGGCTTAGGTCTCCCTAAAAATGACATGCCAAAGCTAAAGTTAGTTCACCTCAGAGGTAAACTAACTTTTAAATCAATAAATGGTTAACCTGGACTGGCAAGGATTAATTTAGCTTTATTTTACCATCTTCTCCACTCCCCCAACTTAACTCTAACTGAGCTGTTCCCCCCACCCCCAACAGACATGTTACACCCCCAGTCTTGCAAGTCTTATTCCCCCTCACCCCTCAACTTATATGCATTGCAAGCATCTTTCCCAGAAAGTGGGAATGCTTGCACACACAGAACCTTGATCAGGTTTAGGCAGCTTAAACTAAGCCACCTAAACCTTAGCTGGGTCCCGTGAGCACTTGTTCACACATAATTACATTTCTTTGTGCATTGTGGGATGCGGGGAAACATATTTCAATTTTTTTTCCATGAAACTGATTTTTAAAAATCTATTTCAAGTTTTCCAAAAATATTATAACTTTATTTGAAATTTTATTTTACAAGGGAGGACGGGTTATTATTTATTTATTGTTTTGCAGTGTTACGTGAGATATTATGAACAGTACTGCATTTTACATAGCATGGGATTATAGAATAGTAGAAGTAGGGTCGGAAGGGACCTTGTAGATCTTCAAGTCTGACCCCCTGCCTGGGCAGGAGGGAAACTGGGCTCAGGTGACCCCAGCCAGGTAGGCCTCGAGCCACTTCTTAAAGACCCCCCAGGGTAGGAGCCAGCACCACTTCCCTTGGAACTTGGTTCCAGATCCTAGCCGCCCTGACAGTGAAATAGTTCTTACGGATGTCTAATCTAAACCTACTCTCCAACAAGTTGTGGCCATTATTCCTTGTTATCCCGGGGGTGCTAGGGGGTGCATAATTCTATAACCAAAATACTTTGTCCTTAAAATTGTTAAGCGTGACTATAAAGACTTCCATATAATAAAGATAAGATGTGTGAATCAATATTAAGGTATTGATTAATGCATCTTAACTTTATTAGATGGAAGTTTTTGCTGTTCATACTATAATGAAGCTGTTCAATAGTTTGGCACCTGGAATTTTAACAGGGAAATGATTATTTGTTTTGAAATATATTTTGTAGGGAAGCTTCAATGAACATTATATAGTGTCACAAAATATATAATCAATCTCGGTTTCTTTTTTTCTGCCAGAAAAGTGTTAAAAATACATTTCCAATCCACATGAGTTGTGACTTCTTCTTCAGGATACTGACTTTACCTTTCTACAATTTCATACTCTCTCTTTTCAAGTTTAGATGATAATTACAGCAATTAACTCTACAGACTACTCCTGAATTTGTCTCAGAAATGGGGACTGATATATAGGATATTGATTGGTTTATTAGTGGAGTCTCTTTCCACAAACGTGATAGCACTGTTGTTTGCTTGTGTACTTGCAGATGTCAAATTCTGCACAAGTTCTGACCTGCACAACTATAAATTGTTTGAGACCCACTTCTGTGAGAGAGTGCCTCCTTCTCTCTTTCACATAAATAGTCAGAGGAGGTGCTTGAACCAAACCACTGCAAGTCCTTTTTACAGGGGATTTTTATGAGGGATTAGAGATGTTCAATCTTAGGCCAGGTACAGACATTATACCTATTCCATGTTCATTGCCCAGTAATGCTTTGAAGTTATAACTGAATAGACGCTCACAGATTTTACAGCATTTTAAAACTGGAGTGGATCGTGTTCTTAGTTACCCTCAAGGGCTGAGGTATTAAATTAAAGTGCTTTCTGTTACACTGCTTTAATGAACACCTGTGCCAGATCCCATCAAGGGTTAATTTGGCGTGAGATTGCTGCAATCCCTGGCAGGTGTACACAGGGCTGTGCTCTACCCTTGGGCAAAGCTTGTTTGCTCCACCCAACCACCAGGCTGTCCCTGCCTCCCTGACCCAAGACAATTACAGCCTCTGATCCCAACCCTGCTTCCTTCCTCTGACTGGCCATAAACTGCAGCCTCGGCAGGGACAGGGGGGTTCCTCTGCCTACAGCTGCCCTAGCGCCGTGGCATGCCACTGCCTAGCCAGAGGGCCTGTGCAAGAATAAGGGAAAGAGACCCCAGATCCCTCCCCTGACAACACTCCTGGCTGGCCTGAAGCATGCTGGGGCTGGGGCAGCTGCAGGAAGAGAGACCCTGGGACCTTTTCCGATGCTGCCACTCCATGGGGCCATGGCAACAGTGGGGGAAGGAGCCTGGGGTCTCTCTCCACCGTAGCCCCAACTCCACAGCGCACTGCTGCCTAGCCAGAAAAGGCTGTGGTGGTTCTGGGGAATGGCTGGAGCTGTCAAGAGTCTGGGGTGTGGGGGTGCAAGTTTCACCCCTGCCATGTGGATATGACCAGGCCTCCCTCAAGACCCAACCCAGAAATGTGGGGTGGAGCATGCAACATAGGCCTTTCTTCCTCCTTCCTTCCCCAATCCCAGCCTCTTGACAGCTGTAGGCAGGAGCTGCAATGTGAGGCTGCCTAGACTAACTTTTGGTCCTGCTGGGAACTGGGTGTTGGGGAGGCAAGGGAGCCTTCATGACACACAGGCCTCCCCCAGATTGTTGGCACAGGTCTTGAGGGTGGAGGGTGGGAGCTGGGCCATGTCTCAGAAGCAGACCTTCTCCCTTCTCCCAGCCCCAGTTCCCAGCAGAGGCAAAAGTTGTGCCTAGCAGCCAAGTACTACCTATTGGCTGCAACTGTCAAAAGACTGGGGCCATGGGTGGGGATGGGAGTAGCACAAGCCATGTGGACCTGACCTGGCCTGGCCCCTCCAAGACCTGACCCAGTAATCTGAGGGAGCCTATGTGGGATGGGGACTCCATTGCTCCACTCCCTGTGCCCGTCTCTTGACAACTGCAGTCAGAAGCTTCAAGCACAAGGATACCCTACCCTCCGTTCCTCCCCTAGTGGCTAATAGTCACCAGCTGCCAGAAGTTTAGGACTGGTAGAGCAGTTATTCCAGCAGCCTCCTGGGTAGTGTGTGGGAGCAGACATTGCCTTCTGGCCTGTGTCTGTCTTGGTCAAATATACAGAGTTTCAGGATTACTGCAAACTCATCTGTGTCCATCTAGGAGGAATAATTGAGTTTGGATGGGTGCACAGGAGGTATATTTTCAGGGTGATCAGTAGCTGTATTTTGAATACTGAGATACTTGAATTTCTTTTAAATCTGTTGTTCTCCATATAGTGGAAGGGGGAGGGGGCAGGGCGTAATGGAAACCTGTTGTTTCCCTTACACAAAAAAACAAACTCCCTTATTGTACCAGTGCTGTCAGAAATTATGATTCAGCATGATTGTTTTCCTGTTATCAGAGAATGATAGATGAAAGAACTCCTTTCTGTTGTTCATACATCAATTGTCCTCAAATCATTCTCATTCACGTTCCTTAAGGAATTATTATCAAGGAATTGCATTACAGTAGATTGAAAAAGACAACGTCTTGACAATCAGGAATAATTATTATTCCTCACTATTAATTAAGGCTCTATGTATCACAACTTCCATTTTTTTAACCCTGAGCTAGTATCTCATGAAAACTCAAGGATAGAGTGATGATCATGGAGCATTTCCTCTGCATTTATAAAAGCCAATGAAGAATCTGCATGTTTTTCATAGAGTACCCACAAGCTACCTTTTTAATGTAAACAGTCTGCAGTCATCTTAAAATCATATCATCAATGAATGACCATGAGTTTTAGTATCATGACTTTCCAATTCAAAGTGCCCACAACTGCAGGCTTCTTAAGCTTTTGCTATATTTGGTTACCTATCATGAAATTAACATGAATGGGTTAGAAGTGCCTGAAAAATCACTTTGGAAAACATTCAAAGACTACTTACTGAGATTTCTTTTTTTTTTTCTTCTGAGCCTAATGAAGGCACTGTCCCCTTGTAATAACAAAAAGTATATTTTCTCTTCCTAGCTCAGGAGGATTGTTGTTTTCAGGGTGCTGCTAGGAAAATTCAACTGTAAACAGTTCAGGACAGAATTAAATATTTTAAGGAAAAAATTAAGTTCTCTTTGATTTCTTAGTGGGTCTTGAATTGTCTTCCGAATTCAAGATTATATGTGAAGATAAATATCTGTGGTTTCCTGTTGAGTGATCCCAGTTTAAATGATAATGTAGCTTCTCCCTGGTAGAAAACTGTAGTAGTCAAATATACAGGAACAGTAGCAATGACAGAAATGTACCATGAAAATTATGTCCAGGATGGAAGAAATCCAACAAATTAACTCTATTTAAATGCTAGCACTATTGATAAAAGCAGTATTATCGTGTATCTTTAATGAGAAAAGCAATTAAATTTAGCCTTCAAATTCTATAACTAGAATCATGCAAGTGAACTCTCGTACCACACAGAGTCCTATTCACATCTCTGAAATTGTTGCTGAGTTTTAGTGTTTCATTAGTGTCAGAAGCGCAGTTAAAAAAAGTCAGCAAATATTTTGCATCGGGATCTGGGGGAATGCATGTTCACCAGAGTGCCCTATGGATTGACAAAGTCAAACCATCACAAACACCTCTAAGACTGTTTTAGGCTGGGCATAAGGAAGAACTTCTTTACTGTGTGAGCCCCCAACTCCTGAAATGGACTGCTGCCAGAGGTGGTTCAAGCACCTACTCTGGACTCCTTTAAGAGACTTTTGGATGTTTATCTTGCTGGGATCCTGTGACCCCAGCTGACTTCCTGCCCCTGGGGCAGGGGGCTGGACTTGGTGATCTCCCAAGGTCCCTTTCAGCCCTAATGTCTATGAAATCTATGAAGTTGGCCACACATAAATAAATATATTAATCTATACATTTAGCAAATTTATGGAAAATATTTCACATAGCATAAGAGATGTTCAGTGTGTTATGGAAATCTTTTTTAAATATTTGCTGTTTCCTTTTAAATAACTCCAAATTAGGTCATATAATCATAGGGATAGAAAATAGTTTAGAAGTCAGCTACTGAAACACTACACACATGCAAGATGCAGTAAGGAGCATTGAAGGAGTAAGTACATAAGCTCCACAGAAATTCAATTATAGCAACTGCGTTTTGACTGGGAATTACAAGCCCAGAAGTAGGTTTATGTGGGAAAAGACTGTGAACCACTAGCAGAGTACCCTCCTGAAACATGAAGCTTTGTAAGCTTCCTAGAATATCTAGCTAACTAGACTTTTATGCAAGAATAGCATATGTAGTTTCACTTAGGATATAAAATAATTATACTTTTGGGCATTATTTAATTTAATCAATGGGATATGATACCAGTTATCTTTCTTTGTTCAAGTACAGTAATATATACATTCATGTAATATGCGATTCCACATGTGCCAACATTGGCTATTTTTGAAACAATTGATCTATTTCAGAAGGCCTGTTAAGTTCTTATGGTAATTCCTATAAAGAAAATTAGAATGTTTTATTATTTACTCCATAAACCTTAATGATGCTATGTATCATGTAAAGTATACATTCATAACCCTCTTTAAAATGTATATTCTGTTCTCTGAGTCATTATGGTTTATTGTATCATTTTGTTCTACTTTCTACGTATTCATCATGAAGTTATTCAAAATGCATATTCGACATTTCATAAAATAGTTACCATGCCTGTAGGGTAGCCATTTGAAATGAAACTGCCAGGTTATTAGCACTTGAAAGACAGTGAAAGCTTTTGCCTTTACCAGCAGCTTGCAGGTTAGGAAAACAAGCTTGTCTATTGTATGGGCAATGTAAGATTAGATTATTGTATCCTAGATTTTTGAAACAGTTACAATATCTGTGGTAGGCATATAGTAGTCATAAGACTTATATTTGAGAGTCAGCACACGTCTGATATGCCTGATGTCATTTATATCATTTGACTACCCATATACTTATCTAGGATAATGCTAGCTATTTACTCAGGCTAACATTATGGATGCATAACCTCATAGTAGTGTGGTCTGAACCAAAGGATATATATAATTTTTTTTTAAGTTTACTTTTCCATTTTAAGTAACAGCTTTTAATTAGTAAGCTCTTCAAGAAAAAAGATTAATTCTGTGACTTAATCAAATGTAAAAATATACATTTTTTTAAAATGTATATTTAAATGTTTAAAAAACATTTTAAATGTTAAACACTTTAACATTAGCATTAGATTTTTGAAGTATGTTGGAAATTAACCACCTGAAATGACATATGAATGGTTCATTTTCCCTTGTTAGTGCATCTCAAGCTCTGTATGTACACTTAATCACTGTTTTAAAATACCGTGTCATGCATAACAGAATACAGGCTTTGTGTATAATTCATTTAATTATTAGGTCTGTGCAAATAAGGAAGTGTTCGATTTGGATCTGGATTTGGCTGATTCAGAGGACAGTGATTTGATTTGGTGATTCAAATCACTGTCTCCATTTGATTCAGCTGAATCAGAACCAGATATTTGGCACTGATTCAGAGACTCAAATCAGCTGGGGAAAGGCAGACAGAGCCGGGACGCTGCAGTTTCTCCCACAGCTTCTCCAGCTGTGCCTGCCTCTGCCCCAGTTGGGGAAGCTGCAGGAGAAACCCCCACCCAGCCCTAGCTTCCTGGCACTTACGGGGAAAAAAGAAAAAAAGCCCTGCACTCACCAGCTGCAGCAGCATTGATCAGGGTCTCTGGGGGCTCATGCCAGAGGGCCCCCCCACACACACACACACACAGAGTGCAGGCAGTGGGGGAAGTGGGATCAATCCCCTGGTCTGGCACCACGTGGCAGCTGCCCCATGGCATGGGTGCAGAGCAGCTCGGCAAGGTGCTGCCTGCTGTCTGGGAGCTGAGGCCACTGGGGCTGAGCAGTGCCACGCTCTGGTTGACAGGTGGAGCTGCTCCAGCTCCCAGACAGCACATGGTGCCCTGCCAAGCCACACTGTGACAGCTGCCACACAGGTGCCAGATGGGGGTTGGCAGGTGACTTGTGCTACCCCCCACTGCCCTGCACTGTGCAGTGGTGGATCTGTCATGAGCCTCCAGAGGCCCTGATTGCTGCTGCTGTATCTGGTGAGTGAAGGGCTTTTTTGTTGTTTTTTTTTTTTTTTTAAAGTGCTGGGAGCCTGGGACTGGGCAGAGGATAGGGCCAAGCAGGGCAGCCATGGGAGCTTCTCCCATGGGTCCTCCAACTATGCCTTCCTCTGCCCCAGTAGGGGAGCCACAGGAGAAGCCCCAAGGGAGCCACAGGAGAAGCCCCTATGGCTTGGACTTTTACCACATGTTTAAAAATGATGAGTGATGACAAACATGTCACTCCTTGCTGTAACCCATGGCACTTCATAGGAAGTGCCATGAGTTACAGCTATCCCTGGGACCCAACAGATATTAACTGTTGGGTCCTGGGAATTGGGAGATGAATTGCAGTTTAGAACAGCTGTGTCTTTGTAGCTGCTCTCCCTCTAGGCCTGCCCCTCATTCCTCCAAGCCCTGGTGCTGTCTTCAGAATGGAAGAGGGGTAAGGGAGCAGAGTGAGCTTATACTGGGGGTTGCCAAGCCAGTGCTGGAGGGTGGGTTGGTGGATTGGAGGTGGGTGGAGTCAAATTAAGTTTTGGGAGGGCTCCAATCCACCAGTGCTATCTGGGGAACCTCCAGCATGAACTCCCTCCTCTCCCTTCTCCCCCTCCCATTCTGAAGACAGCACAGGGCGCAGAGCTCAGCTGCAGCAGCCAAGTCCTGCTCCTGGCCATATTGACAGATCTTAATGAAAGTGCTCTACTTTATCTGAACCTTCATTATATGAGGGTTCGTATTTTCACCCAATTGTGCATTTTTAAAGTGCTCTGCAGCCGTGTACTTCTGTCAGTACATGGCTGTATAGTGCTTTCCATGGTCGATCACGAGACAAACTGTTACATCTGTCAGTGACTTATAACCCCTCAAGCAAACCTTCTCTGAAATACTCCTACACCAATACCAACTCACACTAGATACCCCAATCCATATATAGGATGGCACCCTACAAACCATTATATACAGAAAACCCACAGACCACCATACATACATCTGCAAGACGAGCAAAGTATCCCAAGCACACCAAAAAACTGCTTTCTACAGTCAGGCCCTCGGGTTCCCCACATCTGATCTGAGGAGAATGCTTAGAATGTGGTCCTGGCCACCCCAAAGTCTGCCTTAATACAACAATGACACTCCAATAAAGGAATAGACCAGTCATTTGAAAAAGCTATCCAAATAGCCCACAGTATCTTGCTACAATACACAAGAATCCCCGCCTCCCCCATGCCTCCACAAGCCTGGTGATCACCCATCACCCCACACTGGAACAGATCAGATGAATAATCAAACAACTGCAACCTATACTCAACAAAGATCAGACCTTAAGAAGAATATTCTCAGCCCCGGTCTTGGCTTTCTACCCTCCCACCCCCAACCTTGCCCAACATTATCAGAAGCAAGTTTGCCAGCGCACAGCAGACATTAAAGGGGACTCAGCTTTGCCTTGGCAAGAAATGCTGAACCTGTCAGCATGTCTCCTGAGCAACTGTGCACCAGAATGAACTGTGTACCTCACAAAAAATATAAGGGACAGGGATATGCACACACCATTAGGAGTACATTTCTCACATGACAGCCTTTCCCTCTCTGACCTCGCTACCTTTGTGTTCAAGGGAAATCTACCTAACACCATTAAAATGTGCACTTGGGAACAAAGAATTGTAAGTTGGTTAGACACGAAGAACCAGGGGCTAAACATAGATGCTGGTTTTCATAGTTTCATAGATGCTAGGGTCAGAAGAGAGCTCAACAGATCATCGAGTCTGGCCCACTGCCTAGGCAGAAAAGAGCACTGGGGTCAGACGACCCCAGCCAGGTGCCTATCCAGCCTTCTCTTAAAGACCCCCAAGGTAGGGGAGAGCACCATCTTCTTTGGAAGCCCATTCCAAATTTTGGCCACCCTTATACGTTCCCACATGAAAAGTGAGACTGACCCCTTCCCCACTATTGATGGACCTTGATTTCCCAAGAATCAGCTTCTTTTCTTGTGCTAATTCTGTTTCTGCTACCCCTGCCAATTTCTCACCCCCTCCTAAAACTGTTCTTTGCTATGCTATGATTGGCTTATTCTGTCTTGTATCTAATACTTTGTCCAACTGTCAGAACTATATAGCTGGTCCAATAAATGACATCACCCTAAGAAATCCTTGCCTCGTATAATATGGGAGGAGAATAGGGAATTTGTTTTTGTTTTTCTCTGGGGACTGAGGGACATTTTCTCTGAGGAGTCTTCAACTCTGCACTGGCCTTCTCACCTCAGTCTGGTAGAGCCTAAACCTGCAGTCATTTGAGATGTGCCTGAAACACTTTTCCTAGGCATTTTGATGAGGAGAAGGACAGAAGATTATTTTGTGGGGTGATTCATTATAGAAGATTTGGAGATGCCTTCAGTTAGTTTTGCAAATTTTAGACATCTGAAAAGTGCCTAGAGCTTGGGATACATTATTTTAAAGCAACTTTGAAGAAATTAATATTTCTCACAATGTCAAAAATATTGTGATGCAATGTACTATTATATGTCCTATGTCTAAAGAAGCATATTTTATCTTAGTGAGCACTGTAAGTAAACAAATTGAGTAGCAACTGTTGTCAAAGGACATGTATCAGGTACTGAGTAATTGTTCTGCTTTTCAAAGCTATTCAACTGTATTTTTTCTCTGAAAACAGTTATTTCTGACTTGGTATGGAAAAAGGCTTAAAATATGTTTGTTTTAAGTGAATGCTTTACCTCTTTCTGTATGACAGACGGCCCTACATAATATGTTTAATTTTACCATTATGCTGTTAAACAGCAAAACTTTCTCTTCACTTATGATGTCTTACATCAAATTTATTTTTTTTATTTTAGTATTAAAATGAATAATTTCTAGGAATGATGTACTCAAATCTCATCATAGAGATGTTCATATGCTGCTACTGGTAAATACCTACCTGTCTGAAATAGGTTTAACAGACTTACTTTATCAAATTATATAAACTCTGCTGTTAAAGCCTTTTTGTTCCCTAGAAATCATGCATTTTCCTATTCTGATTCTTTACCTAGATTCAAGGTGGCTGTGGCATTCTAGCACACAAATCAATAGGAGAGGTTGGGAATTAGGTTAGACACAGTCACAGCCAAATTCTAATCCACTGGTGTCTGAAAATGTTACTTAGACAGGAAATCTAGCAGTGGCTAATTCACTATGATTTCTTGAGGAGTGTGCTTGGCAAGGGGAGGGAGCATGGAACTGTTCTCATCTGCAAAAAACAAAAAAAGGAAGCATTTTTCACAAGGAAAATACCATATTTTCTCACATGCCAGTGCACTCTCTCTCATCCCTCCTCCCCCTGCCCCGGTGGGGCAAAAATGTAGAAGAAAAGTTTCCCACCCCACACTCCCCCAACTCTGACTGATAGTAATATAAGTCTTCCTGGAAATGCATGGTATCCAAGAAGTGTGGCATCCCAAGTGATGGTATTTGTGAAGTAGTAGGAACTTTCTGATGTGGCAGGACAGGCACAAAAAGGTTAACACAGGTCTCCACCCCTTTTGCTGGTTGGGGCCAGGGGAGTTACAACCATTTTGGAAATTAGTAGAGCACAATGTTTGCAGCTTCTCTTCTTCCCTACATCTATGTATCATCCCTGCTTAAGACACTCAACTCAAGTTTGTAGCGTGGATTAGGGTGGTAGGAGGGGGAAGATGTGTGCACTATGTAGGTATGCGATTTCATAGTTTTTAAAACTACAGTAGGTATGTGATTTCACAATTTTTAAAACTTTTCCTTTTTCATGTCCATGTGATAAGGTATTTCGTGGAATTCACAGATTCATTGGAATCTGGCAGGACTTTGCTTCTTTTTACAGCCTTGAACTTGATTACTTATGGACTATCAACTGTTCACCTTAATGTCTGCACCATCCCAGCCTCCAATTCTTAAAACAAAAAAAGCCTGAAAATACAACAAAATTTGTGATTCTTCTAGTCTTTTGATACAAAAAATAATAGAACTAGTTAGACCTAGAAATTCTGTCTCCAGATCCTCTGACAAATGTGTTTAGATATGATATTAGCTTAAATTGTCTTTCAATATACATAATTCAGATGGGTAAATATATTTCTTAGCAATCAGTTTGCCCATATTAATAATCTATTAGATTTCCTGCTAGTTGTCACAAGACTTCCTTCAATATCTGAGGTTACCAACACCCTTGAACAGCAATCCAAGAATCTACTTTGAAAAAGAGTCTTCAAGAAGTTAATAAATATCTGTATCTCCAAAAAAAAAAAAAAAAAGAAAGAAAAAAATGCATCCAACCTTTTCTTGTATTCTTTACTTCCAAAAGGGAGATTGTCAGGGTCATAATAGAAAAAAAAAAACCTGATCCAAGTCTGCTGAAGTCAATACAAAGGCTCACACATTTTTCAGTACTTATTTCAATTAAACCCTTTATTATTTAGAGCATGCCATATTGAGCCTATGAACATCATCCACACAGTTTCTTCACTTTCAGCCTGATTCTACCTGGCATTTATGCTCCTCACCGTCTTTCCTTATTACCTTCTTCTCTTCAGTCTTCACTCCTGTAAAAAAAAAATCCTTTCTTCAAATTTAGTCACCCCTCTCTTGCCCTTCTTCCTCATCCTCCTTTGTTTAGAAAAGAAAAATGAATTTCCAAGCCATATGCCCATGATCAATTCTGAACATTGCATATGTTCTAGGACTCTAGCACCTCCGCCCCAATACTTTTCTGTGACCTGAACTTTTGTTCCTTTGTTAGAACGTAAACTGTTAAGTCAGGGACTGTGTTCTCTGAGTTTGTACATAAAACCTAGCATAATGATTTCTTTTTCTTTTGTAACTTTTGGATACTACTGCAATGGAAATAACCACAATAATTTAAAACCTAAAGTAGATGCAGAATTTCTGTGACAATATATGCAGTTTAGTTTAAGATGTCC
Source organism: Caiman crocodilus (assembly GCA_030014935.1). Lineage (NCBI taxonomy): Eukaryota > Metazoa > Chordata > Crocodylia > Alligatoridae > Caiman > Caiman crocodilus. The sequence continues at coordinate 54,812,575 of JAGPOW010003316.1, read as the reverse complement.
CGATGAAAGAGGCTGTCTACACATTTGTAAATCCACAGGCAAGAGACACATTTTGGCCAAGACAGCAAAACGAGCATGCCTCAGTTTTGGGGAGCCTAATGTTTCAACTGGCTGGATACCCAAAGCAGGTAGTCACTTTTGAAAATCTTAGATTGGAAAATCATAGACATGTTCATCCCCTCATTCTTAAGGATCCCAGGATCCTAATGCCTGTTTCAGACTATACATGCTGTGGGTTTCTTCTTTCAGTGAAATGTAGCTGTCTGTTGGGAACAATGCAAGAGGTGATACTTTGCGAGCATCCCTATTCAAAAATGCTGTTTGTCTTTGTTTTCAATTATTCCTACGTATTCCTCAGAATATAAAATGAAATGAAATAGTCGTTTCATAGAAGGGAAAATGTGTTTGAATACTGATACTGCAATGCAGCACTGAGAAGTTCTGCCCTATTGTTAGAAATGATATCTTTTGGATGAGACATTGAATGGTTCTTTTTTACCTCTTTTTACTAGGTAGAAGTTGAAGGGATGGTATGACATACAACCCAATATTCTGTCCATCAATAAAAAAGGTTCTTTTGTCTAAGGCTATATGTGAGCTATTGTTCAGTACGTACTGGGGACTTGGCTTTATCTGCACTGTTACTTCTCTACCAGTATATGAAAGTGGTTTGGAAAGCCTTTTGGGAGCCTATGAAGATGAAAGGTATTATTTAAAACCTGAATCTGTTTCATTCTTTCTTCTATTCAGCATTTTTACACAACAGACAGGAAATGTGTGTTTGCTTTTCCCTAGAATAGCTTTAAAAAAAAAAAAAGCAAGCATAGGCCCAACAGAGAACAGGAAAGAGAAAAATGATGACAGCAGTCAATTATAAGTGTTAATCAAGTAGGCAATAATATTACCAATTTTACTTTAAGAAAAAAAAATTAACTTAAAAAAACAGAAGGGAATTCTGAGCCAGGGACAAGAGTAAGATGCTCTACATACCCTCTCCCAACATGCATTTCCTAGTGGACCTTGCCCCTAACCTGAAATTCAAAGTACAAACAGTCAAAAAGCCCAAGACTGAATTGATTCAATCTTTGCAGGTCTGTCTAAGTTGGACAGATTCAACTGAAAAACTACTGGACAGACATTTACTTTTGGTTCAGGAATTGCAGCTGCACTCCTTCAGTGGCTCAGGCCAGAAGTTGGGGGCAATACAGCATGGGTCTCTGGAACATAGTCGGTGTAGGCTGTATGTTTGATTCCTTTTTCTGCTGCCCTGGAGGTCTCTAGGATTTGCCATCCAGAATCATAGCAGCAGGACTCTGCAGGGTTGCTCATCACTTCCTCCTCTTGCTTCAGGTTCCTCTGGGATTTGCAATCCACTGTCACAGCCAGGAGTAAGTTTGAGTGGGGAAAGGGGTGTTTAACCCCTCCCCGCCCGGCCCTGGGTTTGCCTGGGGTTGGGTGGGGGGGGGCACTGAGCCAACTGGGAAGCAGAGGGCCAGGGTCTGCTCTGCTGTCTGAAGCAGACAGCACAGAACAACACAGCACAGGTCTGAAAAGCATTCTGGGATGCTGGAGGAATTTGGTTTAAATTGAACCAGGAAGGAATCTGAGACAGAAGTTTCATAAACCAGTTTGACCCAAATCAGTTAAGTCTGATATTACATTCAACCAGGCTTACTGTAAACCAGTTTCAGCCATTTTGAAACTGGTTTATGTGCATTTAGATTCTGTTCTGTGACAGGTTGGAACCAGTTTCTGATTACTTCAACCAGTTTATATGTAACTTCTGTCCCTAGCCTTGATGTCACAATCCTTTGAGTCAAAGCTTCCAGTCATCCTGAACTATGGCCTGCTTTATATTCCATTTAATGTGCACAAATAGAGGCCAGATTGGGTCCACTAAACTATTTTATATCCTCCTAAGACAAGAATTAAGTAATTAGTGCATACATCTACTACGATACCTAGTTGTTAGTTATGTTTCTTTTTTATAAATTCTGTAGCAAATCATGCAAAATAACATTATTGCTCCATTTATATATTCCCTGATGATTTCAATTTCATAATAGTTTTCCATACTGAGTTAATTTTTAAGTACCTGAGAAGGACACAGAACTAATAAAATACCTTTGGAGAATAGTTATCAGTAACAGGTATGAGCAATCCATTTTTCTAACACCTTTGATGTTCAAAGTGACTTTGAGTGCCAGTAGCAACTTAACTACTTGCCCTGTGTTTCTGTGCTATTTTCCCTAACATCTGCAGTTGGCATATAAAATCAAACTGCTGTGTTTCAGAGTCTGGTTTTTGCCCTTGAAGTTCCCATTTGTCCTGTATGCACCAACTTGAAGAGCTCCTATAAGAGCTAAACAAATAGGGAAAATATAATACACTAACTAGCACTGGTTGTTAATCTGATAAAAATATATCATGAATGTAACTTTTTATACTATTCATCAATTATGACCTGAAGCTGAGTAGAGAAAAAGGGTGATACAATTTTTCTTATATGACTTTTGCAGAGGTCACTTGGAGTCAGTTTCTTAAGGTATTTAACAACCTAATTTCTAGTAGACACCAATAGGAGTTGGGTACCTAAATAATGTTTAAAGATCTAGGTCTTAAAACTCTGTTTCCCATGTATATCATAGAAATATAAGATTGGATGGGATTTTAAAATATCATCTAGTCCAAACCCCTGCTAAAAATCAAGGGTAATAATGATCTAAACCAGCTCATACAGATGTTTATCTATGGCAAACTTAAAAACCTTAAATGATGAAGATTATTTAACCTCACTTGATGATCTATTTTAGTGCTTTAATCATCCTCATACTTAGAAAGTGTTTCTCCAGATCCAATCTAAATCTGTCTTTTTGAAACTTTGGGATTTCTGGTCTTGTCCTCTGTGTATGCAGACAACAGTAGATCACCATCTTTATCACAAAACGTGTCATCCAGAATTTTACTACAATTGTAAACTCAATTCTATCCTTCAAGTCATTAAATAAGATATTGAACAATATTAGACAAAAAAAGAGTTCTCTAAAAATACACATTTGGGCTAGCTGCAGACATTCGAAAATCTCCAGGCAGATTTGAACTAATTTACATGACTTTCTCTAACTGGACTAGGTTAGTTCAGGAGCAAATCAAACAAAAGTTTGCTCTTTGAGGCTGCTCCCAAAATCTTTGCTCTTTGGAGGCAGCAGGCTTCCTGCACTTGCCAAACCACAGGTAGGGAACCCCATGGGCTCCCCAGGCTAATGGAGACCCCTAAGGAGACCTGAGTAGGCAAGCCAACCCAGTTAGCTTCCAGACATAGTCAAGCCCTGTCACCATGGACCCTATCTCATGCCCAGCCCTAGGCTTCCAAGAGAGCCTTAGATCAGGTCACTATGGCACACCCAGTAGCTGGGCCAGTGGCAGTGAGGAGGCCTACACAGAAGGAAGGATTGGTCCCCTCAGAGGATGTTAAATTCCCATGAATATATCTTACAGGCTTGGGGGTAGGATCAGGCTCATGGCCAGCTTAGGGCAAGGCACATAGGGGGGAGAGGAGGCAAGAAAACCCTGCATGCCTGGCCTGGGGAGCTTCTTCCAGGCAGAACTTCCACGGGGAGGGAGGGAGGGAGGGAGAGGGACGGCCTATCTAAGTAGGATGACCATATGTCCTGGCTTGACCAGGACAGTCCATGGGCCACCCAGGCAGCTTGGCTGGTTGGCTAAAATTTGAAGCAAAAGTCTAGATTGGTGGTGCCATCTCACCTGCATGTGCCCAGCCTGAACTTCAGCTGGAGGCTGAGGTAATAGGCTTGGCTAAGCACTATTCCTTCTGCCTGGAGTGGGGAATCAGCCAGGACAGACCAGAGGAAGGGGACCTGGCCTAGGGCTTGGCCACCTGCCACCTCATGTCCTGCTGCTGTGGCAGCTGCCAAGGTCTGACCTGTATGTAGTAGCCCTCAGTTGCTGCCAGCGGCAGTGGGGAGTTGCTGTGTGATCTGCTGTGTGGGGTGGCACAGTCCAGGGGGCACCACACAAGGCCTGCTTTCAGCCTGGTCAAGCCTGTGTCAAGCCTGTGTCACAGCCTGGTCAAGCCTGTGCTGGTCAAGCCAAGCACAGATGGATCCTGGCTACGAGCTTCTGCACTGTCCCACCCCACCTTTGCCCTTCATGGCCATCAAGGCTCCTGGGACCTGCAGTCAGGATTCTGTGCTTGTATGTGTGTGTTGCCCCAATCCCAGATTTTATTACCCCGTCCCAGATTTCCTTCAAAATCATATGGTCACCCTATGCCTGAGCTCATTGCAATCCCAAAGATGATCCAGGGTGAGGTCCAAAAAAGGCCCTGATCTTCGGATCTGTATTAAGCTAGAATCCTGGATCTACTCAGCTCTGAGGGGCTCTTCTCTGCCTACTTCCTGAGTGATGACCCATGCACTGCTGTGCCTATAGCTGCCAGAACTGTTCTCAGTGCAACTCTGCAAGTGGGAACCAGCAGAGTGCTGTGCTCACAGATTGAGCCGCTGTCTTTTGGTGCCACCCCTGTGCTGGGCTTAACCATCCCATGCTGCAGGCCCAGGGCTGCAAACTCTCCCCACCCACTACCCCCAAACTCTGGCTTGGGAGAGCAAACAGCCCCACAGGTCTGCAGTGGCTTTTCTTTCCATGCACCAACTTCCGAACTCATGATCCCCCTACCCCAGCCCAGTCCTAGCAGAGGGCTGGTGGGAGAAAACTACCCGTCACATCAGCTCAACTCCTAGCCTTCTCCTGAAGGCTGGGGGTGCTGGGGAAGTAGATGTCAGGGAAGTAAAGGAACTTGGAAGGTGATGTGTTTTTAAATTTCAGTGTGTTTGGCATGCCCTGTGTCCCCTCCCTGGCTGTACAGTGGATCTGAAACCCTGAGTGAGCACAAAAGGGCTTCCTCTGCAGGGGGAAAAAAGGAAATACCTGGGAGGAAGAGCAAGAGAAGGCAGAAGCAAGCCCACAGCAATGTTCTTTGCTCACAGAGGAATCTCGATGAGCTGATCACACGCTCTGCCCAGGAATGGGGCCATTGCAAGGCTATCCCTGGTTCTGAGCTGCTGCATTACCTCAACCCCCCCACGTGTCCCATGCTCCAATTTCTCTGAGAGGTCCAATTCAAGACCCTTAGGAACATTGTACAAAGATAGAAAAATACTGAACTACAACCACTGCCTTCTCCACCCTCCCCCATGACAGCTCAGGGGAGGGTCCAACTGAGCAGCTGAGCACCACTGAAGTGAGCATGTCTCCCTGTGAAGGGGATAGCAGGATGCCAGTGCACTGAGATCTAACTTGAATCAGAAGATTTGGTACAAACGTTCAATAGACTGGTTTTACCTAAATCACTTAATCCATGTTCATCTTAGACTGGATTCCATCTTTTTTTATTCATCTATGTGCATGGATTTTTGTTCAGTTGCAGGTGTAGACTGGTTTCTGATCTCTTATACCAGTTTGTGTAACGTCTGTACCTAGCCTATGTACCTATTTCTGTTTCACACTGAGCCACTGATGATTGCTCTGTGAGCATCTAGGTAAGCAAGTATGGAGCTGCCCTATTGTACTTCTATCTAGAACATATTTTCTTAGCCTGAGAGTGTTATAAGATACAATGCCAAACTCTTGCTGAACTCGTATCCACCGCTCTCCTCCTATCCATATGGGCTGCCATATAATCATAGAAAAAAATCAGGTTGGTTAAGTATAACCTGCACTTAATGAATGTGTGCTGAAGATTTATCCTAATTTTATCATTTAGGAATTTACAAATTGATTCATGATTTTCTTGAGCATTTTTTTCAAGTGTTGACATTAGGTTGACTACTTAGTATTTCCCAGGAGATTTCTTTTCTACTTTTTCAGTCTTCCCTTTTCTAGTATTTTGGAATCTGACCTCTAAGAATTCTCAGAGATGGTAGCCAGTAGGTCTGCAGTTACTTCAAGCAATTCCTTGCATACTGTAGGATAAATCTTATCAGAACTACAAATTTTAAAATATATACTTGTATAAGTATTAACTTTGTTCTTTCCCTTTTCTGCCCAGAGACGGGCAACTTCCTTTTCTGCCCTTCACCCATTCTTTGTTAATTTTGTTCATCATTTGACAGTGAACTTGACTTGTGTTATGAAAAATGAGGTAAACAAATATTAAATAATTCAGCCTTCTCTACCTCTGTGAACTAAATCAGGGCCCAACACTTTTCTCAGTCTTCCTCTTAACTGAGGTTGTGACCAAATATGTACCTGAGCTAGATCTCAATCTATTTATTTGTGCTTATGTATGCACCAAATACAAAGGAGGAAGGTTTTTTCCAATAATGAGTGTCAACAAGCAGTCATTTTGATTTGCATTCATTATTCATGATGCACATTTGGTCATCTACCACATGTCATACAGTGTGTATGTGTGTGTGTGACTGAAGGAATTAAATGGTTTAAGGATAAAATAAAGAATAACGTACTTCAATATTCTTTTTTCTTGAAAATTCCTATCTTCCTATCCTTTATATATGGGTATTCACATGGAGAAAAACAATTCCTAAATAATATATGTAGAACAAAATACCATTTGGCTGTATGTTTTCAAATAACGAATTAAAAGGGGTAAAATAAAATTTAAAAAAAGGTCAAATGGAACAGCCATTAAGAATACAAATGAATATTCATGAATTCCCTTATTTCAGTATTCAATCATTTGAGCTTTCAGAATCTATTGCTTCATCAGAAAGTGCAATAGAATTGCAACTCACAATATTCCTTTTCTTATGCAATATAAAAGCACACGCATACAATACATATGCATTTATTTCACTTACAGTGCCTAGATTTTATTGGCAAAATTACAGCAATATATGGATCATTTAACAAATATATCATTTGCTGATTTTTTTTATTGCAGTTTTATAAGAGTCACTGTTGTAAAAATGGGGATGACATTTGCATTTTTGTTTAATTGCTATGGAGTGAACATAAAAAGATAAGAGAGCCAAGAGAGCTTATTAAAACTGAAATGAGGGCAAGTGATAAAAGAATGATATTACAGTGGTGCTACAGTCACAGGCCTGTCACTCTTCCATAGTAAACCCTTATTTTCTATGGATTTTATAACTCCTGTTACAATTTCCTCAAGGCTGAGACTTGGTATACAAGATGTAATGAAGTCTGTTAATTAAAAATATTTTTTCTTTTAAAAAAAAGTGTTAAAACTCAGTTGAAGTGTCAAGCACTTGTGTGTCAAGAAATGTCAACTTTAAGGTGGTCCACGATACATTTATTCCTCTTTGTGTGTCTGCACAATACAATAAATAAGGAAAGGATTACGTTTAAAAAGATGAGCTTTGATGATAAAATTAAAGAATTTCTCATACTGCATAAGCCACCAGGAGCTGGAGTGGGAGTCAAGAATTTAGGATGTATTGACAACCTTAGTATTGAGGAACTCATGGTGAGACCTGGGAAATGTTCTTTAAACATTTTTTAAGTGATTCCTTAGGTTTTTTAAAGGACAAACATAAAAACATACTATATGCAGTCATAATGGTCCATGGTCCCCCAGTTCATACATTAGCAGAGTTTTAATTCAGAACTTTTAGCCTTGTAGCACAGACTGCTATTACTTGACCCGTAGGAGCAAGGATGATACTTGATACAGGAGAAGGTTGGTATTTGAGAGGAGAAGGGTATGCTAAGTTGGGTGTTAGTCAGACATAACCATAGGGCTGTACAGAATTTCTCTGGTTGTTTTGTTTTGATGCTGTTTTGACCTCTAAATAGCAAAATCAAAATGAAACTAAATGCTTTGAAACAGCCTTGAAATGAAACGAGGGTAGTCAAAACATTTTGAAAGTTTCCAAACATTTCAAGTTTTGAAGCTGGGCTTGCTTGCACCTGAATAGAAACTAAGGCGAGGAAGGGAGAGGAGGGGGGAAGGACTGCTCTGATATTGACATGTGTAGCTGGCCAGGTACCGTGGTCCTTCCCTGAGGTCCCTTCCAAACCTAGTGTTCTGGGGGAGGGATAGAAAAAATAGCATAAAAAGCATTGTTTCAACTGAGCTTTCTCTGTACCTTCACACTTGCAAGACAAAGTTCTTCGGGTGAATCTAACATCTTTTATTAGACCAACTAAATAGTTGGAGAACAATATTTAAGCAAGCTTTCGGGTTCAGAAACCCTTTGTCCAGCTAAGGAAGTTTCAGCAGTTGATGTGTGCTCTTCCTGGATGGAATGAAAACAAGCACCGAACCTCGCCAACCTCATCACCAGAAGCAAACTTCCTCAGACCCAGAACACACCAAGTAGATCCAGACTGTGCCATGTCAAGAAATGCAAAACCTGCCAACACATCTCCTCCACCCCCACAAGTACTATACCCCATAACAGCCATCAGCATTCCTGGATCTTACAGCTGCATCTACAGAAATGTAATATACCTCATCTAATGCACCAAATGCCCTGATGGAAAATACGTAGGAGAGACCAAATAACAACTGTGCACCAGAATGAACACACACTGGAAAACTGTCAAAGACAGAAATACCCAATTACCTGTGGGGTCACATTTCTCACAAGAAAACCACTCTCTCTGCAATCTCTCAGTCCTTGTCCTCAAAGGAAACTCACAAAACATTTCTCAGAGATGAGCCTATGAACTCCACTTCATCAACCTCCTGGATACTAGAAATCAGGGACTAAATATAGACATTGGTTTTATGACACATTATAACCTGCCTGACTTCCCAGGTACTTCTCTACTATTCATCCCCTTTCTCTCCCTCACACCCAGCCTGTCTCTCACCCATTGACTCCTCAATCTACATTTTCACTGACTACCAGTCTTGTATGAATAGTAAGTAGCCCAGCCTCTGGCTTCTTTATTTTTCATTCCATCCAGGAAGAGCACACACCAACTGCTGAAACTTCCTTAGTCTGACAAAGGGTTTTTGAACCTGATAGCTTACTTAAATATTGTTCTCGAACTATTCAGTTGATCTAATAAAAGATATCAGATTCACCCAAAGAACCTTGTCTGATATGTCCTTAGACCAACATGGCTACAACCTACACCCTTTCACACTTGCAAGTGACACAAGTTTTGCTCTGAATAGTTTGAGGTACAGTTTCCCAGAAACCCCAGCACCTATCTCCTTGAAACTTGGCAAGCATCATCACCATAGAGGGGGCTACCATCTCTGTAATTTCATCCAAATCAGGCAAGAATTGACAAAGTTATAAGCAGTTTCATGGGTTTCCCATTATAGCCTATGGCAAAACATCAAAACACTGTCAAAACAGCTGTTGCCAAATCTCCACATCACACAGGCCCATCCCTTGCCCACTCTCCCAGGCCTGGCAATCGATACCCAATCTGCCTCTGTTCTCAGCACTTTGAAAAAAAGTCCCAACTCACAGGGTGCTGCTGGGTGGGGGTGGGGGGGCGATCCCTGCTGCCCCTCACTGCTGCACACTATGGGGGGCTCTGCATGAGCCCCCCAACTTCTCTACCCACCCACCCCAGCTCCAGCCCTTTAAGAAATGCCCCCCAAACCCCAGGCTCACCCATTTCTGGCCAGCGGGCAGCAATCCCTGCTGCCCCATGCTGCAAGGGGAGGCTCTTCCATGTGCTCCCTGAACCCTGAGACCACTGTAGGAACTGATGAGTCTGGGGAGGGGTTGTTTTGTTTTTTTTTTGCTTAAAGGGCCAGAGCTGGGGTGGGTGGGACAGCCATGAGGGAACTGGGGAGCAAGGAGAGGGCTCATGCAGAGCCCTCCATGCAGCATGGGGCAGTGGGGATAGCCCCCGCACTGGGCAGCACCTGGTGACTGGGGGCTTTTTTTTTAAAGCACTGAGAGCTGGGGCAGGTGAGTCAGCCATGTGGAGGGGAGGCTGAGGGAGCAGGCAGGTTTCAGGGGGTGCTCAGGGGTCTGGAGGAGCAGGCAGGGGATGCGGCCTGGTGGGGGTCCCCCCATGGTCCTCTCCCCCTTCCTCCAGCCCCACCTCTCCTTCTTACCAGCTCCAAGCCAGGTTCCAGATCCCTGCTACAGCAGCCGGGGACTGCCCAAATCACTGAAGCTTTCAGAATTTTTTCCGAATCAATATGGAGAGCTTTAAATCAATTCAGACTTTTTTATTAGTCCCCTGATTTGATTTGGATTGGAAATTAAGTCCCCAAATCGGGTCAAATCTCCTCTAAATCGAATCAGCATCTGAAGCTTTGCACAGCTCTACTGCATGCTAGAGTTATCATTTGCAGTAGAAACCTTTTAACTGTGTCAAGTACAAAAGATTCTTATCTTTGTGTACCAAATTCTAGCAGCTCACCTCAATGTTTAGTGTAAAACTTTAGAGCAGCTAAACAGCTTCTGCTGTTTCAGCAAGCTGTTTCCAGTAACACAGCTGGTAAGTGATGTAGCCTAAGGAACTTGTGCTGCAGGCCATTCCATATGACTCTGCAAAGGAAACTAATGATCTACATAAGATTCAGAAAAAAAATGTATGACCTTGCTTCCAGTGGCAAGCATCTTGCTGATATTTGAAAAGGCATACTAGTGTATTGTATGAAATAAAATTACAAGCTGATTTGGTAGCCAAAAGTGTGTGTATGTTATGCATGTTAATACAGCAAAGGTCAAAGAGAACCACCTGTAATGTGGTGTGTTAAATGAATACCAAGTGGTTAAACTAAGATGAGGAATTATAAAGTTTCCAATGACGATCAAATGAAAGTGACAGTAATCCCTGAAAAACCTGAGAGTAGAGACAATCAAATGTATGAAAACAAATCTATATAAATAATGTTCAACGAAGATAACTTCCTTTCACTCATCCTCTGCCTACCCCTTTATGTTGTCGAAGGGGTGTATAGCTTTCCAAAAACGAAAACTTTAGTCCTAGTTAAAGACAATACATTATTGCCAAATACCTGGACAATGGAGTAGTTTTTACAGCTCCAAAGGACAAGAAAAGGATGCTCACAAGATTTCAAAATGCTGAGTTTATCAGAAAATGCCAGGCGTTCTAGAACAGAATAAAATATCTGCTTGTTATAAAATCCCTGAAGTACCTGACTAGACTCAGAACAGCTTTGAATGGAGAAATATTATAGAGAGAGAGAATGATAGAAAGTTCTCTATTATAACAAATAAGTCTTTGAATTAATTAAAATCCAGTCCATAGTCCAGTTCAGATCTTGATAAACTACCATCCTTGCTAATAAGTTACCAGTAAACTTGCCACTGAACTCTGAAGCTGCCTTACACATTTCTGTAAGGGATGCTCTCTATCTTCCTCTACTCCAAAGTGGTATTATCTCTCCCCCAATTCTTTCATTCACCCTGTTTCTTCATCTCACTTTTTATTTTAAAGCAGCCACTGATGAATTTTGCTTAGGAGACGCTTCCTATTTAACCCAAGCTATAGGAATGATGCTGTTACTGGATGTGTGTGTGGGTGGAGGACAGGGGCAAGCACTTAGCCCTGGGTGCCAGTATCCTGACCACCAAGGAGCCTGAACTATGGAAGCAGCAGCAGCAAGGTATTAGGGACACTTTACCATGGCAGCAGTAATTAGGGCTGCACTGGATCTTGCCAGCAGCAGCAGGGGTCTTCATGTCTCTGGGGCAGGCAAGTCAATTCTCTCATCTCTGCACAGGGCACTAAAGTTGCCTAGTTACACCTCTGCTGAAGGTGTCTGTAGGAATCATTTTCTCATAATTTGGGGCCAAGCATTTTCTTAAAAAGAATGAGTTGGTTTTTGTAGTGAAAAATAGGTTTTAAAGAGTTTTGTTGCCTGAAGCAGACTTCTATAGTGTTGAAGCCAGGTGGAGTTTTATAGGATCTGCTTCTCCCTAATTAGCACATACTACTACTAAATATTCTGAATTGTACAGATGGTCTGAACCACCTCAGAAAATTCTGAGGACTGTACTCATAGGAGTTAGCCCTGTGGGTTAGATGGTGGATATTTGCTGTACCAGCTATCTTCATTCCCTGAAGAATGACCTTGGGAAATGACCCTCTTTCCAAGAATTTTAGTGGTGCTCGTGTCAGGGTGATTACTTTTCCAAAGTAGTACCTCAATGAAATATGTCACCATAGGGCAGTTTAGGAAGTATTTTTGCAGGGCAAAGCTGCAGAAATCATGAAGAACCAGTTTTAGATCTTCTCTGTATCTCCACATAGCTTAACTAATGTCATCTTCGAGTTCTAAAATGAAAAAAAAGTCATCTGAATTTCCCTTTTCCTCACTGCCCACCTTTAAATACAAGTGCAATCATTATTATTTATTCAAAAGTATTTACAGAAACGAAAGGAACACACATACAAGCAGGAAAATGTATTTCATGCTCTGTTTTTCTGAGAACCATTTTTATTATGTGAAGATTACTTTGGTTTTAAAACTATTTTCTTTCCATAAGAATAGATTGGATTGCACATCTCTCTGTCTGATTGCTGTCATGCTGAATCATTCTCAGGATAATATTGCTCTGTATAAAATATCTCGCACATTTAAACTAGAGGCTTCCTTTTACATTACAATATATGTGAAAATATTTTTGAATCCTATTCTTTATTCCTAAACCTGCCTGCACTGAATCAGTTATGCATGCATTTCTTTTGTGATTGTGATGTGCAGGGCTGGTCTTACAGAAACATTCCCTTTGCTGCTCTCTTCCAGTATTCTCAACAGACAAATATTTTATTTAAAAGCAGTTGAAAATATATTCCATATAACATACACAGCATTCCATATGTCTGTCCTCTTGTCCTTTATCTCTTACGTACTTTTGCATAAGAATATGGATTTTAACAATTCAAGTGTTCCAAACACTTTTTCATTGTAATTACAAAACATGACAATTATCTACAATGGAAAAGATTATGATATCATGAAGGGAAGATTATATCTTTATGTGGGACTAAAAAATAGAAGCAAATGAACTCTTAAGAATAAAATAATAACACAGATGGGTTTCATCATAACAAGTGAGAATGCTGTCCTGCAACAACTGCTGTACATGGAAAGTAGTAGAAGAAAAGTTCTGGCCTCCACATCTCAAAAAGGATGTGGTAGAGTTAGAAAAAGTACAGAAAAGAGCAATCAAGATGATCAGGGGCATGGAGGAACTGCTGTACCAGTAGAGACTAAACAAGGCTAGGACTCTTCAGTTTGGAAAGGAGAAGTTTGGGTAGAGATCTATAGAATCATGAAGAGTGTGGATAAAGTGAATAGGGAACTGTTATTCACCAGAATACTAGAACTAGTGTGCATCCACTAAAAGTAGGAGGAGTCAAGTTTAAAACAAACAAGACAAAATACTTCTTACACAGCATGTAGCTAACTTGTTACTACAAGAGCCTGTAGAGTCATAGGGCAGATCCAAACGATGCAGCATTTCAAAATAGTTTGAGACACTGCAAGAGTCACACTGGAAATGGAAAAAATGCTCAACCCATGGGGAAAAAATGCAGGTCAAGGCATGGTCTAGGACCATTCCCTGTAGCAACCAGAGGCAGGTGTCCTCCGAAGAGGCAGTCTGGTAGCCATCCAGAGCATGTCTTTGGCTTCTCCTTGCCCTGGTGCTTCAACATGTTACCTCCACATGTGGGGCAGCCTAGACCAGTGCAGGCTGTAGCATGATGGGACTGGGCTCCATAAGTAGGGACTGGGGGTGAGGGGAACAGAAGTGGGGGGCAGTAAGTGTGTGGAGGACTGGGGTTGGGTGGGGGGCTGCTCAAGAGGGGGGTCCCTTGCCTGCCCCCTGCACAGCCCACAGCCCCTCCCCCCACAGCAGCAGCCACCCTCAGGGCACTCATGTCCCTCCTGGCACAGCGCCCCCCCCATCTTGGCACGGGGCAGTGCAACATGGCCCTGGCTGCCTGGTACCCAGCGCTGCCTGGTACCCAGCACTGCCTGTGCCACATGGTGAGGGGCCATGGTTCTTCAGGAAGAACAAGGCTGCTTGGGCTGTCACCCGGGACCCAGTGCCACTCAGGACTGTGATACCATGGAGGCAGGACCTGGCCCGGCATGACAGGTGGTCCCTACAAGCAGCGCCAGGCCCTGGGTGACAGTCTAAGTCTCTCAGAGCTGCCCAAAGGCACATAGCTATGTGCCAACCCAGGCTGGACCTGAAAAATGTGGCACAAGCATGGCTGTGACAGAAGGGTTCTGAGAGCCCCAATGGTGGCTGCTGCTGCAGGGTGGGGGGTAGGGATGGATAGACTGTGTCCTCTTTGGAGGGGAAGTTGTGGCCCTGTGGTGAAGCTGTGGTCCCTGCAGGGGAGGAAGACTATGTGCTGTATGGGGTGGGGGCTGCACCCTGTGGAGGGCAGGGGAACCACCCCTCCTGAGCAACCACAGAGCCCTCTACACCCACAGTCCCCCCACACCCACAAAACCCACGCCTCCAGGCCATCCCCACAAACCCCTCACCCATGCACCCAGCCACAAACCACCACACAAGCCTCATACCCCCAAAGCCTCACCTCCACAAACCCTACACCCACCCACAAACCCCTCAACCCCCTCACAAATCCAACACCCACCTCCACATCCTTTCACTCCCCCAACCCCCCCCCCCCAAATCTCACACCCTGCATGCCCAGCCAGCCACATGGGTTGGGATGGGATGGGATCTTCTGGCAGAAGCTGAAGTTTCAGGGGCAACTGCCACATTGCAGTCCTGCCCCATCCCATACCAGTGCTGGGACATGTGACCCCAGCCTGGGGACAGGGGGGGTGGGACTTCTAGACCCAGGAGCCACTTGGGGTATGTTGATGGCCTGGGGTAGGGGTGGAGATGGCAGCAGGGATGTGAGAGAGAGAGAGATGAGATTGAGGGGTGGAGGAGAGCTCTGGTTAGGAGAGACTGCCAGAGCCAGGCTTAGAGCCCTGTTGCCCTGCTAGAGCAGTCTGTGCAGGTTGAGGCTGTCCTGGAAGGAAGGGCCCAGCTCAGTCCCTGATCCTCAGTTGAGGGCTTCCCAGGGACAGCGTGGGTCACAGAGCAGAATGACAAGGGCTGGCACGACTCAGAGCCACAAAGTGGGTGGGACAGCTGCAGCTATGCTCATGTCCTGGTGCTGGGACAGAGCTGAGAGGAAACTACTTGAGGCAGGCAGGGGCTGTGAGTCAAGAGTAAAGGGATGGAAGTTGGGGAGATGGTGGGTTGAAAATGAGAGGTGAGGGCAGGCAGGGCACCAGCATACCTGTGCTGCTCAGCATCGCACAGCCTGGTGAGCAAATGGGGTAGAAGCAACTCTGTTTTTTTCAAAGACAAAAACCCCAAAAGTAAATGCTATATATGTGTATAGATATTTAGAATGCATTTTATTATGGTCATAGAGGCACTGGTAAGCTTCCAAATTGCTTTACACTTGTAAATATATCAATAAAGCATTGCCCAACTGATCTCTCTCTATATAGTGGCATTTCATTTTAATAGTGGAAGAATACTATTTTGGGAATTTTAATGAGAGTATTTGGGTTTTGTATCAGAGTATTTGTAGTTTTTAAACAGGGAACACCAGGATCTCTGCTGGTGAGACAAGTGGTGAGACCTGGGCAGAGGAGCTTGTCTAGATCCAGCTGAAGGGCTGATGAGATGGCTGACCTCTTGGCCATTTGGGGCCAAAAGAACAAGCCTTGACAGTTCAAAGTGGGCCATCACAAGGAGCACAGTTTTGGGGCAATAGTTGCCCAGATGGCAGAGTGGGTGCACCCCATCTGGGTCTGGCAGGCATGCAGCCATGAGGCTGCAAATCTGAGAGGGGTGGATACTGTTGCATGTGGCATCAGGACATAGCCAGGCAGCAGTCCCCACTGCCAGGCTGCTGCAATAAGTAGAGGGTAAAGGGGCCACTGCAAGTTAGGGCTGCTTCAACAGTCCATCTGACACAAGGGGTAGTGTCCCTAGATACCAACTGGCTGGGCCTCAGAAACTCCTGAGGGCAAGTGGACCTGAGCTGTTAACCAGGGCAGGTTTTTATACTCCTGGGGTCAGTACAGGTGCTGTCCGCAGCCTCTAGCGCCCTCTGGCTGTAGATCTAAGAGGAGCAGTGCAGGGTCATTTTGCCCCAGATGGCACAACTTGCCCTGCTCCAAAATGCATGTCCAGGCATATGCACTGAGGCAAAAATCTCTGACACATATTTGTGCCTCTTCTATTTGGACTGATGCAATTTTATATTCCTGCATGTGTGGATGTGCCCATATAGTATAGCTGGGTTCAAAAATGTATCCTCTGACACCTCTAAACTAATGACAATGGATGCCCGGAAGAGCATGGTGGGGGAAAATCACTCTAGATATATTGTGTTCAAATGTTCTGCCTTTAAAGCAGCCACGTCTGCCATTGTCAAACATAGACTATTGGTCTGATCCAGTATGGTACATAATACCATAAGTTCTTATTAAAGGGATGGATCTGGCCATGTAGACATCAGTCAGAGTTTGGCCACTGACTTCAACAAGACCAGAATTTCACTCATAAAATATGACCCAAAAAAGAGCCACATATATAAGTTTTTTAATTAAACCATATATTAGGGTTCAAAGATGTGAATGCTGCATCAGCCATTCCTATTTAAACCCACTTTAGCACATCTTTCTCGCAATGATTTTGCAGTGGTGTACTACAATCTGTTCTATTAGTCAGAAGTCTCAGTGTCTCTGAAATTGAAATATTTATGAATTGTTTGTTCCTCCAAAAAAAAAGAAAAAAATAGAGAAATCACATGTAAACCTTTGATACTTCAAAGTAGCAGTTGCTACTCCATAATTATGGTTGAAGCTGATTTTCCATAATAAGCCCAATATTATAACAAACACCACAACTAAAGTTCTCAAAAAGAAACAGATCTCTGTTTAATGTTACCTCTCATTATAATGTGTAACTTTTTTCTTGAAACTTTTGTATGAATAAAACAATGCGTTTGAAGGTCTGTTATTCTGAAGTGTTATCTTTGATATTTCTTAGTGTTATTTATTTGGGTTATAATATATTCAAAGTAGTCTAGAAGTTTTGAGAGTGCCTGTTTTCTTGAATATATTGTGAAGAAATGCTCTTCGGATTTGATAGTTTTGACATCAGTGGTAACATTACAGTGCTGCATCATATAAGTATATTTATAAGGGAAAGGGTAAAATGAAGTATGAGACAAAAATAGAAGTAGAGAGGCAATCATGAACATTTCCTATAAAAACATTACTGTTTGAATGTTTAGCTTGCACAATTAAGTACTGAAAAGTCTTAAAATGACCATATTAAGGTTTCATTCACTTTAACTTTGCTCCTACCCACCCCCACTCTGTGTTATGTCTCATGATCAGAAAGCATTAATTTTAAAGTATTATTGCTTCATTTAGACCTTGCTTTAAAAATCCTTTCCTTGACTAGACCCAAAGCCATTTGCACAGGCCTGACTTTTGAGCACTTAATTTTGCAACCTTGACATTTCTTGAAATATTTCTTTTTGCATAACTCGCAACACATGGAAAAAGGGAACACAAAAAGGATTTTCTTTTTAGTTATTATGTAATTATGTAATTTTCAAACACTTTCCCATTATCAGAAAGCTCTCTGTATATCTAGAGTGAGACACTGTGGGCCCAATTTGCATTTATGCCAAGACTCCATTTCAACATTCCTGAAGTGTAAAAAGACCAAGTTATAAGTGACAAGTTAGTCTTAAATGTTACATACAGAAGCTCAGTAATAGGCTGTCTCCATCCTTCATCATTAGGGAGCCAGCTTCTGGGTGTATGAGCACGTTTCCAATGCTTAGTACTTTAAGATGGAAGAGTCAAGTGATGACTTCTATGAAATGGTTCTTCCTAGAATTGGAGGTAGCTGACAGTGAATAAGAAGAGATGCAGAAATAGGTAATCTGGAATGGCAGACTAAACTGGAAAACATGAAGGCGGCTTGGCAGAATCAAGTGTTAAGATTAGGAATTGGAGCTGCAAAAGACAGAATGTGGTAAAACTTCAGGCGACTGGTATTTTAAGCTTAAATGATCTGGTATACTATAATCCAGAGGTAAGCAAAATGACAGATCCAGCTGGCAGCTAGACTTCATTTGACAGTGTGAGGCCAGGGTTTCCATGGAGACAGGCCTCAACAGCACTGGAAAGGTGCATGGCTGGGCAGGGAGCTGCTCCAGGGCTGGGGCTGGGATCCTGCAGCAATGACAGAACGGTTCAGAGCTGGGGCAGAGCTGCAATCCACTGTCTGCACACCCTTGCCTACGGCATATGGGAAGCAAAAGATAGTTCGGCCCCAGCTCTGGACCATGCTGTCACTGCCGCAAAATGCCAGCCTTGGAGCAGCTCTCAACGCAGCTGCACACCCTGCCAGTACTGCTGGGGCCAGTCTCCATGAAAACCCTGGCGCCACACTGTCCACTTCTGCTCAGGTCTCCATGGAAACCAGCTGCAGTGATCCAGGCAGGGGTTGCTGGGAAATGGAGTCCACTGTGCACCACATCCTGCCCATGGACCAGACTTTTCCCATCCCCGGCCATAATCTGTATCTCATATGTAGAGAACTTCTGCAGTTCAAGAAAATGAACCATGCCCACCTGCAAAAAGCATTTAGGAGAAGAGTATCCTTAGGAGCTTTATCACAGTTAACTGACAGAAAGATAGTGAATGTTGGCTGCTAAAGTTACTTACTTTGATCTCCAGAAACTGTTGGGAAATTCTTTTTGGGGTTTTTGTTTTTTTTACTAAGTTGAAAAGAGAGAGAGAGAGAGATAGGTAATCCCTCAATAATATGAGGACAGTCTTGCAGTAAATAGGGAAATCATTGAGTCTGTCGATGACTGAGGCGATTCTCTTTTTCTTGCATTTGATGTCAGATACAACTTGCAAATCTATGAGTCACTGTCTTGTAGAATTGTTTAATGTACAGTTTCTACGTGCCCTGTGTAAGTATTTCTAAAGATTGCAGCTTTCAGTTAAGTGCTGTACTGATTGTTGGACACTTCATTTATACAGGGAACACTCCAAGATGTTCATTAGGGCTGTACAAAATGGCTGTGTTTTGATTCGGTTTCGGATTCGGCTGTTTCAGAGGACAGTGATTCATTTTGGTGTTTTGGATCACTGTGCTGTTTTGTTTCTGCCAAATCTATTTCAGAGATTCGGCTCTGCTGAATCTCCTCTGAATGGGCAGCAAGCTTTGCACAGCCCTACTGACCAGCCAGGTGGGTCTTGGGGCCAGAGGCTTGGGAGCAGGATGGTGTCATGGGTGGCTCAGCTGGGGGAAGAGGAGGGCCGCTGCCCTCTGTGCAGGTGAGGAGACCCCTGCAAGGATCTCTTGTCATGAGGCAGGGAAGCAGCACAGAGCAATGAGCAAGGCTGCTGGTCCCTGCAACACGACTTGGCTCCACAGGGAGCAAAGACCCACACTGGGATCTGCTCACTGCCACTGCCCACGCTAAGCTGCCCCAGATCTCTGCTCCCTGCAGAGCCAGGTCATGTGGCAGAGACCAGCACTGCCCTGCCATGCAACCTGGCTCCACAGGGAGCAGAGGTCTGTACCAGGGGTCTTCTCGCAGCTGCTGTCCACCTTGTGCAGCCCTGCATCACCGGGGCAGCATGGGGCAGGCAACAGCAGAGAGGAGCATGGATCTGTGCTCCCTGCAGAGCCAAGTCACATGGCAGAGCAGCAGCATACAGTTGTTTCTCTGCAAGCCTGGCTCCAAAACTCTGAAATTTTCTGAAACATTTTGGAAATGTTTCAAATGCCTCGTTTTGCTTCAGAGATGTTTCAGAGGATTCCATTTCAATTTGGATTTGTTGTTTTGGGTGCTGAACAGCCTGAAACACCTCTGAAATTAAATGGCTGCCAAAATTTCACACAGCCCTAATGTTCATCTTGTAAAGTGTTGTTTTAAAATGTCTATATCCAGATCTCAGTCTGTTCAGCTTGACCTATGCTTCTCTGTTAAGGTCGTGCCTGTTTACTTAAAAAATGATATCTAAAGGTTTGATTTTGAGGAATTGGCTTAGCCAACAGTACCCAATGTAGGACTCATTTGGTGTTGATGTAAAATTCTGTAAGAATAGGTCTGACATTCCCCAACAGTTGGCCCACTCTGTCAGTACCCATAGATTTGGTTCAGCATGCCCAATTTCTTCCAGGAGCTTGTGGGTTCCATGTATATAAATATTTTACGACTTTTAAGTCTCTTAAGCCTCCATCTGTTCAGGTCTTCAGTTGATAGATCAGGTGATTTTCATCATCTCTTCTCTCTATCGCCAATAATGACAAGGTCTGTCTTCATATAGCACTTGGTATAGTACCTGAGAATACAGGGAGTGTGCATGTGTGTGTAAGTTGTCCAATCTGTTATAAGTACAGTGTTGAGCTTTTTCATGTGACAACTTCTGGACCATACAGGAGAACAATATTCTTCTGGGGGATATGCCATTTCTAATGCCATGGTTCTGGGCACTTTGAAGTTGGCACTTCATGTTGTGTTAGGTAAACATCTTTAGGCAGCTATTCATTCACATAACTTACTGCTGTCCTAGATGAATAGATTCATAGATGTTAGTGTCGGAAGGGACCTCAATGGATCATCGACTCCGACCCCCTGCATAGGCAGGAAAGAGTGCTCGGTCTAGATGACCCCAGCTAGATGCCCATCTAACCTCCTCTTGAAGACCCCCAGGGTAGGGGAGAGCACCACCTTCCTTAGGAGCCCATTCCAGACCCTGGCCACTCTAACTGTGAAGAAGTTCTTCCTAATATCCAGTCTAAATCTGCTCTCTGCTAGCTTGTGGCCATTATTTCTTGTAACCCCCAGTGGTGCCTTGGTAAATAAAACCTCACCAATTCCCTTCTGTGCCCCTGTGATGAACTTATAGGCAGCCACAAGGTTGCCTCTCAACCTCCTCTTGCAAAGGCTGAAAAGGTCCAGATTCTCTAGTCTCTCCTCGTAGGGCTTGGCCTGCAAGCGCTTAACCATGCAAGTAGGCCTTCTCTGGACTCTCTCCAGGTTATCTGCATCCCTCTTGAAGTGCAGTGCCCAGAATTGCACGCAGTACTCCAACTGTGGTCTGACCAGCACCAGATAGAGGGGAAGTATCACCTCTTTGGATCTATTTGTCATGCATCTGCTGATGCACGATAAAGTGCCATTAGCTTTTCCGATGGCTTCGTCACACTGCCGGCTCATGTTCATTTTGGAGTCCACTAGGACTCTAAGATCCCTTTCTGCTTCCATGCCACCCAGCAGGTCATTCCCTAGGCAGTAGGTATGCTGGACATTTTTCTTCCCTAGGTGCAGCACTTTTCATTTCTCGTTGTTGAACTGCATTCTGTTGTTTTCTGCCCATATGTCCAACCTATCCAGATCTGCTTGCAGCTGTTCCCTGCCCTCCGGTGTGTCCACTTCTCCCCATGGCTTTGTGTTATCTGCAAACTTGGACAGAGTACACTTCACTCCCTTGTCCAAGTCACTGATGAAGACAGTGAAGAGTATCGGTCCAAAGACCGAGCCCTGCGGGACCCTACTGCCCACACCCTTCCAGGTCAAAACCGACGCATCCACTGTGACTCTCTGGGTGTGACCCTCTAGCCAGTTCACCACCCACCGTACTGTAGTCATCCACATCACAACCTCTTAACTTTTTCACCAGTATGGTGTGGGATACCGTATCCAAGGCCTTCCTGAAGTCTAAGTATACGACATCCACCCCTACTTCTGTGGCCAGGCATTTCATAACCTGGTCATAAAAAGAAACCACATTAGTCAGGAATGTAATGTTTATAAGTGAGGGAATGATCTAATGCAGGGGTGGGCCAAATGCGGTCCACAGGTCAGATGCGGCCCACAAAGCCATTCTGTCTGGCCCGTGGGGGGCCCCCCCAAAATTTGGAAAATTAATATTTATCTGCCTCTCAATGCCTGTCATGTGGCCATTGATGGCTTGCCAAAAAACAGTAAGTGGCCCTCTGCCTGAAATAATTGCCCACCCCTGGACTCTAATGCGACTCCTAGGTAGGTGGGGTATGCTCATGGGGAAGAATGTGGTTGCCTAGTCTAATATTCAGTGTGTTCTCAGCTTGATTGTCTATGATAGTGATTTATTGATGCTCAACTCTTGATGCCACTTATGGAGATAGTCCATGATGAGTTCCATGCCAGTACTCGATATCTTTTCCAGTTCTGTTATGTCATTTGCTTGGACTACTATGGCAAAATAGCATACATATATTGCTTAGATGTTGTGAAATGGAAGTCTGAGGTATATACACTGAAGAGTATTGGTGCTAGCACTAACCCTTGGGGGACTCCATTCTTCAGAGTTTGTACTCTTTTTTTTTTGTCCTTGGCTGTGAGCTGCTGGAGAACATGTTCATGATGAAAGTGCATAGCTTGCAATCAGGTATCACAGAGTGCAGTTTATATGTGAGGCCTTGATGCCATATAGTGTCATAGCTGGCTCTAAGGTCTGTAAAGACTGCCTGGTTTCTGCCTCATTTCAAATCTTAATTCTATGTCAGGTGCAAGTAATATAACTTGATCAGTGGTACACCACTTTTTCTGAAAGTCAGCTTGTTCTTGCTTGTTCTTTTAGGAACTGGGGGCCAATGATGTTTTCTGGTCTATATAGGACTATGTGCTCCATGAGTTTGTGTGTAACATAGGGTACTGAGGTGGGTCAGTAGCTTTTTGGATCCTCTGGTGGTTTATTGGGTTGCAAGATAGCAGTCATGTCCGATTTTCTCCAGACTTTTGGAAAGCTGTTACTTTCTAGACATTTATACATGAATTTCTGGAGCCATCATTTCATTGTGGTTCTGAACTGGATAACATATTCTGGGGCTATCATACCTACTCTAGCAGCCTTGCCAGTCTTGATCACTTTACTAGCTGTGTTGGATTCATTGTCAGAGATGGGAGTGGTTAAATTAAGAATGACGTTGGATGATTTAAGTTGTTCGTAAGTCAAGTGTCTGATCATTTCTGTGGGTTGTTTCCCTGGTTTACTGTACTTGCTGTTGTTGCACAGTATTTTTGCAATGGAGTTTGCTGACAGGGCAGTGAGGTTCCCTGCTTGTCTGCTGAAGTGGGTCTTATCCAATCCTTTTGTGGTAGTAAGCCATCTCTCCTTTTTGATATTGTTCAATGTAGTACCCAGCTGTAGTTATTTTTACAGTGGCAGGGTCATTGCATTGCTTATGTTAAGGAGCTGTTTGCACTGCTCATTCCAACATAACACATAATGGTTTCTATAACCTCTAGGTATACTGTTTGGCATTTTAATTAGGGAGGTTGTAAATGTACTGTAGCATTAATCATTCTTGGTCTATAATGGATATTTTACTTGGTTTGCACTCTTCTTGGTAAGCCTTTGGTATTTCTGCCAGTCCTCCTTCCAAAAGTTCTGTCCAGGAGCTGGTCTAGAGGGTGTGGACCGAAAAATCATATTGTCAGTGTTGATGAGTGAGGGTCTGTGTTGAGATGATGGAAACTTGTCAAATACTTTTCTTATCAGTATTTTACTTGAGTTGTCCTTCTACCTGGCAAGATCTGGATTTGTCTGAATGTTCCTACATTCATAGTGGAAAAGTCTGTGGCTCCTTCAGGTCATATATGAGAGTTATATCATTCAGGCTTGCCCAGAGACAAAGATCATTACTGTTAACAGAGTATTCCCAGTCTTGATGTGGACAGTTGAAGCCACCTGCATATAAGGTTGTCTGGTCATAAATAGGCAGGAATATGATTGACAGCATGGCAGAGGGAGGCTTGTATATATTGACAATGCTTATGTCATTGACTGGACACTGGTCCATTCTATTGTACTCTGGGAGGTATTATATCCCTTGGTAGTGTGTGACAGGTTATTTCTGATGAAGGTAGCAAGGCCATGGATACTGCTAGCTAGAGAGTCTTCCTAGGCTGTGTTTCTTGTGGAAGAACTGCACATGGTTTCATTTTTCTGGTGATACATTTTAGCACTGATTGTTTGAGTGAGGTATAGCTTAAGTTGAAGACAAGTCCAGATTTCCCTTTGTAGATAGGAAAGGTTGCTCTGGGTCATTATGTAGTTGTTATATCAAAATTAGAAAGTATAGCATATCAAAATTGGAAAAATCGAAAGTCCAGTTGCCTTAATAGTGACTTTTAGTTTTGCTTTATAGCTACTAATGGAAGGTGTCATAAAGTCACTATCATCCCCACTGAGAAAGCTGATACAAGATCTGTGTTTGACTGTGGATTTGGCAAATGGTTCTGGGAGGAAGGAGTAGATCTCAGTGATGTTGGGTCACAGCTCTTTCCCCTTATCTTCCTCATTTATCTGCCTCCAGAATAAAGCAAGTTCACTTGAAATGATTGATGCCTTGTCATACATTGTGGAGTCATTGGGGACGAGCAATTCAGTGCTTAAGTGTGCTAACAGATGTGTAGTTCAATGGAAGCACCATGACTTAGTATTACCCCCGAGCCAACAGATGTTCAATGTTGGGTTTGGGGGCTTGAGAGATCAAATTGCAGTTTGGAGCAGTTGCATTTCTGCCACCACCCTCCCACCCCAACTCCAGTTCAGAATGGGCCGGAAGGGAGGATAGAAGGGAAGGAAGTGGTGGGAGCTCAGTCTGGGATTTGCCTAGCCTTCATGAAGGGTGTGGCAGGGGAATTGGAGCCTCCCCACACCCCAGACAAAACTCCCTTTTGCTTCTCTTCCTCCCATTCTGAAGACAGCACTGGGTTCTATCAGCCCAGCCCAGTCATACTTTTGGAGCATGCTGACAGAAGTTAATGAAGGTGTGCTGCTTTGAAGTGCTTTCTGAACCCTCATTTAATGGGGGTTCAGATTGTGGCACAATCAGGTGTTTTTAAAGTGCTCTGCAGCCATGCACTTCTATAAGACCACAGCTGTACAGTTCTTTCAATGGACTGATCATGTAACATATGTAACTTTTGTCTGCATCCTGAGTCTCCTGGATATCAATGTTAAAAGCCAATCTGAAGAAATGCAATATTAATGTCCTTGTATCATTTCTTTTGTCTACTTCTAGATTAATGACTGTCATTGAGTTTGGGAGCGTAAGATCTGTTTTGGGAGCCAGTTGTCAGACATACTTATGACATATCCTGTGCAATGGAGCTGGTGACATTACATTGCTTGGATGCAGTTGGTGTTTGATTGAGACAGAACACTGATGTTCATTCTTCTCTCTTTCTAACTGATATGGAGGATTTCCAAAGACATTGCTCATGGTAACATTCCACTACTTTTAGGTGTTTGAAATATGTTGTCCAAGATTAAGATCCATACAACAGGGTAGGGATGACAACCACCTGGCAAATGAGAAGCTTCATTTGGGACCTGATTACATGATCATCGAAGATAGGATTTTGGAGATGTCCAAAGGCAGCATTGGCAGAATTTATCTGGTGATTGGTATCATTATCTATGATTACTTTTTAGGGAAAGTGGTAACCCAGTTAAGAGAAATGCTCCACTTTCTCTGAGGATTGCCTTGTTATTGTAATATGTAGAGAAGAAGCTGGTTGGCTTGATAAAGATATTGGTTTTTGTGAAGGCTGGAAGTGACTCCAAGCATTTCACACATTTCACAGAAGAAATCAAGAGTGACCTGGAGTTCTTCAGCTGAGTGGGCACATAAGGTACAATCATCAGCAGTAACAATGGTGTTGATTTTCTTGAACTTGGAACATAACTGGTTGATATTAAAGAGATTCCTGTCCATGCAATACTGTACGTTGACTCCACATGGAAGTCTATCAGCAGTGAGATGCAGGATAGCTGCAATGTAGAGGGTAAAGAATGTTGGTGCAATTATGCTTTCTTGCTTGACTCCTGCTCTAAAAGTGAATGGATCTGTTTCTGAGCCATCGCTTAAGACAGTTGCTGTCATGTTGACATGAAGATGTCTGAAAATGGTAACAAATTTTGGCAAGCATCCAAATCTCCTCAGGATTTTCCATAGAGATATTCTGATTGAATCAAAGGCTAATGAAGGTTGATGAGGGTCATGTAAGGATTTTAGTGTTGCTCATAGCTCTTTTCTTGCAGCTGTCTAACAAAAAACATCATATCATGTTTATTAGATTTCTGCATAGTCTGACATCACTGAGATGACTTGGGTAGAATATCCTCAGTGAGGAAACAGAATATATTGTAGGGAATGTGGGAAAGGATCTTCCCATCTCTGGGCAGGAGTGCAATACCATGATAAATTCTGCAATCCAATTATTTTCTTTTTTGAATATAGTAACTATTCTGGCATCTCTCTTGTCATTTGGAATTAGTTTATGTTTCCAGATTCTTATAATAATGATGTATAGCTAGTAAAAGAGCTTTTTTCCCCCATTTTGCTTATACATTTCAGCTGATAGTTCATTAGAACCTGTGTTGTTCTTCATCTTCTTAATGGCTTTCAAGGCCTCTTGATAAATTGGTGGATCTCCAGCATAGTTGTTAATGGGTATTGTGAAATGGTTTTGATGGTATTGTCTTCAAAATTAGCATCTCACTTCAGGAACTCTTGAAGATGCTCCTTCCACCATGTAATGCTGGTGGAGCTATCTTTAGGGAGTGGTGTTCCATCCTTGGACCTCAGAGAGACCACTATTTGTGTGCTTAGCCCAAAGATATGGTTGAAGTAACTACCAACAGCTTTAATTGAAGTAACAGCACATATAGCTATCGGCAAAGTTTTGAATTTCCTTCGCTTTGTCTTCCTACCATCTGTTCTTTTGCTTTCAGATTTTTCTCTGGGTCTTGGCTTTAATGTGGTAATAGGTGTCTTGCTTTTGATTAAAGTTAACATCATTCTGCCAAGCTTTGAAAGTTCTCCTTTTTCTGCCAATGATAACTTGAATGTCCTTATCATTCTCATTGAACCAGTCCTGATGTTTCTTTGTATAGAAGCTTAGAGACTCTTTTCATGCTTCATAGATGCCTTTCTTCAGGCTATCCCAATAATCAATGGTGTCAAGATCATCAAGGAGGTCAGAAAGTTTCTCAATGAGGTGGTGCTGGCAATGATTGCTTTTAGCACAGAGACCTTTTAGGAGACCTTTTTAACTTTGTATGAAAAGCATACTAGAATGAACAGAAATATTTCTTGCTGATATTATAGTGCAATATTAAGACTGGTCAGAGCAATATCTGGACTTTAAGTACAAATAATGTTTATAGATTTAAAAAGGACAAGGAAAAATTAAATCATACATCCCAAATGGTTGTATGAAAAGTAAAAAAATTACAAATATTGTAGAATGTTTATTTTTACAGTATTTACAAGCTCTTATTATGGTCTCTATCTCAGGTTTTATCAAGTAATTTTTTACCAGAATAGATAGGAGGCGCCACAAAAAATGACCTAATACATTAAACTTTACACTAAATACCAATATATGTTTCTTTGGGCAGGGTTATTCACACCCTGTGTACAGCATAACGGAATAGTTAGACACACCAACTCTGTTTTCCATGTGGTGTGTTATGGAAAGATTCTTGTACCGGAATAGAGGAAATCAGAATTAGCCCAGGAAGAAAACTTGTGATCTTACTGCAAACAAGGCTATATTAGTGATCTTATGAAGTAATTGTGTAGTTTGCCTTGCTTGGCCCATCAACAGATTGTGAATATGGGATTAGGTAAAATAATACTCCCCAACCCCAAACTCCAAAGAATTAGGAGTCTGCCAACCATTTCTGCATATGTCTAGGAAAATCTATTGGAAAGAATAGGAAGATAGCATAGTAATACAACTGAAAGCTTGAGAATTGCTCCTGAATAAAGTAAAGAAGAAAGTAAACACAAATCAGTTTCAGTGATTTTTATGAAGCCTACCTAGCTTTGTATTGTTTAGCTTTTCTGCTTACGATTTAGATCTTAAAATCTTCAAAGCAAAACATTTTGTTTACCAAAACTCTATAGAAAAACATCGGACTTTTTTCCAACCCTAATTAGGTAAAATTACTCACACCTGTCCACTTAGGATTGTCACTCATACTATTGCTGTTCACAATTTGCATACTTTTGGATTTTCATGACTAAATGTTCTGGATGATTCATCCTTCTAAGTATAAGAAACAGGAACAACGTTCTGAGTCAAGAAATGAAAGGATATTGTTATGGCATCATTCTATGACTCACATACATTCTGTTCTCTTCACTGGAAGAGCTGAAGTTCCTATAGACTTCTTATTTTATACCTTAGACTCATTTGCAGATGTTCCATGCAATAATATGAGACAAATAATAATACAGTTTCATATACAGAGAAAGTTAAAAGCTGTGCTGATGTTTCAAATGAGTCAGATTCTGATTGGGACCTGCCAC
The DNA here is from genome assembly GCA_030014935.1 of Caiman crocodilus. NCBI lineage: Eukaryota > Metazoa > Chordata > Crocodylia > Alligatoridae > Caiman > Caiman crocodilus. The sequence continues at coordinate 54,784,208 of JAGPOW010003316.1, read as the reverse complement.
AAAAGATGAAGAGCCGGTTTCTGAAAGCAATGAAGTTGCACAATTGCTGTTTTTAGATTATGTCAGGAAACAAATATATATACTGCAGAAAAAAAGGAGCCATTGCATTTGTTTAACTGTAATTTTGATTCTCTTCTTACCTAACAGCCTTTCAGGTATGGAATAATCCTGACTCAGAGTGGAATTCTAACAGTCTTGTGGGAATATCCAATAATTTAGTAACATTGTTGTAAAGCTTTACCAGTTTAGCTAGAATCATTATCAGTGACTCACTAATCCTAGCTAACATGCATTTTAACATTTATAAATGTGCGCCATTACATCAACTTTGAATATGTGTAATATATTATTTAGATTATTCTCCAATATAAAAAAGCACTTCTGAGGGAATGATGAAAGGTAAAATTCATTAACTTTTGGGAAGTGCTCTAAGATTCTTGAATTAAAGTTATATTAAAACTGCCAAATTCCAGCTAGTTGTTATTTACTGGGTCAAATTGTTTAATTCTTATGTACATTTAACTTGAAGAAAATTCCTGTTCAGGACTTCAGAATTTACTTTAATTCACTGTAAAAATCTGATCAGAAAAGGATTATTCAGTTTTTCTCTAACCCCCCAGAGTTGCCAGTGCTTTCTGGCTTAAGTAAGGTAGGGATTACTTTAAAGATAGGATTTTTTTTTTTTGCTCTGTTATTTACACTTCTGATCCTAACAGTCCACAGTAAGTGTTGAGCAATTCTTAATTTGATTTGTAGGGTCATATCCCATCTGAAAGAAATGCAGCTTTCCATCTCCAATCTTACTTATAAGTGTGTTTTGAGTCTAGGGAAAGGATCACCTAAAAGTACATTGTGTATACCAAGTAAGGCATCATATACTGGTGTGCTGTGGCAAATGGCTTGGGCATTTATTCTAAATTGGCACTTGAAGACTTGGAGCAACTGTGAAGGGCAATCAGTGATTTGTATTTATGAGTTTAAAGAGTTGCCAGGGTGGTAAGAGAGCCTGGAATAAATCGGCATCTTCTGAAGGAATGTCTAGTCATGCATGTTGAAATATGTTGACATTTAGGTTAACTCTTTCTGTCCAATTATTTTCAATCTAGCATGTATTGTAAGAGGTAGGGCCATGATTTCATGACCATCTTTTCCACAGACAAATTTATACCCTAAAACATCCTAAATAAATATTATTCTCCATGATTAATTGTAAGGGGGCAGTCCAGCAATGGAAGTCATGGGGATAATGGATCCAGAAGCAGCTCCCCAGGTGGAAAACTTTAAGAATTAGGTCAAGAGATTAATCTACTCTCTTCCCATGCTAATTATATAATAGCAGAGAGCTTCCTTTGAACTGCTTAATTGAAGAAGCTTGTTTGTTACATGACAGAAGACAGTGGCATTCCAGTTGCAGCTTGAGATGTGTTGTTTATATTGGTTGAGCATGTAAAGAGGAGGAGTGAGAGAAGCTACTCAGAATGCTGCTTTGTTTTCAAAATAATGCTTTTAGATTTTATTGTATAAAAAAGTCCATTGAATCACCATGAGGGATGTTCCAATTGCACAATTGCTCCAATACATGACAACCCTCTGAATATAACAATTTATGTGGTAATTGCTCTGTAATCAGAACCCAGTTTATGCATAGTCACTCTAGCCTGCACTGCTTTGCCTAGATGATAAAGTCAATTTTGATGGGTGTCTGGGTTTGAATAATAACTTCCCTCTGCCAATTCATGATTTCTGTCCCAGCTATCAATTTGTTCATTTGTTTGTCTTCTTTTCTGTTTAAACCATGAAAAAACCCTCTAGCTTCTACCTCTTAGAAATGCAAGCAAAAGAATGCCAACGCTGCCTATCTCTAAAGCAAAGGTGGGGCAGAAATAATGTAACTTCTGGCTAGGGACAAACAGTGCACATACACTGGTTTAAATTATCAGAAACCGATATAAACCTGTAACAGAATAGATGTTCAGTACAGATAAACAGATAAACCATGGACAATGTCTAAGACCAGTTTGTGATAAACCTTATTAAATGTAGTATCAGACTTAACTGATTTGGGTCAAACTGGTTTAATGCAATGTTGGTCCCAGACTCTTTCCTGGTTTAAGTTTAACTAGAGTCCCCCAGCATCCCAGCATGTTCCCTGGGCTGGGCTCTGCTCTACAGCAAAGCTGGCCTCTCCCCTCTGCTCCCTGGCTGGAGCTCTGGCAGAGACTGTAGACATGTGCCTGGCTTCTCCCTGCCCTCCCCTCAGCACTCCCTGCTCAAATAGGGATTCTCCCCTCCCTCTGCTTTACACAGACACCTCTCAGCATTAGGTAGCATACCACATGCTGGCTTTGGTCCATGCTGTGGGGAATGGGACAAAGACAGGATAAGTCAGCTTAGGGCTTTTTGGATCTAATCAACAGGTAGATGGTAATGTCCCTTTGTTCCTTCCTTGTAAAAAGTTGTCTAAGAAGAGTGTGAACTAATGGAGAGAGGCTTTTTTTTTTCCTTGATGGTCTGATGAACACTGGGTTAGGGGTGATAAACACTATGTTATCAGCTCCCTGCTGGTCTTGTTAGGAGCAGGGAGTACCCTTTCTTAATCAGAGCATCCTACCAGGGTATGGCCATGTCCCCCTACAGCTCAGCACTAATCAAGGGAAGGGAGGGCAGCTCTAGCACCCCCTGGCTTCTAGCCTGAATCACTACAGGCATGTACCTGCATTTCTTCAGTCCAGAGGGGATGTCTGCTTGGTTACAAACAGGTTTAGCCTAGCCAGGTTAGACTAACTTGCAAAGATTGAATCAATTCAGGCTCAGGCCTTTTGAATATCTAGCCCTTGTCCAAGAAACTGGCATTTGCTGTTAAAGACTGTAGTTCTTTATTTCCACCAGCAAGTGATAAGTAAGGCGTTACATTTGCTGCCTTTTCAGCTTGCTTTTATGTAGTGTCTTCCAGTAGAAAGTATCAGTAACTTTTGTCTTCTTCAAAGGACTTACGGGACTGTTTCCTGAGGAGTATTTTATTCTAGAGTAAGGAAGCAATAAGGTTTCTCTCCCCCAACGTTGTTCTTTTCTAGAAGGATTGCACACCTTTGGAGGAAGTGTTTCTTCTATATGTTTCTCTGGAGAAAAAAGTTGAATTTTATTAGGGAAAGGATTTCATATCACTATGGATGCCTTTCTAGTTTAACCTTTTCACTGACACCTTAAGTGTGGTTTTCTTTAGTGGTTTCCTGATCCCAGGAATTCCTGGGAAATTGTTTTTAGGATTGAATCAGCCATTTTCAAATAAACATGTAGTTAGTTGTTTACATATTTTGACTCTATCACATTAGACAGGTAATAAATGTGTATAGGCTACACATGATTCACTGCATAAATTCTGCATTGTATCTAAGTTTGTTTTGTTTTTTATGATACCAACAGGTAAAGCATTTTCCCATTTGAAATGTTTTTGATGGTAAGTTGTATCCAGGAATTGCACCTTTCCTCAAAGTATATGACATGTACATACAATAATATTTGTGTAGATGTTACCTCCCTTGTCTCACACATGTGCTGGGATCCTTACTGAAGTTATGTGGTAGGTTACAAAAATGTCACATGCCATAAGAAGCTAGGAAATTTGCTTTTGTATTTTTCTTAATAACTTAACTCATTTTAAAAAATTCCATGGGGAATTTATACTTTTCCACTACATTTTATCCAAGTGTTCCCTCAGACAATTGCTACCACAAGATCTTCTTAATATAGTAGGTCATCATAATTTACCCCAGCATTTCTTTTATTGAAGAATTATAATTTTATTAGGATGTAGGAACATGTCAGAATAGTATTGATTCTATTGCTTTCAAAAATGACTTTGATTTAGACTTCTAACAAGGTAGAGAGCAAGAGAGAACTATGCTATGTCACCAAAAAAATTGCTCTATACAAGAAGCCACAATGATTATTTATACCTTTTATAAAGACAACAAAAAATTGTATGCTTTTTAATGGCTGTTTTTTATCAGATGCATCAATGGAAAATTGATAGCTCCCTTAAACATATGAACATGAATAGAAAGAAGTTTAGCAAAGTATTTTTCTGACTAGCACCCAGGGACTGAAGTTAAGAAACATCCCAGTCAAGTGGGATCTTTAACAAGAGGCAGTTAAATAATGCGATGTATCCTCATTTTGTTAGAAAAGGAACAGAACTGCAGTTAACAATTTCTGAGAAATGAAGCATGCAGTAAAACAGATTACTAATTCCTGGTGTGATTAATCTGAATATTCTAATTAAAACAAATATCTTGCAGTACTTGTGTGCACTATTATGCAAATAGGGCACTGAAGCAGATATAATGCCCAAAGAGGACTATTTCATTCTGCTGTGTACACAGCTGTCTTTTTCAGCTTGTTTTTTTTTCCATTTAACAAAACAGAAAGTATCATTTATGCCCCTTTATGAATCCATGTTGCATCCAGACCTTGAGTACCATGTCCAGTTTTAGTCCCCAAGCCCCAGAAAGGATATAAAAAAACTAGAGCAGGTACAGAGAAGAGCAACAAGGATGATCAGTAACATGAAGGGTGTAGCAGGGAACAGTTGCCCTATTACTGAGAGAAGACTGTGGAGTAAGCAGGACTGGCAGAACTCTTTAAACCAGGGATAAGTGCTCAAGGGAGGAAAAGACAGCTGCAAGGGCCACTAAGCAGAAACCTCCAGTGGCAAGCAGTGAAAGGGGGAAGGACAAGATCCCTGTATTCACCAGTAGCTCTGCCTCAGTGTGGTTGTGCTAAGAAGAGATCACAGCCACAGAGCAGGCCAAAGGGCTGCAGGGATATACAAGCAACTCTGGTGTTCAGGCTGGGAGATGGGTTTAGCTGGCTAGAAAGGAAGGGGCTTCAGTGAATAAAGTTCATCCTCAGGTTGTAGAAGGCATTCTTGCCATGGGTGGGAAGAAGGTAATGCTCTTAGGTGAACCATGGCAGCACCTGCAGGTACAATAAGGAAAACCTTAAGGAGAGGGTTGTTTGTTTTTTTTCATTTGAGCGGACCTGAAAGAGGAAGATCTAAGCCCATGTTGGGTTTTTGGTGTAAGTGCCCAGAAGGACAGTATGTTCACTGGGATCAGGTTAATAACCAACGAATCAGAAGTAGCTGGAAAGAGAGGTTTGAAGGCTACCTTGCAGGTACCTGAAGGTGCCCTAAGAGTTTTAACCCCACTTTAAGACACTGAGGAGAAGCAAGAGAGAGGTGAGCACCATGAATGCCTATTGCTGTGAAGACAAGGTCAGAATAAGGGGTCCGAGTACTGAAGGTAATAGACAGAGTAAGTAGGGAGTAAGAAGGTTGAGGCCTAGACAAATACAAAGGGTGGAGCAAAGTGGCCCAAATAGAAAATGCCACCCTGAGGCTTGAGATACCTCCCATAACAGTAGGTATCCCATCAGGGCATGGCAGGAGAGATACCAGATGGTGGTATGGAAGAAATGAATCCAGGACCAGGCAGCCAGCTGCTGGGTATCGCTACTGCCCAGCAGGACTTGGCCTGTTACAGAGCAAATTTCATAAGAGGAGCAAATAAACAGACTACGCCTGTTTGGTTTAGAAAAGTGATGCTTGACAGGGGTTTACAAAATACCAAATGGTGAAGAGAAAGTAAATAAGCATTTAATATATACTCTCTCTTATAAAACAAGAACAAGAAGTCGTAAAATGAAAGTTAAGTTTAACACCACAAAGAAGTTCTTTGTCACACAGCATGTAAATAAAGTGTGGAACTCATTATCACCAGATGTTGTGAAAGCTGACAGTTTAGCAAGATTCAAAAAGGGATTGGGCAATTTTTTTGAGGATTGGGGCATCAGTAGCTATTAAGCATGTGAGTTAGGGATATAGGCTCTGAGTTGCACTTTCATCTACCCTAAATGCTGGAGGGTGCAACTGGGGGAGGAACAGTGGGCAAAACCCTATTTATTCTCCCTTTCACTCTCTGCCACAGGATATTGGGCAAGATGGTCTGGCCCAGTAAACAGCAGTCCCTATGTTCTAACACTTAAAGGGCCTTCGTATATGCAACAAAATTGGCCCTTAAAACAGCTTAATTGTCCTTTTGCACTGCTTTAATGGCAGATGATATTTACGCTCTTGGCAGCATATTTCACTTTAATGAGGCCCGCACCCGCCCTATGCCCACTCCCTGCCATGCAGCTGTGGAAGCAGGGAGCCAACAAACCACACAAGAAAAAAATAAAAGTGGAAGCAATTTGAAAGCAAAAAGAATTCAAAGGAGTGAACTACAAAAAAGTCATAGTGACATCTGGTGGACAATGAGGCTAAGTACATGCCTGAGTGCCTTTGTGTTTACACACAATGAAACAATTGACTCAACACTTTAATTCTCAGAAAGCCAAAATAAATTCAGTAAGTAAATTAATTTACTTTAATTCACAAGAAGTAATTTTAAGTGCAAAATCCTGCCTATGCAAACAGACACGCAGTTGCAGCACATGAAAGGGCAAAAAATGTGATGTGTACATATGCCCTGTATGACTTTGTTATGTAGCAAGGTAAAACTCTTCTGAGATATTTTAGTTTGTTACCCATCAAATTGCAACAATATGCAGGGCGCTGGAAGCCAACATGCTTGGGGAAGTTGGGGGTTAGTGGGCTTCTAATTTCCCGTGCATCATCCCTGGTGCCTTCTCCTGCCACCAGCATACCCACCCACCCTCCTGCAGCATTTCTGCCATGCTGCTCTTCCCCAGGGGCAAGCCAGCCATTCCTGGGTGGTCCCAGGCAATGGGAAGGTGATGGGGACAGTGTGTGCGGTGCTGGGGCTTACCCGCCTCTCCTGTGGCAGGGGGTTGAGCTGCCAGTGGGCTGAGCAATCCCTGAGCTTTGGGAGACCCTGGTGCTTCCATCCACAGTGGCAGCACTCCCCAGGCACTATATAGTTTGGGTGGTCTTGGGGGACGCCACCACCGCAGAGACAAGCACCAGGCCCCACACAGCTCAGGCAGGCAGGCTCCAGGAGAAAAGAAAAAAAAAAGATTAGGCCCCACAATGCTTTTTTTTTCTTTAGTCAAGTCCGCCTGCATGTTCTGCTGCCAGGCTGCACAGCTCCTGAGCTGCACGGGACCTAGTACTTCCCTCCCTGGTGGCAGCACCCTGCAGAACACACACACTGGGTGCCAATGTTTGGGAGGCACCTGGGAGGCATTGCCACTGCAGATGGAAGCACCAGGGTCCCCTGCAGCTCAGGGGCACTTGGCCTGATGGCAGTTCATCCCGCACATCTCTCCCCACTGTGGGAGAGGCAGTTGGGTCTAAGGATCAGGCCCCCTCACCCTTGTAAACACAACACAAGTTGTAGTTTAATTTGGTCTAGGTCTCCCCTGAATTGAAATGGTGGAAATGGTAGCTTTTTCAAAACTCACCATTTTGATTTAGGGAGAACTAAACCGAGCTAAACCCCTGTTGCGTGTATAAGCACCCATTTTGTGTGATTAAGTTGATGCCAGTGTGGCATAGAGGATAAGTATCAATACATCACTAATATAGCTTGTATTTTTCTGTTAAAAAGTTGCTTTTCTCCAATATACTATCATCAAAATAATTCTATGGTATTATAGTGAATACAATGGACTGGATTCAATTTGTAGTTAAGGCTCTGAAGCCGCACTACATAAGATTATTAAAGTACCATTCACATCTCAGGATGATTTATAAAATGAGGTAACTTTAACTATCAAAGTTTTTGGATGTTATGATGTGGGATGCTGTGAAGAAGAGATGCAGATTGTTTTGAAAATGGCTTATGAAGAGGATGCTTACTAGCACAGTAATTTAAAGCTTTTGTCTTTATCAAGCTTGATTTAGTTCACAAAAAAAAAAGTTATTTGCTTTCTTCCTAGTTTGTTTAGCTTTCATTTACCCTAAAATGCACTGCACAATATAGTTTAGATGTGTAGAAATATCAGTCTATGCAAATGAGAAAATGTAGGCTATCTACTAGGGTTCTTGAAGGTCAAGGATTAATTCAGTGCAATAATGTGCTCTGAAATGGCTGACCACTTGTGTAAGACCTGTCAAAAAGTTAGACAGTTGTCCATGTCTTCATTTCATAGGCCCTAGAAATTATCTGGTATCACAAAAATCATGGTTACCAATAATTTACCATTTTAAAATGAATGATAGACTAGAGAATGCAAAGAAATGGTTAGATTAATTATTCATTTCAATGAAAAAACTCAAAGAAGCAAATAATATATATTTTTTTTCCCCTGGGTTCCACTTCTATCAGTAGTAGACTTCATATGGATCTTCTCACAGTATTTTTCCCAGACAACCTGTGCCAGGATCAGCATATCTCTTAATAAGAAGAATAATCCACCCCTCAAACTCTACCTTCTTTGCCTGGATGAAAACAATTTCATCCCAGATTCTTTTGGGAATAATTCATTGCATCTTTGCCCTTTTCAAGAGAATTATCACTCGGCATTGACTAAAACAATAAATAGAAACCTCAAGCCATAACTGAAAAGAAACTACAATTGCTACCATATGGATTTCAGGGAACATATTCCCCTTTTCTGCAATAAGTCAGTTTGGGACTATACCTCCCCAGCCCCCTTCCCCCACCCCCAAGGTATTTTTGTGTCAAGACCTGGAATCTCAGACTCCCACCTGATCATTCAGATGGAGAAGTTGGATGGTGCCCTCTGCTTCTCCCCGACTTCATCCCTCACAGCCTCCTTTTTCTTTTCTTGTGTCCTGCTCTACCCATAAATAATGAATTGGCAAAGATTCCTTTCATAAAAACATGAGTTTAAAAATGACACTTCCCTCTCCAGATCTAATAGCCTTTTATCTCCAAAGAAGTATAGTTAGCTATGTTAGCCTGTTTGCATGCATGCTTGCACACACCTACACATACATATTCTCTGTCTTTCTCTGTCTTGTCAGTCTATAAGGTGCAGACCTATCTTGCTATCAGCTTGTCTCCAGTACAAACAATATAATCTGGAACTGTTACCCTGTCCAATACCTTATGTTCTAGTGTACAGAGTAGAAGAGTGGATAAGAAGGAGACTGAGTCATAATCTTACCTGTGAATTTGCTACCAGGTTAGGTAATGGTGGGAGGGTGGGAAACTCCATTTTATTGCATTTCTATAGTTAGAGTGCCTTCCTTAAGATCAGGATGATTGTTTTTGCCACACCTTTGGTGCTGTACTTCAGATCCATCATGTTTAAATTATGTGTATTCATTAAGAAAAAAAAGGGGCATCATCTGGTCCTGGAGGACTATAATCTCACCTAACCAATGTCTGCAAGATATCATTACCACCTTCACACTCAGCATACTCGCATTCACATTCATGTGCATTATATTTTCATTCACATGTGATCTGTGTGCAGTAAAGTCTTTATCTATCTTTTCCTTTCTTCCTACTTCATAATAGCTTATCAGTTTTGAGAGAAATTGAATTTAAAATGCATTTGTCATCTTAAAAACTGTTACCACTTTTTGTGGCATTTCATTTACTTTCTGAATTTTTGATATTTGAAGATTTATTTAATAAAAACCAATAAAATGGTGCGCCTGAGACACAAGAACAGAATCTGTTGGATTCTGCATTTCCCCTAAACATAGTGGACTCTGGCCTGCAGCTTTTTTCAAAAGCTAAGATAAGGAATGAAGCTGAATTGTCATAGTATTTGACCCACACAATTTAAGTTTCATTATTGTATTGGGAGGTAAAAAGAAGGAAAAATTCTTTAGGGCCATTTTAAGATAACTAGTCAGCTGGGAGGCTATTAGCTACAACCTGAGCATAGCCAGTAACATTTTTTCCTAAGTAAGCTTCTTGCAGAAGTGTTATGATTGTTTTGGGTGCTAATGAAGTCCAGCAACTAGAGCTGATTACATTTTTCTCTCTCTCAGTAAGAAAACCCTTCCTTCCCCTGTTTCTCTTAAATTCTCTTTCTTCAGTTCTAGAATGCAGTAGAATAAATCTATAAGACAATAGGTGCTCCATGTTTCTGTTGTCATCTACATTACATTTAATTGTTGGTTCCATGTACAATTAAATATATATTATGCATCTGACCAGATAATTACATAATATACTATGTAGAGGCCTAACATATAGGTAGGTGACAATTAGCAACATTTTAGCTTTGAATTTAGTTGAGTTTTAATGAATAATGCTTTAGGTGTAAGTGTTGGTCTTTTGACAGAACTTAGTGATAGCATTGGACAATGCTTGATATCCATGTACTGTTAACAACTGATAACCATTTAAGAAGATTATCTTCATTACTTGTGTCTGTAAGGTTCATTCAGATTAATTTCTCTCTCTCCTATATATAAACATAAGTACGGTTGAGCTTATGTTATATTAGTAACAGAAAAAATACTGAAAGATTTATACTGGGAGATTTATATCAATATTGTAGCCATGCAAGGTGGGAGGGGGAACCTATACCACATATTTGCAGGATGATTTTGTTTCAGGCTTCAGCTATTATGTATTAGGGTTTCAATTAGCAAGAAGAAAATTACTCATATCAGCTCTTAAACACTACATGTTACAATACTGCTATGCATAAAATTGAATAAAACCATAGAAAATAGAATAAATGCACTTTTTTAACCTGTCTTCTAAATAACTTTTGTTGTATTTCTATGTTATATAGTTTTAATGATGCTTCTGGATGGCTGTACCCTGAGGCTACTTTAGAGCATGGTAAAAACCAGAGAACATGGTTTTCTGTTTCCCATGGAAAAACAGAGGAAAATGCACATTTTCCCCTTTACCAAAGGAAAACGTGGATTTCTCATTATAACAGAGACTTGTGGATTTTTCAGTTTTGCAAAGAGCTCTCTGCTGTCTGGCAAAGGTCCTGGCTGCTGGGGGCAGGGAGGGAGCAGGAGGAAGATGATCAGGCAAGGGGCCTCATGTGCATATAGATCACATGGCCGCCAGGCAGCCTGGACAGCAGCTCCCGCAGGCACCTGTGTATGGGGGGATAAGGCGGAATATTGATGCCCTCAGAGAGAGGAAGGGAGGGAGTTGAGCAATACTGAGACTGGAGTTTGGGGCTGCCACCCAGCCATGCAGTATGTAGGGCTTGGGGTCCGGGGCTGCAATAAAAATCAATAAAATGGACCCCAGCAGGGAGTGGAACATGGCTTCAGGTGGCTTGTCTGGGGGGTGAGGGGTGGGGCCAGCTCCTCAGCACTGCTTGCATTCCCAGAGGGTGGGGGGATCCATGCTCACCAGATCTGTATGCAGAATGGAGTGGGCTGCCCACTGTGGGCTCTAGTTTCCCACCCTGCTGCCCTCCCTTGGGGTCTCCACAGCCCAGCAGGTGTTACCCAGTATACCAGGGCAGAGTAGGGCCATGCAGGGAAGCTGCTTGCCACTGCAAGCTCCACAGTGACCTGGTGATGCATCCCACGTGCTTGGTAGTAGCAGGGGTGGTGGTGCAGGCTTGTGACCTTCACTGCTGCTGCATACACAGGGTGCTATTGTGGGGACTGAGGTGCACCAGCAGGGCCAGGGAAACTGTGGGGCAGGAAGGGTAAGGGGGAGTGATGGGCCTTTCATTTTAATCATGGATTTTGGAGGTTTCAGAGAAATTTCATTTTTTTTATCACAGAGTCTATTATTTTATTTTATTTTTTATCAGGGAAAACCAGGATCCTTGGTAATAACAAGAAATACATTGAAAAAATGATACAGCTGGAAATCGAAGTACTAGGTTTACTCAAATATAAAATGACCTCCCCCTAGTAATTAGATGTTATATGTGGAAAAATTGTAAATGTGTTATCATTTTCCACGTAAAGAATCTAATTATTGGAGGTTTGCCTTGAATTTGTTCACGTCCAACTTCTACAGCAGGAAAAAAATCTAGGAGGCCAGGTAGCCTCCTTGCCTTCTGCCTTTTCCCAAATGATTCTTTCACAGTCCTTTTACCTTCCTTACTTTTAGAGCCTGCTTTCCCTGAACACACACAGAACTGAAAAGCAAATTTGAAAACACTGACCTTAAAATGAAACACAGCTGTAGTTATTTGCATATAGTATCCATAGACTTAATTCATCCAGAATTGATGCATTTTGTCTTTTTTGAAATTGTTTCAAGTTTTAGCATAGGTACCCTGTAAACTCTTAAGCAGTACTTTGGCACCTACCAAACTATGCGTAATATTAGTCCAAATCAAAAGGCTCATGATTTACCATATAGCTCCTTGGGCGGGACTCCAACAAAATCAACAGTGTTTCAAGCCATATTAACCCCACCATAGTTCTGCATTGCTCAATATGTGTGTATACTCCAGATATCCCCCCAGAAAAGGATGTGTGATAATTAGCCACCCACTTATGGCTGGACCTGGATGTTCTTGTCATGAATCCCAGGATACTCCAAAAATCTTTATGTGGATGAAGTGCAAGGCAACCCATCTGGCTCCATCCCATAGTGGGTGAGGACACACTAATCATATGTGACTGACTGAGAGAGGGGGCAACAGAGGAGTTCTGGGTTGAATGTTTGGGGCTCTGTTTGGTGATGGTTGAAAGGCATTTGAGGCTAATGAAGAAATAGGAATAATTGGAAATGGGAAAGAAAGGCACAGGTTAGCTGTGGGAGTGAAGAGGAAGTCAAAATGGATTCTGTGTAGTGGCATACCGTGACTTGGAAAAAGAGTCATTGCTTAAAGGAACTGTGCTTAATGGGCATTACCAAGATGTGCTGCACTAACTTATCCTTCTGGTTATCATCATCCTCAGCCATCCCTCACAGTTGAGGATGTTTGTATTCCATGTTTGCTTTATCTGTGGGTCCAAAGATGATTGACAAAGCTGATCTGAGACTGATAGACTCTGTTGCAATTTAGTAGAGGTGTGCGAACTGGGCCGTATTCAATTCAGATTCAGCCCGATTCATGGGACAGTGATTCGATTAACTGATTTGGGTCACTGTCGTGATTCAATTCAGCCAAGTCCAATTTATCCCACTGAAAAAAAGAAGCATCAACAACAGAACCAGAACCATATGTATGAATGTTTTGAGGACCATTTTCTAAGTATCAGTTAAAAACCTCAGAATGGAAAAAAAAAAAAGCAAATCTAAATATGTATTCCAATTGGAATCCTTCAGATAGTAGCAATAGAAATATGGATCTGGTATTTCAGATGCAACTCTGACAACTTTACATTTATTTTGTGATATTTCATATTCTAAATATACAGTTTCAATGAAATCAAGTATTACTATCTTACTATTGCTATTTTTTTACCTCTCCTCTAGTAATATCAGCAATATAGCATCAGTTTCCATGAAGAAAAGAACACGAGGTTGTTTTCTTCAAGCCACTTGTTAGAAATTAAATTGAACATGTTGTTTGAAAATATAATATAATGGACAGTTCAATTCAAGTTACCTCTGCTGAAATTAATTGCTTAAGCCAATTGCACACCCTGCATTTTGTTCATGCACCACTTGAGCATGTCATTTTAGTCATTGTACCATTTTACTTTTCTTGTTTCTCCTCTTTTTTTATGAGAAAAGTTACTGAAGCTTTGTGAGACAATATTAGATTTCTACAAAACAATACAAAAATCTGTAAGAGAATGGTCTCCTGAAAAAACCTATTACATGCTTTTCACCACCAATGGTATTATGCTGATGAAATCCTGAAAGCTAAAATCTATACCTGTACATCTGTTTAAAGCATAAGAGAAACATGGGGACCTAAAGCACAATAAACCTCAGTCCATGTTATGCTTCTAATTGTATTTTATAAAATATGGTTTATAGATATCAGGTAGAAATGGGAAAATAGTAGGGAAAGCTATTTGTAAAGATGCTGAAACTTTTAAGTATTGATTCTCTTTAATGATAATTTCATAACTACTTGTTTGCTTTTTGTTAACATTCACAAAAATGAAATCTACAGGCAACCCTTAGCGCTCTTAATTGGCTCCTGAAAAACCAAGCTTTAAACTAAATGAGCATTAAGTGAAACCAAAAGTATTTTATGATCCAAGATGGTTATCACAAGTGTTTTTAATGACCCAAGATGGCAACCACAAGCATTATAATGAAACTCACTGAGTGCTAAATGAAATCAGGTATCAATTTAAAATGAGCATTATAGCCAAATAGTGCTAGGTGAAACAGTGTTAAGCAGGGTTTGCCTGTACTGAGATGCCTGTGGGAAGATATGGGAAGAGAATAGCAAATACATATCTACCTCTATAAATGCATATAGCTCTAGCTAGTGACACTGGGCAACAATCCTGCATGAATCTGTAAAGTGGAAAGGAAAGAAAGAAAATTAACAGCATTTAGAAAAAGCAAAAAGGAGGCAAGGAAGGACTTGCTGTTATCAAATGGGACTTTTGCAATATACATGTATTGGGTACACGGCTAATTCAGAAGAGCTGAGATCAGCAGTTCTCAATATTTTTGCACTCAACGAATCACACCTTTGACTTAAGGCACCCCCTGAAAATGCAAATCACATTTCATCTTTACTCATTTTTTTGCTATGGAAAATTAATACACTAATTCTTCTTTTGCAAAGAGCTCAGAAAGACCACAACAGGTCAGAACACTAAGGACTCTTATTCAAAATCCCTGGGGTTATCTTGTGAATCATGGGTAAGTGTCTGCACACTGAACACTGCTATATTGTACAGCATTCTGTGGCACAATGCTGTCACGCCACCATACTATAGTTGAGACTCACTGACCGAAGCTGTCTGTGGAGTGAAGCTTACTTTCTATGAACACAAGCCACATAATTTCCCATTGCTTCATTTTGGGGTGGCTTTTATTATTATTGTTTCCTTTAGAGATGTAATTGTCAGAAATTGCTTTATTCTAGGAAGATCTCTATCATGACTTGCTGACGGATCTTGAGATGACTTAAGAGTCCAAACCTTAAATCATAGATCAGTCTGCACAAGTTACAGGTCCTCCCATAAGGGAGAATAGGCTGCAAGCTGGGATTCCTCTCTATTTTGTTCCTTCACTTTCTCTTCTCTGCATTGAGAGCAAGATGCTTTACTTTGAAATGGTACCACTTGATTAATGTTGCAGCACCATTGGAATCAGTTGGCAGCCAGCTCCTTCCAGCTTTTGAAGTCAACATCCATTTTCTTGAGGTATGCCTTTAAAGTGTCCTTTTAGTATTTCCTCTGGCCACAGCGGGATCTCAAGCTGCTGCTAAGCTGGGAGTAGAGCATTTGTTTTTGGAGTTGAGAATCAGGATTCAGCACATAATCTCCAGTCCAGTGAAGATGGTGTTTGAGGATCACCAACTCAGTACTGGTACCAATGGGTTTAGCAATGATGCTGGTATTTGTGCAGCAATCTTCCCATTTGAAATGAAGAATTTTCTGGCAGCATTGCTGGCAATACCTCTCCAGGCTGTTGCGATGATGATGGAAGGTCACCTACACTTCACATCCAGAAAGAAGCGTGGGAATGATGACAGCATTGTAGACTTGGATCTTGGTTTCTTTACAGATATTGAGGAAAAAAGACACGCCAAAGTAATTTCCCAAAGGAGGCATTTGAGCGCTAGATCCTTTGCTGGATATCCTCATCAATGTTCATTCTCTGAGAGAGATGGCTACTGAGGTAGGGAAAGTGCTTGACTACCTCCATGTTCTTTCCTTCAATGGTATTTTGGGCAGGAAGGTCACCTTCATGGCTTTGGGCAGGCTAAAGAACACTTTGTCTTCTCAATGTTGAGAGAGAAGTCCAAAGTTTGGTAGGCTTCCCCAAAGAATCCCAGCATGTTCTGCAGATTTTCCTCAGCGTGCACAATGATGGCTCAGTATTCAGTGTATTGAAGGTTAAGAATGGCTGTTTTGCAGACTTTGGTCTTTGAGCAAAAGTATCCAAGATTCAAGAGCCCTCCATCTGTTTGGTATTCTATGTCAAGTCTAAAAGGAAGGCAGTCCTTAATAAGATCCAGGATAACTTGAATAAATGGAGAACAGAATTGGGACAATAACACATCCTTGCTTGACCCCAGTTTGGATGACAAATGGATCTGTCTCCAATTCCCTACATATGATTGTCACAGTCATCTGTTGTGAAGAAGCCTCAGGACCTTGATATATTTTTCAGGACATCTAAATATGGCCAGTACTTTCCATGGGGCTTCAGAATGATGGAAGGAAAGGCATTAGTGAGGTCAGTAAAGGCCATATGCAGGTCCTGATGTTGTTCCTGGCACTTTTCTTGGATCTGGTGGGCAATAAAGATCATGTGATGATCTGCAACCACACTGGGATTCCAGTATGACTTCTTCAGCAAGAGGTAGACTGTTGTTCAGGAGGATGCAAGTGAGGATTTTCCCTGCTGTGGAAAGGAAGGTGATACTTCAATAGACACGGGAAACTTCCAGAGCTCTAACATTTCTGTCCCCGTGGGGCACTTGTATGTTTGCTTGACTGCTGAGCTTTCTCCTAGCTCATGTCGGATATCAGAAAATGCATCACATACTCCTACTCGCCTGCAAAGCTGAATTTTCCTGGTTCTATGAAACTGGGAATGTGTCTTTTAATGTACATTCTTTTTTTTTTTCTGTGTGATTCCTGTGTGGTATAATCCCCAGAATGTGGATTTTTTGCCAGGAGACAAAGCTGCATCAAGGGAAGTTCCACATGGGTCTTCAACAACAGATCCAAGAGTGGGGCAAGAAGAGTGTGGTCACACCATCCTTTGACTGTGCTGCCTATGTGTAATGAGCTCTGAGCTTACTGCCAGGTGCCCCTGAACTCCACAGGCACAATGAGCTTACCAGATGATCAGCATGAGCTCCAGCTAGAGCTTTCACTTTTGTGGGGATCCAGAACTGAGAGGGAGAGCACCATTTCTATCCACACCTCTTTTCTTCTGCTTGGGGGTGAACAGCAGTGATGCTAACTCCCTAGGCTCTGGAGCTGTCTGAAAGTGGAGACTTCATCCCCCACAGAGCTCCAGCAGAAGTCCATACTAGCCAGGCTGTGAGCTCATAAGTCGCTGCTCATACCCAGTACTGCTGAAGATGGCATGAGTACACAGCTGTGTGGATCAATCCTTGAGACTTCTGGTATATGTCCTGATCCTATTTAGGGTGACAGTATAAAGTCCTTTAGAGATCTAGGTCACTTGACGGTAATTAGATCTTCATGTTCTTTTTCAATATTTTGTGGCTATCAGCAGAAACTACTATCAGAAATCCATGTCATACAAGCCAACTGATCATGTGTCCCAACCTGGGCATGTCAGCACATTGGAGTAAGTTCTTACTTGCTCAGAGCATCAGCACCTCAAAACTCAGTACATTTACACTTTACAAGCCTATTCCCAACTAGGCAAATAAGGTTTAAGTTATCAAGTACCAAAATGGTCTTGCAGACAATGGACACCTCCAATCTAAGATACTTCTCAAATAGATTCATGAAAGACAAGGTTATTAAGAATGCTTTTTGTTGTGATGAGAATACAGCAAGAGTCTGATTGTCCAGCCTTCAGCTGATGAGAGTCCCCCTACAGTATTTTCTGCTAAAAACTTTGTTTGTATTTAGGCATGGACCAGCCTTTAGAGATAAAACCTTAAACCTGCCTCATTGGGAGGGGGAGGGAAGTGATAGACCAGAACAGTGTGATCCATTGGAAGAAAACAGTAGAATTTAATTATTAGAGTACCAAATTGAAATACTAGGCTAAGGTAATTACATTGATTAGAACCATCAGGCGGCATTTCTTGTGGGAGGAGAGGTAGGGGGACTCCTTTTCTAACCTCAGTAAGAAAAATACCAACTCATTTTTTTTCTGACTCCCTTAAAGTGTCTGACATGGAATATGGTCAATAGGACAGGGCCCTCAAATGGCCCCATAGAGGTTCAAACAAGTCTTGAAGCCAATGGGATCTTCTGTATGACTTCTAGAGCAGGGGAGGCCAATCTGCAGCTCCAGAGCCACATGCCCCTTTTCATAAGTTAATATGTGTGTCCTTGAATCTTTGCACAAGCACAACAGTAACCAGCTTCTGTGTGTTTGTGCAAAGATTCAAGGAGACGCATATTAACTTCAGAAGAAGTGCACGTGGCTCCAGAGCCACAGGTTGGCCACCCCTGTTGTAGAAGGACATGAGCTAATGTGAAACTTCTACTGAACTGATGTCTTCAAAGAAGCAGAATTATCAGTTGGAATTTTTCCCTTACTGCTAGCAGGGAATCCAAGTATTTTTAAATCATGGGTTTTCCATCTTTAAGCACAATATAATATGCTTTTTGAGAGGAGAGGAAAGGAGAAAATGTAAGATATGCTAATTAAAATTCCTGTGTTTGCTTATCTTCTGCTGCTGGTCTCACTTCATGGTCCAACAAGAATCAGAACCCAATTAATTGCTTAGGCATTCTTCCTGTTGAAAAGTTTGGGTCATTTAATCTTAGAAAGGAAAAATTACTTTTGGGCAGATGTAGGTGGCACTTGAGGACAACTTTTGACTTGGGTAACAATTCTCAAATCAAAAGTAAAACATCCAAGTAGCAAGTAAAAGAATGAATAGCCAATATCGCATAGTTCAATCCAGAAGAAGAGTTTTGTTTGGTTAAAATATTTCAAATATTTAAGTAGAAATGCATTGATAAGAATAGTGACCTGCTCTTGGACAACGAGAACAATTTGTATTCAAGGAATAAATTGTTTTTCTATGGCTGTAGTAGTTAAAGAACTATAGTCACAAGACTGCACAAAATGTGTCAGTGCCAAGGACAGGAGTACAAGCTGATTCCTTTATAGAGAATATGTTTTATATTTTCTGCCTTTACATGCACAGAAAATAATTTCATGATTTAAGATCATTCAAAGAAGCTGTACACTTCCAGAAATGATGTTCTATTTATTAATCCCTAATAAGTTCCTTTCACTTCACATTTTCTTCTGGAAATGGGAATGTGGTACTCCTTGAAAGCAGTTTCTCTTATTTTTAGTACCTTAATTACCTCCTCTTCAACAGAAAGTGTAAACAGGTGTGAAAACATCCAAAGGCAATTTCAAAATGTGGCTATCTTTAGAGAGCCGGCAATGCCTGATGCATGCCAGACTGTTGTAAATCAGCAATCAGCTCACAGAGTCTGAGAGTGAAATAAGTAAAGGGAAAAAAAGTCTTGGTGCTCTCTGCAGGAACCACTTTAAGCAGATTAGGGGTCAAATGCATTTACAGAACAGTAGGGGAGGAATCTTATTCTGCCACAGTACCCTCCTGGAAAGTGCTCAACCTTAGGCATTCTCATGCTGCCTGCCTGGAAACCCAAAATGAAAAAATAATCCTTTCAAGTAATTTTGTCTTTGGGACTAATTGAAGTGTATAGTGAAAGGTGGGAAGCAGAACAATGTTGCCTAGTCTCTGGCTGTCTGGCATATCAACCTAGGGCCAGTGAAGAAAGTAATAAGTTTCAGGACAGAGCTCTAGCTAATGAAGTCTGAGGATAATGCAAAAGTAACATTTTGGCTTGGGAGTTTGAGCTAAACCAGTTGATAGTCCTCCAATTAAAAGATGCACTTTTCTCTAACTTGAAAGGCCACAATAATTGTTGATTTTTGTTTGTTTGTTTTTAATTAAATTATATAAAAAGATATATTTTCAATTACTGCTTCACTTGAAAACCTGTTTAAATCTAATGTATTGGTTAAGTTTCTAGTTCATGGTGTGATGCCAAACGTTCCCATTTGGCATTAGACTGCTGTGATATAAATTGATGGTTCCCTCATGAGAACTGTTTTAATGGTGTTTGGCAGCAGGATGATTGTGGTGCTTTTTTGGGTAACACATGAAGCTGTTACTGTCATTTGCCTTGCCCTGCAGGAAATTGTCCTCCAATTATTATGGACTGTAATGATAGAAGGAATAGATTTCTAAGGGAAGGAAGGAGAAAACCTACAGTCAGGTTTTTCAGGACAGTTATTTTTATGCCATTATACCTAGTGGCTGAGGTAAGGAATAAGAAGAGTCCATCATGAATAAACAAAGACTATACACAAAATATAATATAAAAACATATTTTTGCTCGCTTGTCTAGGTTGACTATAACTGCATCAGAACAATGTTATGTGTATTGAAATTTATTTTTCCACAATAGACATTATTTTTATTTGTGTTATATTACAGAAACTCTACTTACTGCATGAAAGTGTCCATTTCGCTGACAGTGGGTGAAAATGACACTGGACTCTGCTACAATTCAAAGATGAAGTATTTTGAAAAAGCTGAACTTAGCAAAAGCAAGGAAATCTCATGCCCTGACATAGAGGATTTTTTAATTCCATATAGAGAGCCTGAAATTCTGTGGTATAAGGTAAGAAATACAGAAAGGTTTTGCCTTCAACAAAATCTTACACCATGTTCTGCTGCATTTTAGTAATCTGAACATTTTACTTGGACACAATATACAACTTGGTTGGATTTAAGGTACATTAATAAATGATAAGATACTTCTAGGGAGGGATGGGAAACAAGGTGAAGATGTGCCTTTTTCTCTAGAGAGAACTGAAGTGTTTTCTTGAAGCTGCATTATTTGGTACTGTTCTACTTCCCATTTATTCGTGTCACAAAGCAGCCACATGATTAGTGGTTCACTTTCAACTAAACCTCAGGGCTAAAAAAAAGAAAGTGTTGCTAGTCTGGCTTGGTGTGATGTATCAGTAAGGCTGTGTAGAAAAGCATATGGAAGAATTGCATATACTATGCCATATTCCAGCTTGTGCTACTGGAACCCCCACTTCCCAGACGTAAAATTCACTCAAAAATATACTGAAAGTGCTGAATAAGAAGCCATGCGTGTTATTATTTAAGTGGAAAATTCAGGTTGTGCCACCTAATGTTCATCAAGAATTCCACATTTTCCTAATTTTAGAGTGAAATACAAGTGAAAAACATACTAATCAGAGTTTCTCTTGTTCAGGCAACACCAGCAAGAAAAGGTAACCAATGCCTCAGTTGTTGAGTGTTGCGTTACACTTAAAATATCTGGTATTCTCAAAGATTTGTTGATTATTTTATTTTAGTGTTTGGCATTAATTTTCTGGATGGTTATTTCTGGAGATCACAACTTAGTTCTTATTGATATATGTTACAGCCTGCAATCTGCTCAATGCAGTTTCTATGGATTGTAGTTGGAAATGTACTCGGCACTTTCTAGCCTCAATTCCTTAATACATATATTTTATTGGCAAGCAGAATAGTTCTGTCCTCCTGGGTAAATCTGAAATTAGTCTATGTTTAAACTGCTCTGGATTCTAATAATAATAATAATTTTTAAAAATCGAGATTTATAAGTACTTGTAAACATAGAGCACAAGACTACATTTCTGATGAGAAGCAGGATATTTTGTATTGCCTTTGAAGAAGCATGAATCTCCCTTTTAAATAATGGATAAATATTGAATCAAAAGATTAGTATGTTTGGAAGACCAGAAACTCTACAACAGTACTTTAAATGCATGAATCCATTTAATTTTGCACTTAAATTATTTGATGTAGGATGTCCTCCCCTCCTCCCTCTTGAAGCCAGGCCAATTCATCTTGTGTCTAATATTCATCAGATAAAATGGATACAAGTACTGGTAGAAGGGGCCCCAACTGGAACCTTAGGCCCTCCTTCTTACCGGGCAGCATATGTCTGATTAAGCCACACACCCTCTGGACCTACATATTCTCCCCTACTGAGTGCCCAGTAGGGCCAGCTTCAAAAAGAGAGGTCAGGACAGGACTCTAGAGAATATCCAGCCTGTGGTGTGGTCTTTTTAGAGTTTTGGGTAAGAGTGACCTAGAATTTGGATTTTCCACTACCTGAATAATTCTCCTCACTACTAGGTTACTGGGCTAGGAGATAGGAGAGTCTTTCTCATACCTGCTAGTCATGGTTTTTTCTCCAGTTAACATTTCACACCTTGCCTCGCATTATACACATGTCTGGGCAATTCTCTTTCTCCCCAGGCAGCTTCCCAACCTGAATATAGCCTATGGAGCATGCTCAGTAGACTGATGCTGAATGCCAAACTGCATAAATGAGCAAAAACTGAAGTTATGTGGCTAATATATTCATCACTGTTGTACATGAAGGAAAAATATGATCTGGTTATACTTTTTTGGTGTGTGCCAAAGGTCAGCTTAGATGGTCACAGGATTTTATAAGAGTCCACTTATTAAACTATGAAAATAGGAATTAATTTCAGCATGAATGCAACAGATACAATTGCATCAATGGAACTTTAAAATTATGAAACATTATACTTTGAATAAATAATATACATTTAGATACTAGTAAATGTGACTTCATCTATAGTAAGGGCATGGATAAATAAAACTTTTCACATCAGATTTGAAAATGCTTTCAAGCATGGAGACACACTTTACCTGTTTCTGTTTTTATTTTGCTGCCCCTTGCTGCCCTTCATTTGACTTAATTATTGCTGTACAGCAATTCCAGTCCATAGACTGGAGTTTTCTGGTTATGTAATAGTCCCACCTGAGGCAATATTAAATATATAGGAAGAAAAGAACTTCTTCACACTACTACTTCAAAGCACTGTCACTATGGGAATAAATTTCCTGACTTCCTCTGGGCTCTAGGCAGCTATAACGTCAATCATTAATGTGGAATTCTAAAGACATTTGTATTCTATCTGAATCAAAATTTGATTTTCAGCAGGCTCAGTATAATGGATAGTCACTGAGCTCAGGCCTTATGCTAAGACCTTTCCTAGGCTTCTTGACTGGGCAACACTGTGAATCATCAACTTATACTTAAAGGACTTAGTAACTGAAGTATTATACTGTCTTTGAACAGGAATGCAAAACAAAAACGTGGAGACCAAGTATTGTGTTCAGAAAGGACACTCTGGTTATTCGGGAGGTTAGAGAAGATGACATTGGAAATTATACTTGTGAGTTAAAGTATGGGATCTTTGTTGTCAGAAGAACTACAGAATTAACAGTAACAGGTAATTATATTTCCTCCCAATGTCTCTTTGATATTGTTAAAAAGACCTTTTTTTATTTATTTAGGTCATATGTGTTGAAGTCATTTCATCTACTTAGCCATACATAAATTTTGCTGACATGGTTTGTCTTTGAATACATAACAATTTGAGGACATAACTGAAGCAAATTACAAAATTCAAAATTGTGTGTATAGCATTCTGAATGAACTCTTGGTTTGCAGCTCTTTGAAATATCTGCAGTGAATGGTAACTGGAGGTTGTGTTTGATAACTTAGAAAGAATGAAGGTTAGGTTACCTATTCTACCTCTGCCTGAAAATTGACTGATAGAGCCTTTTATATTTTTGTTGAATTTTTACCTTATAAATGTAACCCTTATAGAACTAATCTTTTATTGACAAAGTAAGTACTTTTTAGTAGAATGGATTTAGTAGATTGTTTATCTATCAACCTGAGCAGGAGGATGGTTATGCAGTAGGTCAGTTATTTTGCAGAAAAGTATATATAGCTGAAGTAAAATATTGCCCCATTTAAGTCAATGGCAAAACTCCTGCTGACTTCATTAATCCAGGACATTACTTTATTTCATATCCATCATATTTCTCATGGACCTATAGCATCTATGTGCCTTGTAATATAATAGCAAATGAAAGGAGGGGGAGGTTCATTTTTATATAACTAATAAAACCAGAAATATCCCTACTCAGCCTATATCATGTTCCATATTTACTGCATTTACTATGCCAAAAATATTTTAACTCAAATATAAAATGACACTGAATATAAGATGACCCTCCGATAATTAGATTCCATATATGGAAAATGTATAAATTTGTTATAATTTTCCAGGTATAGAATCTAATTATTGGAGGGTTGCCTTGAATTTCCCCCTCCCACTTCTACAGCAAGGAACATAAATCTGGGGAGCCAGATAGCCCCTTAGCTCTTTATACTCTGCCCCCCTTCCCCACCCCTCCCCTTACTATCAGACCCTGCTCTTTCTAAGTACTTGGAAGTGAGGGGGGAAAGTTGCATATAGGCAAATTACTACAGGTATCCATAGACTTAATTTGGGCAGAATTGATGTAGTTTACCTTTTTTAAAACTACTGCAAATTTTCTCACAGGCACTCCATAAACACACTTTTGAGCAGCACTTTGGCACCTAGTTATATATATTACAACTACACATGATATTAGTCCAAAACCAAAAGGCACATGGCTTACCATATAGTTCACTGAGTTGGGCCCCAGCAGAGTCCACAACATTTCAAGTCAAGGTGATCTCACAGCTCTTCACTGCTCAGGATCTATGTGCTAATTATCCCCATACATGATTGCAACTGGGTGTTCTTGTAATGAGTCCTGGGATGCTGCAAAAATGTATAGGCAGATGAAGTGGTGGGCAGCTCTGGCTCTACCTCATGGTAGGGGCCATACTAATAGTATGAAAGGCTGAGAAAGAGATTCTGGGGGAACTGTTTGGGGTCCCATTTGCTGATGTTTGCCAGACATTTAAGGCTGGTGAATAAACAAGAGTAATTGGAAACGGGAAAGAAAGGCGATGCTTAGCTGAGAAAGTAAAATTGTATTCCATGTAGTGGCTCACAATGATCTGAAAAAGAGTTAGCACTAAGGGGGTTTGTATGCAGTAGGCACTACCTTATGTCTTATTCAGATAGGCTGTACTAACCTATCTTTGTGGTAGCTTCCCATCAGTATGTAGGTCACATGTTTTATAGTCATGTATAGTTGGTTGCATTTTAGCAACCTCCTAGTTACTTTCCATTACTAAAGCACATGCTGCTTTTGGCATAGTTTGGCAGATACTGTCATACATTAGGTTTCTGCATATGCAAATGTAAGACAAGGGGCTTCTACAGAGAAAACTTTGCCTTGCATTCAAGTTAATACAGTATATGATGGTAATATATTCAGTTATAGACTAACTGCATGAGGGGTAATTTTATATATAGTTTTATTAAACCATAACAAAAACTAGTAGTAAGGTACTTTAAAAAAAGAAAGTGTTGCTAGTCTGGCTTGGTGTGATGTATCAGTAAGGCTGTGTAGAAAAGCATATGGAAGAATTGCTTATACTATGCCATATTCCAGCTTGTGCTATTGGAACCCCCACTTCCCAGATGTAAAATTAACTCAAAAATATATTGAAAGTGCTGAATAAGAAGCCATGCATGTTATTACCTAAGTGGAAAATTCAGGTTGTGTCACCTAATGTTCATGCCCCACTTGGGGCAAGGTTTATCTTTGAGGTGTCTTACCAGTTCCTGTTGCAGTAATGTGTGACTGCTCCACAGAGATAAAATGACCAATTTTCAGTCCTCTGGCATCCCAGGATGTGCCACCCCTCCCGCACCTCCTGCTCTGTGTCAACAAACTTTCCAACCATTCAGAACTCTACTGCCCAGGGGTACTGACACCAAGCTAGCTTATCTTCTTGCCCTCAGGGGGTGTGACCCTCCCTCCCCAGGGATTGCAACCCCATACAAGCAATGCAAGCAGCCAGCGACTACTAAACTACTGACCTTTGTCAAACACAGGCAATGAGAGGCAGAGAATCAACCAAGAGGAAATGCATTTCCTCACTGCTGCCACTCTTCTAGGGCAGAACAATCCCTGCTTCCTGGTTTTACAACCCCCTGCCTCCCTCCTGACCAAAACCCAATTCATTAATACTTGAGGCTTTTCTTATTTTTATTTTGTTTCTATATTGTTTAAATCTTTAATTTTATTGTTTGGGGTTTATTTCTTTCATTTTGCTTTGGTGACTGGATTCTTTCATTTCATACTGGCTCTCCCCTTCAACCTACCTCTCCCATTCCACCCCTGCCTAAAAAAGGTGTCCTGGTTTCCCAGCCTTGAACAAGTCACCATTGTGCAGTTCAGAGGTGATATTAATGCTTAATGTGTGACTGCTCAAAGCTCCTTTAAAAATTAAGACTACTTAGCCTCAGGGCAACATGTCAGTGCTGTGGAATATTATCTGAATGACACCCTTAATTTATGACTCATGCCTCCTAAGTCTGGGGGTGGGCACAATGACTACCCACAGGTGGGGGTGGAGGTGTTGGCAGTAGGGGCATGGTGGCAGCAAGCAGGGACCACCCGCAGGTGGCTGTGGTGACATTGGTGGTGAGGGCGGAGTAAGCAGGAACAGCCCACAGGCAGCCGTAGTGACATCAGTAGTGAGAGCAGGCTGAGCGGAGACTGCCTACAGATGGCTGCAGTGGTGTTGATGGTGTGGGAGGTGATGAGTGGCAACCATCTGCAGACACCAGTGGCAATATCAACAGTAGCCAATCTTGGGGGGAGGGGGAGGGGCACATGGCCACTCTATATATTGCCTATGGCCCACAGGCCAGATGTGGTCCATGAAGCATTAGAAGAAAGAATCATAAAACAGCAGCATCTCCTTTTGAGTTTCTTGTGTTCCTCTACAAGTCCAACATGGAAACATACTTCGTGTCTATTTGTTAAACACTTCATTTATAGTGTGCCCCAGCTGGAACTGGGGGTGGAAAAGATTTCTAGTTCTATGAGGAATTTATTTTGTGTGCTAATGAATGCCAATATCCACTACCCTCTAAATGCCAGAAACTGGAGGCAAGGCTTATATTTTATAATTTCTGTGTATTGAATTCATCATACCATGTGTTGGCTTAAGAGAAATCAGGCAATCAATCACACTTTTCTTTAAGCACGATAACCAGTATCTCTTTATAATTTTTATTGTATATGGAATTGATTTATTTGGCCAGCAGAGGCGGTCAATTACTGCCTGGTGATTACACTAACAATACATATCAATACATATGTATATTTTGATTGACTTATATGAAGAAGGATAAAGAGAGTTCTCTTGTATTTGATTACTAGGAGGTGGCTGTCAATTATCTTCTCAATATATGATATATGCCCTTGGAAAGTACATAATCTTTCAGGTCTTAGATATTTCCTCAATGATTGTGGAGCAGTGCTTCCACTGCAGAAAAAATGCACTGACAAAATTTGTATACAGTCTTAGTTAAAACAGCCCATGACCACCTGAAAACAGAAATAAAATCACAGCAGTGTGACTGTATGTGTTTACATAAATAGTGGTAATGATAAAAAAAATCATTAATCCTAGGTAGGTGGGAGAGAAAAGCACAACATTAATGATAAAAGGAAATTCAGACTTCCTAAGAAAAGGTCTGGCTGAGTTTTAAAGGTTTAATAATGAATGCAAGAGAAGAGAACTGCACGATTTCTCTCTCTGCAAATCATGGCAGGTGCAAGAACCATTTGTTGCTGAGCATCTTAGAAGGCTTATTTGTTTTGACAGTGTGGAGGTTGCAGAATAATATACTGTCTTTATATTTTATGTGACTGAGCTAAAAGAACACAAATATAGTGGCATTATCAGTTTTCCTCTTTTAATGCAGGACCATAGGCTATGGTCAATAACAATTTTATCATAGGATTTGTTGTTCTGACTTGTGATCTCTTCTTGATAGACAAAGTTGCATGTTTTAAATGTCTTGCATTCTATCTAGATGTTGAAAAAAGAGAATGTATTTCCCTAGTGACACACCTTGACATTTTTATGAAATTATGTCTATTGGGCTTAAAACGGTTTTAGACCTGAATTCAGGAGTAAAGGAATAATTTGTATTCCCTGAATGAGAGCAGAAAGTTGTCTTGGAAATTGAAGCCTTTTAGTGAATTAGATAAAAATTAACTAGCTGAAAACAAAAGAACCATATGTCTTTCCGACTTCCATTCCTCCCTACATTAGGTATACAACTGCATGATGCATAATGTGAATGTAGGTGTGGGTCTGTCTCTCAGAAGACAGTTGGTCTCTTTTTTTTTTCTCCTAATTCCTTCTTTTGGGGTTGAAAATTGTTTTTAGGACTATGAACTAGGAGCTCCATTACCAAGAGCCACAAGCAGACGCCAAAATTCAAAAGGAAAAGATAGCTTAATCAGTGTAACAGCAAGACCACTAAAAAGGGTACCGGGTAATTAACACCTATGGAATGAAGAGTTTAGAAAGAATTGGGTACATTATAGTGAGCAATGAAGTCAGTGGACTTCCTCACTGCTTCCTGAATAGATACGCTGTTGCCATTGCCAGACCGTTGTTTTTAAACTTTAGGTGGACCAGGAATCAAAGGACACTGCAGTGTGTGTGTGTGTGTGTGTGCGCGCGCGCGCGCATTCACAAATTTAATAAATTTGTGTTTTAGAATGTTTTCATTAGTCCTGGACTGTATTGTGTTTCCATCCAGTACAGATAAAACCTTTGCTACAACACTGAGCAAGGTGCTCAGCTAATGTAACTCAGCATTATTCCATAGAAGTTAAATATTAGCATGAGTAGCTCCACTTGAACAATTTGCATTTGAAATCCATCTTTCAGACTGGCAATCTTGTTTTGTACATATACAGTTACTTCAAAATGTAAATTAGAAATAAATAGGTAGTAAATGGTCTTTTATGCATATAGTGAGATCAGTATTATACCCAGTAAAAC
Source organism: Caiman crocodilus (assembly GCA_030014935.1). Lineage (NCBI taxonomy): Eukaryota > Metazoa > Chordata > Crocodylia > Alligatoridae > Caiman > Caiman crocodilus. The sequence continues at coordinate 54,755,659 of JAGPOW010003316.1, read as the reverse complement.
ATCTTGTGGTTAAACAAGACAGTTGTTCAGATCTCATGATGACAATGATCCTTTTGATGTTTCAGTGGGATAAGTAGGAAATGTCAGTAGATCCAGCATTATCTTCAAGCTTGAGACACCAAATCCCTGCTCTTCCACAGACTTTATGTGATCTTGAGCAACTCAGACTTTTAATGTCTAAATTCCTTGTTTTGTGAACTGGGATAAAAGGGTGCAGACTGAAGCACAGCTCCCCACTGTAACCGAGAACCCTTTGCAGGAAGTCTTCTGAGTTACAACAATCCCTCGGACCAAACAAAGTTCACTGTTGGTTCCAGGGGGGAGGGAAATCTAGCTGTTGGCTGTAAGCCTACAGCTGTTTCCCCTAGCAATGGCCCCTGCTCCCTGTGAAGGTGCAAAGTTTTCAGAATGGGAGGGGAAAAGGGAGCAGAGCAGTTCATTTTAGGGGTTCCCTACCCAGTGCTGGAGGGTGGGGTAAGTGAACTGAAGCCCTCCCCCCCTTTAGCATATCTGCCTCACCCTCCATCAGGGGCTGAAAACCCTCCAGACCAAACTCCTTCCACTCCTTTTCTCCCCTCCCATTCTGAAAACAGCTCTAGGCTGGCAGGCAGGCAGAGAGAAGTAACAGACCATGCTCTGTTTTGAAACACCACTCATGCAATGAGGCTGCAGATGTTCACCCAAGTGGACATTTTTAAAGCTGTCTGCAGCCATGTTTGGTCACGTCTATATACTGCTTTCGGTAACCTGACTGGGCTAAAATTGTCACTTTTGTCTGCACCCAAACTTGCCTACTCATCAGCCACTAATATAATGCTATGATAGAAGGGTCTAAGGCAGGGTACATATTTTAAAATATGGAATCTAGGTATATATACAAAAAATCAAATTCAGATTGCTTTGAAAGCTTCTTGGCTGGTAGTAAATTATAGCATTAGTTTAGGAGTACAGTGCTCATCTTTGTAAAGGACTAATAGCCATAAATGCAAATGGAGAAGATAAAGTGTGATGACTTGAAACAATGTAAGTATGTCTGGATGTATTTAACTTGTGAGAGCCTTTGAAGATCACTTGTATTATTAAGCATACTATGTTAACTTTGTATTGTGCTAAATAGTACAGAACTTTGCACATTTATATAAATGAAGCAGAGTGTTATGGATTGTGTTATAATAATAAAAAAAATCCTGTTTTAATAATTTTTATTTGATTTTTCAGAGCATCAATTCCTGTTATTCATATGTATTTCTGTGCCACTCTGAATTGTACTTTCTGGGCACCTCAAGCTGATAATGAAATAAGCATCACAATTCTGTCATACAGGGAAGTATTACAATTCCCATTTTACAGTCAGTGACTATGAGGTGTAGAAAGGATTAAGGGATTTGTCTGCTGTCACAAGGGAAATCTGTTAAGGCCAGAAAAGAATACAACTCTCTTCACACCTAATTTTGTGCTATCTATTTCCAATAATATTAGGTATGAATAGCATATTTTGTATATGTATGAGTATGAGCAGCATATTTTAATGAGGGTGAGCAGGGTCCCAACCCCAGACACCAATTCAAAGCAGGCATCAGACTAGTGGCCCCCTGGAAACCTATGACACAAGGCTGCTGCAGCCAGTGTGCAATGAGCCCATCCCTGGGCTGCAAAAGCCCAAGTTTGCACTTCTGTAATATAGTATGGAGTGCCCAGGCCAGGCCAGCCCATGGCAGGCAAGCCTGCACCCCGCAGCAATCAGCATAATAGCCCTTCTTCCTTCTTGTTCTGCTCAGGATGCCAAAGCAGCTCGTTACTCCTCTATGGATAATACTTTTGTATTATAAAAAAATACCATATATTCTTGTACATAACACAAACTTTAAAAAAACAACCCTGCTGCTGGAAATTGTAGTGAACATTATATGCAAAAAATGTGGTAAGGGCAGTTTCTGCTTTGCCATAGAAAAGTGACAGTAAAATCTGCATGCAACTCACAGGGAGAAGAACAGTGAGTAGTCTCAGGTCCTTAGCTGCTGCTACTCAGTTACTTACTACAAGGAAAGATCTTTTTTTCCTGCCTGCTGCCTTTTGAAAACAAAATATACATTTTGTTCTGGGCTGTGTTGTATGCAAGAAAATGCAGTATGTTTCCTGTTGTATTGTATTCAGGATAGAAGGTGTGATGATCTGGTATTACATCTTAGGCAAATTTTAGACTGACTATTTTAAACTTTTAATGTTAAGGAAAAGGAAAAAAAGAGAGAGCTATTCCAAGTACTCTCAGCTCCTGCTCAAAGACCCCAGAATACCAAAGTTATCAAAAAGGTGACACTCCAACTCTTGCTAAATCCTGTTTTCTCCATGGTTGTCTAGTCACCACTGACCTCCACATTTCACCCATATGTAGGAGCCTTTGGCAGCATGCTTTTTGGCAGCTGGTAGGAGAAACAAACCCTTAGGGTAGCCATTTTACATCTGTTCTAGATGGCACTTCCTTCCTTTCCAGTCACTATTTGTAGCTCTTGTTTATCCATCCCCTTGGCTTGGGGAAGGAAGAATAGCCTCACTAAGGCTTAATGGATGACCAGATCCTATGTTTGGTGAACTGACAACAGTAATGCAGGAAATGAGACAACGGTCCAGAAGTCGTGGCAGTAAAGATTCTGGCTTTTTATTATGGCAGCTTCTGCTTGATAGTGGCTCAGGTATCTCACCACCATGTGTCTAGAATTGTGATTTACGAGCAGACACAAAGAAGACTGTGAACCCCTAATCCTAAAGTTCTTTGTATTGATTGAAACCCTAATTCTCCTTCTTCCCTGCCAAACTGGCTCTCATTGAAGAACCACAATCAGTTATTTGGTGTCTTGCTTGCTGGTGCTTTGAATACTTTCTCTCTTAACATTAAAGCAAAACCTGCTGCTCCTGTCTCAGAAAAGGGAGGGGAAGCAAAGCCAATATTATAAAGTTCAGTTTTTTTCCTTCCATTTTCTCCATTTATATTTCTTCTGTCCCTCCATATGGTTTCCCATTACTTCCTCTTGTGTATTGCATAACTGAGTTTGAGAATAAATTTACCTTATTCAGATACAAGATGTTTTTTGTCCCCCATTTGGCATGAGGGGGAAAGCCTTTATCTTATAATAGTATACAAGGAAACTTCATTAAATACTTTGTCTATCATTACACTGCTGCTAAAAATACCATGTGCTTAGCACTGGAAACCAGCTAGGAAGCAATTAAATGCAGCCAACAGTGAGCATGACTGTAAAACGCATGGTCCACATTGGGCAAACATGCTGATGGGAACCTACCACAAAGATAGGTTAATGCAGCTTATATGAATAAGACATATGACAGTGCCCATTAAGTGCAGTCCCCCTCAGTGCTGACTGTTTCAAGCATCATGTGCTGTAGCATTGCACTCATTTTGACTTCCTCTTTATTCCCAGGGCTGAGCTCTGCCTTTCTTTCCCATTTTCAGTTATTCCTGTTTCTTCACTGGCCTTAAATGCCTGGCAAATACCACCAAATGGGGCCCCAGACAGTTCACCCACTGCCCCCCTCTCTCAGCCTGCCACATATAATTAGTGTGGCCCATGACATGTAGCCAGACCAGGTCACCCTGCATTTCATCTGTACATACATTTTTCAAGGATCCCAGGACTCGTGACAAGAATGCCCAGTTGTAGTCATGAGTAGGGGCTAACTTGCAAATACCCCACACAAAGGATATCTCTGGAGTACACACACGTACTGTGTGGTGAGTCACCATAGCTTGAAATGTTGATTCTGCTGGGGCCCACCTCAATGAAGTATGGGGTAAATCACAAGCCTTAGACTTTGAACTAATGTCATACACAGTTTGTATTACTAATGTAGGAAAAGTGTTGCTCAAGAGTGTGTTTATGGAGTGCCTGTGCTCAAATTTGCAGCAGTTTAAAAAAAATGTAGCATGCATCAATTCAGGATGAACTGAGTATGTGAGTACTATATATAATTGCTACAGCCATGTTTAAATTGTTTTCAGATTTTTCCCTCACTTCTACATGCTCTGGGGCAGCAGAGTCTGACGGTACAGAAAGGAGGAAGGGACTGCCATGGGAAACATTTGTGGGACAGCAGAGAGCAAAGGGGCTACCTGACCCCCTAGATTTATCTTCCCTGCTGTAACAGTGTGAGAGGAAAAAATTCAAGGCAAACATCCAGTAACTGGATTCTATACCTGGAAAATTATAGCAAATTTATACATTTTCCATATACAGAATCTAATTAAAGGTAATCCATTTTATAATCAGGATTGTCTTCTATTTGAGTAAATACATTATTTTAAAAATAGCAGTGTACTTAGTGGTTTTGCAAGAAAATCTCTTTGCTAATGATGCTAGTGTCACACTTCTTACATTAGCTCATGGCTGTAGTTATTACTACTTTTTTAATACGGAGAATAGTGGTTTACTGTATTGCTTCATTGGATGTGTTCAATTTTTTCCTTGAAATGACTATATGATGTCAGCTAATACTTAGGCTGACCATAAGGTAATCCAGTGCCTGCCTACCTGCTTGCCTGGCACTTCATGCCACTGCACCACTCTGCCTCCTCGCCAGGCTGCACCCCTGCATCTCTAGGACACTCATTTTAATTCGCCCAAGCTGGCCAGGACAGCTTCTGGCAGGACCATGCCAACCAAACCAGGACGTATGATCATCCTCCTAATACCTGTTGACAGTTTCCTTTGAGGACGTATTACCTATGCTTTAACTTTGAGTTTTCTTCAGTACTGCTAGGGATGAGCTATATCCCCTGCCAGAAATTTTATTATCTAACCTATATGAATTACCTTATCTTTTCTGGTGAGATCTGGTTTTAAAATTGTTAGCTAAATTGAAAATTAGAAACTAGACACTCAGATTTTTAGTTTATCACAATAGAAATGTTTTCAAATATTCTCAGTGGTACTTATTTTTGTAGCATATGTTTATCCATAAGGGAAAAGTTAGTTGTTTAGTAAATATTCCACCTTACAGATTGAATAGCATTATCAAATTATTTATTGAATAGATTTAAAGAAATATATGATCCTAATTCCTAGTGTTATTCCAAAATAAGTATAATGCTTACATATTGTATGGGATGACAGTCAAGCTTGGTTACAGTGCAGGATATAATCAGATTTATTTTTCATTTCTGATGCATTCTTATTAAATGTTTCTTTTAATTGAATTATTTATGGTGTCTATCCTCCAACAAAACTGAGAAGTATAGATATTCAAGGAGTTCTACTGAATTCAGTGGGTGTCTTACTGTCCTGAGGCCTGTTCATTTTTCTCTACTGAATAATGTATCCCATAAAGCACACAGCATAGGCAAGCAATGCAACCTGCCAATCTTGCTGTTGGAACATTGACTTATGCAATTCTTACTTGGTTTTCTACGATTTTTAGTATCATATTTTTCTATTATTTTACATTCAGTTAAGAGTAAAAATTCACTGTACTTTTTGTAAATCATATCACCTGGGTATTTGTCTTGAAGTCTTTACTTGAATTCATCTTCTGTTATACTTACAGGGAATCATGCCTTATTCATTGAATAACTTGCTTTAAATCATTGGGGCACTTGTTATTAAAGGCTAGGGGTGAATAAGGGGTCTCCTTCTGTTCCCTCTATTTTAAGTAATGCTTTCCTAGACAATTCTAAAGAGATTTAGTACTGGTTATGCTCTGTCTCAAAAAAGCATGTCATAGCAAACAAATTACACTTTGACCTTCAGTCAGTCCTTCTGCCTCTCTAGAGTGCATATGCTTCTTGATAAAATTCAGCAATGCTTACAGAAGAATGTTGTATATGTGTTTTCTTTTTTTTGTTTGTTCCGCCCCATCAAACTTCATATCACCCTGCCTCTAAATCACTACTGTTGACTAAATGAGTTTTGTTTATCAATTATTATACAGTATCATATAGCTAAAACTTAAATTCCTGTACCTCTATAATCATTCTGAAACTGGCTATAATCTAGAACCAAAATTTCATCCCAGGAAACATTGATTATACGAACTAATCTTGTTATAGAACAGTTATATATAAATGCAATATAAAGACTAGGTCATGTAGACACAGCCCTTAATAAATGTTACTTTTATGGTATAATTAATATATTAATTGCACTGTAATGAGTAACAAAGCTACATGTTCAATAAGTACTAAATGATTTCACAGTAACAGCTGTGAATCAGCTGATTGTCAGACTTGGCTTCAACAGCCCCAAATCTTGAATGACTTGTGTCATTATTCAGCCTCAAACAGATGAAGGATAAATTAAATCAAATCCGAGAACTCGTGATACACAAGCTTTCAACCTAAATCATGCACATGCTTATTCCATCTATCTTTTAGATTAGCATGGAGTTGCTATTTGAGAAAAGCAAAGCTTCACAGCTGAGCTTAGATATTTCTGGCCCTAGCTTGCAGTTCTGTGACTGACAGGGCTTTTGTTTATAGTGACATGATTTGGGGCTTAAGCCTAAAAGCATGCCCAGGGTCAAAGAAACATATGATATTGTGAACGTATTTTAAGGATACTTAAGGCATTTAATTTTCTCTCCTTTCCTTCAAATTCTTCAATAAGCTTGAGTATCATCTCTCTTCCCACAGTTTGTACTTTTTAAACTGATAAATATGACGGTATGATTTCTACATCACTAATGCAGTTTCAACATCACTGTGTATATCATTATAACTGTAGGACTAGAGTTTGGTTAACTTTTGCTTTTTTGGATCTGTTATAGATTTATTCTTCTCTAGCAAAATCTTTCCTATATTTAGAAAACATAATTAGAGATACATAAACAGAAGGATTATTGGCAAATGGTGTCAGATTAGTCTCTAAAATAAATTTTAAGCAAAATTCAATGAAATTGTAATAAGCAACATTGAGTTGGTAAAATATAGGTTCTGTGTAATGTAGGAGAATTTTTAAACAGCTATTTACAATGTATCAAACAATATTTTTTGTTCAAGAGAAAGGGGTGCTGTGTCTTAATGGCTAGGGACAGAAGTTACACATAAACCTGTTTAAGTGATCAGAAACTGGTTTAAACCTGTATTGGAGGAGAAGCTCAATGCACATAAACCAGTTTGAAAACGGCTGAAACTGGTTAAAGATAAACGTAGTTGAATGTAGTATCAGACTTAACTGATTTGGATCACACCAGTTTGTGAAACTTCTGTCCCAGACCCCTTCCTGGTTCAAGTGAAGTCAGTTCCCTAGCATCCCAGCATGCTTTCCAGCCCTGGGCTGGACTGTGCTATGTGTTTCAGAGAGCAGGGCTAGCCCTGGCCCTCTGCTTCCTAGCTGACAAGGAGGCTGGGGGGAAAGCCTGCCTGGGGATGCAGCTGGGGTCTGGGGCTAGGAATGGAAGTTAAACACCCCTTTGCCCACTCAAACTTACTGCTGGCTGTGACTGTGGACTACAAATCCTAGAGACAGGACGAGGAAGTGATGAGCAACCCTGCAGAGTTCTGCCATTGTGACTCTGGACTTCAAATCCTAGGGACCCTGGGTGCAGTAGGAACAGAAAGCGAAAACAGCCCATATTGGCTACATGCCAGAGAGCTGTGCTGTAATACCCCTGGTTTCTGGCCTGAGCCACTGCAGGCATGTGGCTGAATTTCCTGAATGAAAGGTAAATTTCTGTTTCAATTTAATCACTGCAGCTTAAACTAAACTGCAAAGACTGAATCAGTTCAGCCTTGACCTTTTTGATTTTCCGTACATAGCCACTATGTCTATGTATGGAGCTATATTTCGAATGAAAGAGAAAAGATCTGCATACTTATTTTTTCCTGAGATGTAGCAAGTAGGTGCTTTTTAGTCCTCATGTTCCATTTCTTTGTATAGTTAAAAATGCAAATAATAATAATAATACAAACTTGACTAAGTAACCGTTTCATGTATTTATATTAATTGAGAAATATTTTTATTACTCTATTTATTGACTCGACTATGCTTATGTTTTACATTCAGTGAGAGGAAAGAAACATCCTGGATGCATCCAGTCCCTTACTAGACTGAGGCATCAGCTGATCTTAATAATTACCAAAGCTGATGGTTATTCCTTTTGTTAATTAACCTAAAACGCAATCATCATGCCTTTAATTCTGCTCTAATACATACTGAGAGGTTCTATTTACCATTATAATTCTGTGAGAAGAGCACTAAAATATAAAGCAAACAATAGACTCATTATGAAAGCAGCATGTTCTTAATACCATTTCGGCATTTTTGGTAATGCACTAAATCCTGTAGGTTTAACAAATTCATAGCTAAAGAGTAGGTTATTTTTTTAATTAGAAATTAGTGATCTTCTGCATAGTGCAATCATTTTTTATGGACTCAAAAATAAGGGGGTAAATTAAAATCCCATGTGCATTTTTGAGAGAGAACAATCAGGGCATTCTGTAGAGATTTGATTAAAATGTTCTGTATGAATAGTCAGTAAATGTATTCATTGTAAATGAGTTTTGCAGAGAGCTAGAGTCATACAACGAAAACTATACATAAGGTTTTCTGTGTTGTTTGTTGGTTTGTTTTTTTACTTAAAAGAAGGCCAAAGTATGCAATGAGCTGAAAATTACTGTTTGTTAAAACCATTAGTAAACTGTAACGGAAAAATGGGCATATAATGGGCATATTCATGCCTTCTGCTGGCATCCTTCTGACCCCTCTAACTCTTGTAATGCTTGCCTAAATTGAATGCTCCTCCTGTTATACACCTGGCTTTTTAATGCTTAAAACTTATCTATTTGTAATGTATGCAACATAGTCTCTTCCTTGATTCTCAAACATTTTCACTTTTTGTTAACAGGGTTCTCTCTTCTCCAGGCTTATTTTTACTCAAGCACTTGCTTTGTGCTCCAGAATCACTGGCATCCTAATCCTGACTAATGCTTTTGAAATTGTTGCCTATTTAATTCTTGGATGTTATTTTCCACTTCTAGCCTTAAACAAGCCCTGTCTAGCTCATTGAGCATCTTCTGAGGAGACACAGTTGGCATCTTGTTTTTCTATGAATAATGTTCAAATGGAACAGAAGTTACAAAAGCTTAGTATTTATTAGGATGTCTTAAATGCCATATGTTCCACCAAGTTTGAAGAGCCACAAAAGTAGATTTATGCCATCCTCATTTGCAATTCATCATCTCATTCAAGGGACTTGCAAGTCCAATACAATGTTAAAGAAGTTCTTTCAGACAGTGTACTGAATAAATATATGAGTTATAAGTACACTAATAATGTGGTCCACAGGAACCACATAATTGATTTCTTTTCATTTGATAAACTCTTTCCTTAAATAAAGTCTTTTTACTATTAGTTGTCACTGACATCATGATGTCAATACAGTTAAAGGGATTTTAGCAATAACTGGTTCCAAACTGCTAATAAGATTAAGCCTTCTATTCCTCAAAAATTAGGAATTATTATTTTTTAAAACCTTTACAAAAAGCATACAATCAATGCTTTTCTGTGAAAACCCACATACATTTATGAGAGTGGTACATATTTTCATTTTTATCCATACTTTAATGATTGGCATTATGGTGGTTACAGTCGTAAGCATATGCTCCATTTTTTTAAAATTGAATTAATCAGATTAAAGTAAAGTAATCTTTAGTAATTAAAGATACTAAAGCATACATGTATACTAAAACAAAGGTTTACATTTTAAAAATATATAGGGAAATGCCATTTCTGGGTATCATGAAAATGGCATATTCAGATGAGTCACTTTTTATTTGTCTATGACTCAAACTGAAACTCTAAAACACAAAGCCTGTTAGCATATATTGTTGCTATGGTGGTTTGCTGTTTATTGGTATCGCAATTCAGTATGATGAAGTAAGTCAGATTGGTTTTATTTCACAAAGGGAGGAAACTAGTATATTTAAAAAAAAAAAAAGTTTATTGTAAAGGTAAAAGTGTTGTGTGCACTCAAGATATAGTAGGCTAATAACCCACTAGTTGAATAAGGGAGTACGAAAATTAAATAAATCAATTTTAAAATACCCACATTGCTTGTTAAACAACCTTTAATAAATGTAGTTAAATGACATTTGATAATGTTTCCCATTATTTTTATGGAATCAGAAGTTTTTGTTTTACTTCTATGTTTCCCTTGAGTATGTTAAACCCAGCAGCATTGTCCTACCCTAGCACTTATCATTCCCTCTCTGATCCCTAGAAATCTTCAGTTAATTTACCTGTACAGAAAAATCCTAGTGAAGTCATGGGGGATTTTATCTTAATAAAGTTTTTTTTTTTTAAATATTCAAGTATAAACATGAGAACACACATGTAGTATTACTATACAGCAGATAATTTGCTTCTTTTTTAAAACCACTCTGGCGGCAGGCATGTATACTGACTATTCATAAACTCTTAAAATGTATGGCAAATTTTAAGTTGGGATGTATTAAAATATTGGTAGAATTATTTTTTCACCTCTAAATTTTTTTGTTAACAGGCTTCATAAAACTATTTACCCACCTCTATCAGACGTTAATTATCTTGTGGAATAATGGTCTTTTTGACATAACAAAAGAGTTGTAATGTAAGGTCTGATTGGTGGAATGATCTGACCAAAAAAAGGCACCCTATATTATGAGATCTGGCTAAAGCAGACCTTATACTACATGGCTGACAAAAGGGCTTGATGCTGTTCCTAATTAAGGTGATGACAAATCACCCATAAATTCTATGTTGTGTGGAATTAGGGCTAAAATGCAGGAGTATCAATTTCCATCTAATGTGGAGATGTATAGTAAACAAGGCTACTGGGGAAAATATAACTATGTAATGTCTCAGGCTACTGCAGACAGTCCTGGGACAAGACTTTCTGCAGGGAATGTCAAGCCATGTGATCATAAAACAGGTCCCACTTGTGCACACATTTGCCTGTGCTGGAAGCTATGTTGCAAATACAATCTAAGTAAGTTGCGGGGGCGGGTAGGGAAATGGGCAGGAGTGATCTCTGGTGGGGCTGGTGGATCCAGGAGTGGTTTGGCAGGATTGGGGGAGAGCTGGTGGGTCCTGTGGTGGAGAAGTCTTGGAATGAAAGGGTCAGAGAGCTAAAAATAACTTTGTTGGGGAGCAGGATGGGGAGTTGGTTGACTCAAGTTAGGTCAATCTAAGTGCATTTTCCTTTGTAGCTTACTGAAAGACTGAAGAATATCTTTAACTCCATCTCTATTCAGAACAATTATTAGGCATGTACTTATACGATCTTCCAAACAAATGTATTATACTGAATCTGGGCTTAAGAGCACACTGATTTAAACAGTTCTCTGGTCAGCTGGGATAAAATGTATTCAATTCCTGTTGATAGTATTTTAAGCACTTAAAACAGGAAAATATGTGTCCATAGTGTCCAAAGTACAAAATATTGATATTCCTTTAGAATAAATAGACAAAAGTCTTGTTTCGATAAATCATACTTATTATTTAATATATTTTGTCTACGTTTGTTGTTTACTGATTTGGTTGTTAATACAAAAAGACTACTGTAGGAAAAGGTGTATCTGAAGTTTGAAATGGGAAGTTTCATAAAAAGAAGGAAGAATGAAAAATTTAAAATTTATAACTAGTTTTAAGATTTTCCTGATACTGTAATTATCAATGTGAGGTAATATAGGAAAATAATATAGCCATTTTATTTTGTTCTTCTATTGGAAGATGATAGCACATAGGGGTGTGTGAAATGGGCCATATTTGATTCAGATTCAGTCTGAATTGGGGACAGTGATTCGATTTGGCTGAATCTGAAGATTTGATGCTGATTCAGAGATTCACTGATTCAGCCATAGACACAGCTTTAAATGTTTTTTCTGCATTCCTCAAGGTACCAGGCATGGTCTGTGAATGCTGTGATACTGGGGTGGATGGAGCGTCCCACAGGAGTGGGGAGGGGGGGCTCCCCATGTCCTTCCAGCTCAGAGATCAGCAATGGGGGGACCCCAGGTGCCCCCTCAGGCCCAGGAGGCACCAGTCGCTGAGCCAGCAGGGTGCGGGCAGCCCCCAGTGCGCTCTCCATCAGACCCAGAAGTGGACTGGAAGTGCTTCTGGTCTACTTCTGGGTTTGCTGCTGAGCACACTGGGAAGCCGCCTGTGAGATGCTCCATCTGCCCTAGCATCATAGTGCTGACAAGTCACCTGATATCTTGAGGTATGTAGAAAAAACATTTAAGGCTCTGTCTATAGAATTGCCGAATTTTCCCAAATCTCTCCAAATAGATTCAGAGGATTCTGATTCAATTCAGGGAGATTAAAGGGTCTCCTGACTTGATCTGGATTTGGAAATTTAGCCACCAAATTGGGCTGAATCCCCACTGAATTGAATCGGGGACCAAAGCGTCACATAGCCCTAATAGCACATGGAAATTATTTGAGTATGGAAGAGAAATTTGAAATAGCTGTGACATTTTTGATACTTCCTCACTTTGATGTATGTAATTCATATTTAGAATCAGACTAAGTTTTTAAAACGAAATCTGAATTCATAGAAACAAGATTGGGGAATGATAGAAATCAGTGGATTTCCTCCACCGTCCTTTGCCATTATATGCAGGAGAGAGCAGAGCACCTGTCAATTTCTTCTTCTTTCAGATCTCTCTCTCTCTCGAATCTTTTTCTCACTACGCCTTTTCTTTGTCAAATAAGATCAAGGTATATCTCTGCAGACACTAGAAAATACTGAATATTTTCAATGCTTTAGGCACCTTAGGTAGTCATCAGCTTCATAAAAAGATATCTATATTTTACTTATCCTGGGTTTCTGCAGCTTACACTCGATTAATATGAGTACCTTGAGCATGTGGCATACTGTTTATTACGATTTCACATTTGTAGCTCTCTGGTTTTTATATCTGGTCCTCTTTATGAATATGTTTTTCTCATATATGAAGTCTTAATGCCTCCATCTGCTGACAGGTATGCAGTGTGTGTGTAAGCTATCTGTGTTGGTAAAAAAAATAAAATAATGGTAGATAATGACTCTTGTTTTCTTTTGACACTAAAATTGCATTGCACTTTATCTATAGAACTAAGGAAACTTGTATCCTTTCTGCATCTTTGTTGGAAAGAGATTGCCTGTACCATAAAAGAGCTGAAATGTTTGCAACTGTGCATACTTCTCTAACAGCTGATAAGAAATCATCCTTTGTAATAAAGGCACTAATTTAGTACAGTAACTGTTTTTGTAGCAAGTGAGGTGGGTTATTTGGTTGGCTAGGTCATTGATGTAGTAGGGCTGTAGTGTTGTAGCCAGGATGGTCCAGCAAATGTATGAGAGGCAAGAATTTTCTGTGGTATCTTCAGGACCTGAGCTTAGACCTGAGGAAGAGCACTTGATGCTTGCAAGCATGTCTAATAACTCCCACAATTGTACAGTTAGTCCAGTAAAATGTCATTAATGTAAATATGAAAAAATAAAACACAGATACCACTGTAACTTTATTACCTAACACACACAACCACCCCAACAACCCAGAATAGCTATTCCAATATAGTTATCAGCTGGCACTAATGCCAGGTAGACTTTTAACCTGATGGTATGGGTGAAAGCCAAGTCTTCCACCATACTAAGGGACTTTGACAGGAAGTGATAGTCCTGATCTCTTCCTTCCTCTATGACAAAGATAATCAAGCTGCAGTAAGCAAAGCCTCATGACATGATATAGATACCTTCTCCCTCTCCACACAATTATGTATTTAAACTGACAAATTGCAAGATATTACAATTGATTCTTCCTAATTTACTGGTGATCCTGGAACCTACTAGAATTGTAACAGGTTGCAGTTGCAATACCTCAAGGTAAACTACTACAGCTTGCCAATTTTTCCCTTCCAGCAACTAGAGATCTTTGCAGACCCAGCTAACTAAAGTTGTAGCTAAAATAAGGAGCTTACTATGGTCTACTTTACATTGACAGCACATTGAGCACAGTCCTCCCCTTCCCCCTTACTATGACCCAGTGACATCATCTGTGGATGGACCATGTCCCAAAGCCTAGGACTAAAAAGCCTATGACCTCTCCTCCCATGAAGAAGAAAGGGTAGAGGGCGGATAAAAATAAAGGAAAGGGATAGGAAAAGAAAGAAAAGGATAGTGTCTATAAGGAACACAGCCTCAGTTGCTCACAGCTGAATGCTTACCTGCTCTTGGCCTTTAAAAGTATCTCTGTGGCACTGAGGGCCATCAAAGCTGCCACGTGGTTGCAGCTTAGCTTTTCTAAAGTCATGTTATGTATTTTTTTTCCACAATACTTCAATTTGTTTTTCAGAATTCTTGAATGAGCTTTCAGAATTCAAAAAGTGATTCATGAATAACTTGGGAAAGGGCATAAATGAATTGTAAGACACTAGTTTGCATAGAAATAGACTCATTACCATGTGGACTGACAACAGTTTTTGAAGCCAGATTTTTACCAGTAAATTGAGCCTTCCATGGGATCACCCCGATTCCTGCAGTAGAAAGAAAACTAAGCCACTGTTATTTAGTTGTGGCTGTTTTACATGTACCATTAACTAGATTTTGCTTTTCTGTTGTGTTTGAGGAATTTCAGTTTACATGGAGAATATACTAGTAACCTGGACTAAGGAAAAAGATTTGGAAAACATGAATAAGACCAATAATATTAGCAATCATGCAAAGGTAATAAGAAAGGCCTTGTCTTCTCTTCTGTCTTTGTCACACACAAATAAAATAGATGTGCATATCTTACCATAGGAATCAGATGCATTGATTTAAATTGGTTTGACAAATCTGGGTTCAAAAGATTATGGGAAGAAAATGGTAAAGAAAGTTAAACAGCCTTGAGAAATGCTGGTGAATTATCAAATTGCTCTTAAAGATAGATTTTAAACTATCATATGCTTTTATTTATACCCTTGTCTACAGAACATTTCTCATTCCTCCTGTATCAAGTTCTCTACTTGTCTGCCCAGTATAAGATTTCATACATCTTTCATCCCTCTGGTATCTGAGCACCTTCCAACAGTATCATAGGAACTATGATATGGACACAAAGCAGAGCAGAAAATGATTTATAAACTCTCTTTTGAAGATAAAACGTTATTGAGGGGTGGAGAGACATAATAAACTTCGGAAATATTTTTCTTTTTGTGTTATATTTCAGGTAGCTTGCATTGTTTATAATTTGGTTTTAGGGGGATCATATTTTCATTAAACAAGTGTTTTTATTTTTGTTTGTCTGTGGTTAAGTTTGTCCTTTTTTCTTAATAGCAGTTGTGAAAAAAATCACCTATATGTGCACGAATAATTAAATTGACCTTTTAGGCCTTTCTGATTCATGTTAAAGGTTTTTATTAGTTTTTTGAATTTTTTATATTAATTCAAGTAATTCTTCAAAAAACTGTTCCAGCTTCCCCAGTTCACTTATTAAATTGAGTGAGTCACAATATCAAAGGACAGGAAACTTGCATTAACTTGATTAGAAAAGCTGTAGTGAGTCAATACAGGCATGATGAATCAAGGTTTAGCATTTTAAGAGACTATAGCAAGTAGAAGGAAGAAGATTTTAATAAGTGAATTGTTGAAGAAGGAAATCCAGTTTTCACATTTAAAGAACTGGATTTTAATATTCAGTTTAAGGGGTGGGGGAAACAGTTCTTATATCATTGGCAAGTTGAGAATGTCATTTCTGTTCTATGGATATATGGGATAACTAGATGAAAAGTTGACTTTGAGGGCCCTGGCACATGGTACATTTACGACATGATAAAATATTAATTGCACCAGAACAGTAACCTGGCCACATGTTAAATCTAATTTTTAGCATAGAAGTATAGCAAACACACCACTAAAATATCTTGATCTAATGTGTAGCCACATCTTTGTGGCTTTGTAGCAACCCTTGGTGCTACACTACCTGTGTCCTCACCTGAATAGTAGGATCCTGGGGTACCTGGTAGCTGGTGGCCCTGTTCAGCTCCCTGAGTAGCTGCTGCAGGGACCTCAAGTGGAGAGTCTCCTCTGACAATCAAAACAACCTTGCAAACTATTATAAAAATATTTACAGAATTTAATTATTTACAAGATAACATGTGACTAATACAATAAAGCAAATAATGCTGCACAACCTAACCCTGCAATGGTGGCTTAAGGGTTAATGCTTTTCAGCTACACCTTACACCATGGGAAGGCATACAGATTACCCATTTAAAATAAGGAACCAATAAATAACTAAATTGTTACATGAAGTAATAAACCATCAATAACTTATTTATACACTTAGTCTATAACTTGTATGCTCTAGAGTAACTATTAGGGTTGTGAAAATTTTTGCCGAGTGTTTCATTTCCAAGCTACTTATGTGTTCTGAGCTCAAAACAGTAAAATCAAAATGAAACAAGAATCTTTGAAACCATTTTCAAAATGAAATGAGGGCACTCAAAATCTTTCAAAACGTTCTGAGTTTTGAAGCAGCCTGGTGGCAGGAGGCAGGGGAGAGCCGGGACTGTCCTCAGCGCAGTGGTGGGAGGCAGAGTGTAGCTCTGGCTCTGCCCATTTCCTGCTGCCAGGCTGAGCTCGTTGGGGCTGCAGAGCCACTTGGAGCATGGCCCATTGGCGAGAAGTGGGGAGTGCCAGGGCTGTGCTCCAACTGGCTTTACCAGTCCTATGGTGCCCCAGGAAGCAGCAGCAGCCTCCTAACGTCTGGCCCAGTGGAAGAAGGTAGGAGAGAGCCAGGGCTGTACTCCGACCAGCTCTGCCAGCCCCACAGAGCTCAGCTCAGTGGTGGGAACTGGAGAGAGCCAGGGCTGCCCTCCGCCTCCTGCCACCAGGCTGAGCTCCATGGGGCTACAGAGTCACTCGGAGAACAGCCCTGGCTCTCCCCTGTCTCCTGCCATGAGGCTGGATGACAGGAGGCTGCTGCTTTTGCCTGCATCTAGTGGCAGCATCACTATTCCCTGGTACTGGGTGTGGGCTGCCCCCCAGCTCCGCTCCCAGGCAGCCTCCTGTCATGTAGCACAGATCCAGGGGCTAGCACCCCTGGGAGGAGTCTGGAACAGCCCTGCAGCCCTCCCAGGGGTGTGGGCCCCATATTAGGGTTCAAATGACAGGCTACTGCTTCTGGCCAGTGTCACTTTTTGAAGTTTGAGGTGCAGTTTCTGAGAAACCTCTTCACTTGTATCCTTGAAACTTGGTAGACTTCATATCCTCAGAAGGGGCTACCATCCCTACAATCTTCATCCAAATTAGGCAAGAAATGTCAAAGTTTTTTGGCATTTTCATGATTCTCCATTATAGCCTAATGTTGAAACATGTCAAAACAGCAAGCCAGTTTGAATTAAATGAAAAGGACAGTGCTTCAAAACAAAACAAAATGATCAAACGAAACACTGTTCCTTCAAAACAGTGAAATGGATGTCGAAATGAGATGATGTTGTCTTGCACAGCCCTAGTAACTATGAGGACCATGTGTACACTGCCCCCTCAGCTTGGTTTCTCACAGAGCAGGATCCCTCCTACAGGAGCTGTGGGCAAGTCCTTTCTGCTGGCATCCCTCGCAGAGGTTTCAGGGGTCTCAGTGTCAAAGGTGGTGGCTCCCCACCTGTGATCCATGCAAGAGAACTCATTCCTGCCCTGACCCTCATCCCTTGGCATAGAAGGGCTGGCAATCAGCTGGTATTTCACCTCTGGCCCCACCAGTCAGCTGATTGTCAGCCCTGCCACAGACTGCATCAGAGGGGCCAGCTGCATCCAGGGGGCTGGCTGACAATCAGCTGATTATTTTCTAGGCTAGACCTGTGGTCACTTCCTTCAACTTTGCAATGCAGGGGGAAGCTGAAATTCTAATCCCAGGATCCCCCTGCACTAGCAAGTAGGAACAGTGTGACTGGGAACCTGAAACCTAATTCTAATGTCACACCTTCTGCTATTTGTATGTCTGGCAAGGCATGCCACTGTTGGCATCAGGAATTATTATTATTCAGGTTCTTAGACATAAGACTATTGACCAAAATGTTAGTCACTTCTGAAATTGGATGAAAGAGTGTGTGTGTTTCAGGCTAGGAATACTTTTTGTCAGGTGAGGTTTTTTGAAGCACCTTTCATACGAAGCATCTAGTTATTGAAGGGTCATCTTAAATTTGCACTCCTCCCACCCTCCACTGCTTCCACCATCACTGCAATGGAAAAAGCAACAGCTGGGGGGCCAGTGGTGGGAGGTGCAAGCAGCATGGGAGTCAAGTGTCCTGACTTCTTGCCCACTGCTAGTGGTCCCCGCATCACTTGCCCCCCTGCTGCCTGTATATCCCAGCACTTGCTTCCCCTGTTACTTCCTGTTCCCCTTCCCCCATTTGTCCCTATTTGCCACCTGTGCCCCCTGGTGCCTGCCCCCCCCTGCGGTGCCAGCAGCCCCTAGTGCCTGCCCATCTTCGTTAGCCCCACCTGCTTCCCCCCACCTCTGCTTACCCACTGCTGTGGCTCCAGGCTCTTCCTGGCCATGCAGTACTGGTTGCAGCAGTGACAGCTCTAGCATAAGCAGTGGGAAAGCAGGGGGAGCAGAAGCTGTGGGCAGCAGGTGAGATGACACAGCAGCTGAGGATCCAGTTTCCAGTGGAATGGGGGAAAAACTTGTTTTTGAATTTGTGTAAATACAGTAAATAGCCACATGACACATTCTCTTACCATGTTATTCACTGTGATAAAGAATTTTCAGTTGAAAATTTTATGGAATAACAATAGTTCTTAATAGTTTGAGAGTAATGTCATATTTGTGGTGGTCCAGAAAAAATGCAAAACGGAAGGGTTTCTGTAGGTGACGTCTTTTATTGGACCAACTGCATGGTTGAAATAGTCTTGGCCATGAACTGGAGTTCATTCTTAGTGGTGGACATTTCTGAGAAATTTGCACAGCTAGAAATGTTTCTGGGAGAGGGAGCAATACAGCTATTCAACCTGCAAACTCCACCTACCTCTGCTTTTTAGGACTTCTTGAGACCAGGGGATCCCGATCTGGGGAATACATGGGGAGCAGCTGCTGCTAAACTCCTCCCATTGCTAGAGGGAATGGAGTAGCAGGGAGAAATCACATTTTTTCCAGGCTGGGGAAACCCAGGCCTGAGAAATGGTTAGGGAGTCTTTCCCCATCACTCTGCTCCACAACTAATAGACTGGTCTGCAAAGGGACTGGAAAAGTGGCACAAAGCCACCACCCTGTCTGAAGAGTAGGTGGAGAGCATGGAGCAGCTGCTTCTCTGCTCTGCTCTTGGTGGCCAAGAAGAGAGTATAGGGAGAAGTGTGACAAACCCCCAGTCTTCAAATGAGAGTTTCTGGTTAGGGGAGAAGTTTAGGAGGCATTGTCCACTGTTCCAGTCCCCTCCCAGACCAGACTGGCAAGGAAGCATACAGGAGTTTGTTCTTGGGAGAGATTGCCTGAACACTTGTATGCTCATAGACTCTCCTGGTAGAAACATAATATCTGTACATGACTTTAGACAAGTTTCAAATGCAGTGTGATCTTCAGTTCTGAGGAAAAAGCAGACCCCATACGGATTTTAAAGAGGTTTTTAATTAAGCTTTCATAGTATCCCTCAGCTGTAAAACTTTTTAATAATATTTTAGTTTTCTGAAATTCTAAAATGTATTTATATGAATGCTCAGATATATTGATAAGCCACTCATCAAATCCAATTAGAAGGAAAAAGAAACACCCATGGCTTAAAGGGTACCTATTTTTGTTCACTGTGAGAGAATAAACATGTATTTTCTAAAAAGCTTGCCCAAGTGGAAAGGAATGGAGATACTTGGACCAATATATTTATAGTCACAGAGCCATGTCAGGCTTGTGCTCTTAATAGTGAAAGGTGCTCTTAGTAGGGCAAAGTAAAATAAGCACCCTTAAAAGAAGCCCTGCCCTCTCCTTCACTTTTCCACCCAGGACCTATGCCTGCAGAACATGCTTCTAGAAAAGCCTTCTGCGCGGGAAGAAATCAATTTGGTTGGCTGCGATAATGATTTTATTCTGACAGGAGAGAGATTTTTGCTCTTTTTCTGGGGTGAGTTATAGCTAAGGCAGAGCGGCCTGGACAGATGAACAGACTATCTACTTCACACCTATACACAAAGTCTGTGAAACTGCTGGACATGGAATCATAATATGAAGCAGAACACAGGGGGATCCTCTCTTCTAATCAGTAAAGGAAATCAGATAGGTGTGTGAAGCTGCTGAGGAATATAGTGCTAAAAGTTTTGTCAGAGAACAAGCAGAATATTTTCATGCAGATATTTGCATCATATTAACATGAAATAAAAACCCATCTATGTGGGAAATGCATTAATTATTTAGAGGGGGAAATCAGTATGATTTTCTTTGCTTGTTTTTCTTTTCCTTCCTTGAGAATCTGAACTACTTTTCAACTAACATGGAAATTAAAGAACAAGTGGACAAACCCAAGGGGACAGAAATGTTTAAAGAGAATGGGCATATGTCAAACATTGTGAGTGGTTACTGCAGCCATAGTTTATAAAGTCCAACATTACTTTTAAACAACAAACAGTGTAATGGAATTCTATGACAACAAAATAATTATTGAAATTCCATTAAAGAAAATAGAAGTGAAATGAATATGCTTAGAGCTCTCTTTGTTACTGATGTCTAGAAATGAAGTAGAATTTATTGAAAGCTAACAGAGCTAGTGACAGTAAGTAATAATTAAAGTTATTAAAACCTGCGGACAATACAATAAAATGGTATTGTATCTATAGTTAAAATTGTTCTTGCTGAACTTTCACCTGTAATGTAATAGGAGCTATACAAAATTGATTTATTTTACTTGATAGGGAATATTCTTCTCCTTAACAGAGATGTACACTGTTGAAGTTTGCTTCATCCTTCAATTTGCTTCATCCATAAGATCATAAAAACAAAGTAAAAATACTACTAATATCACTGTGAATAAAAAGATAATGCTTATTTATCAGGCAATTTTATTTAACTAAACAGACTCAGAGAAATTTTGAGTTAGTTGTGATTCAGGTCTTGTGCATATGACTAGAAAAGCATGTTCAGTACCTGAGTGCCTCTGATTTAAATAATTGCTTACAGTTATACACATTTGAATATATGGAAAATCTCAGTGTAGAAACAGAGCAAAATATAAAGTGTTTGGAAAAGCAGTTTTGGAGGACCAAAACTATTTGCAAATCTTTGTCAGATTCATCAAATAGTGTTGATCTAAAAAGGAGGTAAATGTGAGAAACCCCCACCCCCCAAAAAATCTTTTGTTTCAACATTTTGAAAATATTTTTGTTTGCTCTTGAAATGGTATTTGGCATTTCAAAACTGACCTACATTTAAAAATGTGTGGAAATAGGAGAGTAAATAACTCCCCACTGCCCTACTTAAGAGTCGAGGATTGTTTGGGGTTGTTTTTTCCCTGGGGGAGTGCATTTCACTAACCAAGTTTTGAATAATGTTATTCATCCAGGTCTGTAAGCACTGTAAATTCTAAATACAAGAAAGAGACAGTTGCCTAATATTATGGAACATGCTAGCTCCAAGTGCACACGAGAACTTAAGCCAATCATGAGCTTTCCTGAAGAGTGAAAAGAAATTAAAAAACCACTCCAAGGTCCTTTCTAGATCTCCTAAAGTTTAGCAAATGAGGGAGAGATGCTGTCATCTGCTATTTTAGAGCAGGGGAAAAGATAAGAAAATTTAATAAGTATCTGATGAAGTACAGAGTATTTTCTGAGATGGATTATATTTCTACACAAATTCACCAAAATTCCATAAAGAGCTCGTAGATCAAGAAATAACATTAATTTAAATTACGAAGTGTAAATCCAGCCAAGCTTGCCCATCCAAATTAATAGAAGTTCATCAAATTTGTATATACCTCTCCCAAATACCTTTCACCCAAGTCAGAGTACAGAATATCAGTCTTCCCTTTCCTTCCATAGATATTATGAAAGCACTGAAAAAAGCTTGCAACTTTGACATTCGTTTTATCATCATTGGGTTTGGGAGACACTGAAATAAATGGAACACTCCTTCCTCTGCACCCCAGCAGATCTGAGCCTTACCGAACCATGCACTGATCTGAAGGTTCCTTTAGATAACATTTTTCTATATGTTAGCATACTTTTTATCATGTCCCTCACTTGACATAATGCAGTCATACTAGTTGAAATGGCAGATCTTCCTTTAGGCTTAATGATGTTTAACAGAATCTCAAACTTAACTCTGGCTTTGGTGGGTAATATTGAAATGGAAGTATCATTGAAATCTACTGTAGTAAATCTACTTTATAGCAAAGGGCCAGTTGGGCTTTAACAGACTACACTGCAAATTATTCAGGCCATGTGCCTAGTCTTCTCTTCAATTAGATATTAAATACACATTAAATTTCAAAACCCTCAGTATGATAAAGTTGAAGTAGCAAGAAACTAGCTAAGTGCTTAGAATATTTCTAATCCTCTTTCCATAGATCATATGTGTGAATGTGGGCTCTTACATTATTAATCAGGCTGTTTAACAATGCTTGCTAGTGGCTTGTTTTCTTCTTAGAGGATTTATTTCCCCTTTATATACTAAGAGAAATTAACTAGATTTCTTTGAGTTCTTTTTGTAAAATATAATTTACGTACCTCAGTAGTCAATGGAACATAAAAAACTATGTATGAAAGAACATGGCAACTGAGCGTTAAATCCACCAAAGCAGGGAAATTAGGATTAGGGCATATGTAATCCTAGATGTTGTAGCATTTAGGATCCACAAAACGCACTATATTATTATAAACTTTGGCTGTTCCCCAGTGTCTGAAGTATAATGATCTATTACAAGCTCACTGCATAAAATAACTTTTACCTAAGTAATTATTTTGCATTGAGCTAAGTCCTCTATCCTCTAAAGCAGTGGTTCTGAACCTTTTTCAGTCAACATACCCCTTGGTCTCAGAGTGAGATTTCATGTATCCGCTTTCAATGGGAAATTAATTTTTTAGGCCCTTCGACCTGTGTTAAATAATGTATGACATGTATCTCATGTACCCCTGATGAGGTTTCACGTACCCCTGGTTCAGAACCTCTGCTCTCAAGGCTGTTTATCATACTTCCTACTTCCATGGAGCAGCAATCTTCTCTGTCATCTACATCAGCTATGTGGGATATTGTTCCAGTGTTCCAGGGACATGGAAGGTTGGCACTTGCTCCATTATTATCTTATGATAGTCACAGTATTCAGGAGATTTCTAAATTTGTGTCTAAATTCTCATTTTCACACACTTTCCTTTTTTTTTTTTTTTTTTTTTACCTTAAGTTTCTTACTCTGCTGTATGTCCTGAGAGGATATAGGGGTGTAGGTTGTAGCTGTGTTGGTCTAAGGACATAGGCAGACAAGGTTCTTTGGGTGAATCTGATATATGTTACTTGACCAACTTAAATAGTTGGGAAAAATACTTTAACAAGCTTTGGGTTTAAAAACCCTTCATCAGGCTGAGGAATTGTGCTCTGCACACACCAACTGCAGAGACTTTATCAGCCTGACGAAGGGTTTTTAAACCCAAAAGCTTGCTAAAGGTTGTTTTTGTTTTCCCCAACTATTTCAGTTGGTCTAATAAAAGATAGCAGATTAATGCAAAGAACCTTGTCTGCCTGAGAGGATATGGGCACTTAAAAGCTTAACAGGAGATTGAGCCTTTGACTAAAAGGCAACAATGCTCCTTACCTCTGAGTCATCTGTTCATAACTCATTCTGGTTGATAACACATGAACGACCTTCATTTATGGCGACTCTTTGGTCTTTATAAATTGACTGACTGGTCTTGTTTTAATTCCAATCTGAAAAATGTCTAAATCAGAAAAAAAGCACCACTACAGTTAGCAGTTAGCACCATTACTAATTGGCACCCTCATTGATAATAGCAGCAGAGAAAATAAGAACTGAATAGCTCTGGAAGTTGAGCTCCCAAAGTCCTCCCTAGAAGTGATCCCTGAAGTACATTAGCTGAGGAAAGTAGGGAAGCTTACTCCACTGCTGGCATTCTTTTGCAGATAACTGAAAGACATCAGTTCCCAGTGAAGTTACAGTTGTACCATGTGTAAATGATAATTTTATCTCAAACTGACTGCTAAATCCTGTTTCTAAATTTGTTTGCCAGCCTCCCAAGGCTGCTGTCAGAAAAAGGGCTTTCTGCAAGTTATATCAAAATGTTGATTAAAATTAAAGCTCAAGGTCTGTCACTCTCATATGAACAGGAAATAAATAGTTATAAGACCCATATCACCCCGAGAATCAAATGCACTATTTGGTACTTTGTGCCAACCTATATAAGTTGTGGGCAAGAACCATTCATTTGTAATGTAACACCTGATGTTAGTCTTGAAGGGGTTTTCATCCGTCATTGTCTGTCCCTGAGCCACTCTGTTGGAATGATCAGGACAAAGAGTTATGTACAGATGTTAGATGTATGTACTTAGGATATGTACTTAGGTAGATCTAACTAGGGATAGTCAATCTTAGAGCTGAACTGTATGTACATTTGTGGAGTTTAAATGAGGCCAAAAACTGCTGGCCTGATTTAACTTAGTTCACCTAAGGAGGTGCATGACAAAGATTGGGCTAACTGGTGTCTGATTTAATTGAAAATGTGTACACATTCAGTGCACATCCACAGGGCTAGGAAAGCCCAGCCACTTGCCCTAGCCCCAGAGTTATGATTTTCCTACAACCTCCCCCACCTTGACTTGACTGGGCTATTTTTAGCCCTCTGATCTACCCCCTGCCCCACAACCTCTGGATGCACAACTCTCTCCATGGACCCACCAATCTTTCCCAATCCCACCAATCTTACCCCAGACCTGCTAGCCCACCTCCAATCTTTCCTGCCCCTCTACCCACCCCAACATACTTAGATTCTGTTCCAGAAAACATGTGCACAAACAGGGATCCAATCACATGACTTAAGGCAAGAGTGATTGTAGATTACATCCCACAAAGGTGTACACATGCCCAAATAGTCCATTGATATTACTGGCTTCCACCATCTGATGATATTTTATAAACCATGTGTTTTTCACGTTTATTGTAAAATAAGTTGTAAGAACCTTATAAAATTGGAGTACTGCCATGCAGCATCACTATAGGATGAATATTCATTTATTTGTGTCATTTATTGATGTTGGGTTTCCAAACTCTTACAATGGAGTACTCCTGCAGCTGACATACTGTATCACCTCAGATCTCCCAGCCACGGAAGCATGTGAAGCACACCTACAGCTGGAAGCTTGCATAAGCTGTCGTCTCCTAGCCTGGTGTACCCTCATGTCTGGGAGTCTCATCAGCTAGGGAGGCTCTCAGCCATGAGAGTTTCTACATGCCAGTAGAAAGGGAGCCTAGAATTGTGGTCCCAGGCTCCCCCTGCACCAGCAATAAGGTGTGATTGGATCTAATTTGCAATCCCATAATCACGCTTCCTGCTATGTGCATAGGGCATGTCAGGAAGTACTATTGTGTGGATTGCACAGCAGATCTTGTATCACTGCACCTACCTGCTCAAACCTGAGGAAGAATACATTACATTGTATAAATCTACTCCAGCCATGCAACTGGTCATTAAAAGATATCACTCACAAGATTTCTTGTGCCTCATGTTTTTCCAGGAGCATCATGGCTATTATATTATTTCAACACTAACAAAACATAGAGGATATTGGCATTTCCCATTTATAATAGAGAATCTACAACCTAAATAAATAAATAAAGGATCGGGTCAAAAAGAGATTAATTTAAACAGGACATATTTACTTATGTCATTAAACCTAGACATGATTTCACATGCAATGTATCTATCTTTAGATCCGAGCTGAGTCTCTTAAATTTATCCCAGCCATACAGTCAATCCAATAAAAGATATCCACAAAAGTCCTTGCCTCTGGTCACATCTACATGAGACACTTACTGCTCAGTAGCTCATTACTACTGTGCATCTCATGGCATAAAATATGACATGATGCTACTGCACAGTAGTAACAAGCTACTGCACAGTCAGTGTCACTAAAAAGCTGTGCAGGGATGCTACTATGCACAGCCATTTAGTACTTGGATATGCAAGTACTAAATGCAGTCACAACTGTGCAATCAGTGTCTCACATAGATGCAGCCAATTGCACATGCCCTTGTAGAATTGAATTGGAGGTCAATCTGGCCTAGCGAGAAAAATAGGTCTATCTGCGCACTGTGCAAATCTATTTCTGGGAGCAACATTTAATATTTTAGACTACTTAATTTAAAAGCTAGTGTTTGCATTCCTCAGGTGCATCTAACTTGTCTTCTCTACAGAAAAAAGGAATAATCATGGATCTAATTAAGCACTGACACTCCTATGACAAGAACTACTGCCAATAATTGGCATTAATTTGAGTTTTCATTGGTTTGTATTCCTTCCACTCAATTGAAAGATGCATACCAGATATCAAGGTTAATTAGTGTGGTCAGCAGAACTCAAAAAGAGATAGGATTATTCCTACTAGAACGCATTAATTGGAAAAGAAGTTTAATAATCTTTTAATATTTAAATGTTAAAATCTTTTAATAACATGTTTGAATGAAGGTAGGCACCTTAAACATTGAAAATCAGGCCAGTGGTAGAACAGTATATTTTTTCCTTTTAAATAAAAAACACTTTTTTTTTCTTAAAGAATAGTCTGACTTTTTAAATGTGACTTGTTAGAAAGGTAATTTGATTTTCATTGAGAAAATTCATCTTTTAAAATCTCTTTTCAAAGTTGAATATATAGGTCAGCTTTCAATAGAATAACCAGTGGTACTACAACAAACAAGAGTAGCATTCAGTATATTTGTACCAAAAAAGGAAGTGTAGAATGTTCTTCATTGGCAGCCATTGGTCTTGGGAGACTATAGAGATTGCACTTTTGATAGTTTACCAGGTACCACCACAGCTGCTTGAGTGGCTGAGGAGTCTGATGTGTGACAAGCAGACCTTCTGGCAAGTTGCACATACAAGTTCAGTTGAGCTTGCACTGGCATGTCAAGTACCATTTTGTCTTGCCTTGCTGTGAATATTCTTAATTACCATTAAGAATGTTCTTAAGAATGTACTTAGTTACAATTAAAAGTAACAAAACTATTCATTTGGCTTAACAAGTAATTGCAGCTGAAATTTCAGTCCTTTCAAAAATCTAAGTTAGGTCTCTATACATTTATGCATAGCAAATGCTAAACATTGTTCCCTAGTGAGTAAATGTCTGTCTCTTATTTGGCTTATGTATAGAAATGACAGGTCTGTCACCGGAGAAAAAGTCATCTTTAATGGAGGGTTTGGTGTTTTTTGTTTGTGTTTTTTGTAATGTGAACATTACAGCTAAGTACAGATAGTCAAAAAGTCCAGGGCTAAATTGATTCAATCTTTACAGGTTAGTCTAAACTGCATAGATTGAACTGATAAGCAAGTAAGCATATTCACTTTTGATTTGAAATGCAGCCACATGGCTTCAGCTCAGGTGGGAAGCCAAGGGGCACTAGAGCATGCCTCACTGCTTGGCTGGAGCAGACAGCTTGGGCCAAGGCTAACCAACCCACCCTGTGAGGAGGGTTGTGGGGGAGATACAAGGCATCCTGGGAGGCTGGGAGACTGTGAGTTAACTTGAATATGGAGGGGATCTGGGACAGAAATTCAATAAACCAATTTAACCTAAATCAGTTGTGTCTGATAGTACATCCATCCAGGTTTATTTTAAACTGGTTTGGGCCATTTTAAAATTAGTTTTTGTGATGAACTTCTGTTGTGTTACAGATTTGAACCAGTTTCTAATCACTTATATTGGTTTATGTGTAATTTCTGTCCCAGAAGTTGTCCCAGTGCATTGTATATGCACTTATATATATGCACCACCTGTTCATCCATTAATTTTCAGATGTTAGCTCGAACTGAAATGTAAAAGTAGATAACTATCTGTTGTCTATCTTTCTCTGAGCACCTAAACTTACACCTGAAGGATCTAATGGGATACACCCAGAGAGTGGTGATGGATGGGTCAGTATCCACCTGGAGAGATGTGGGCAGTAGGGTCCTCCAAGACTTGGTCCTTGGACCAGGGTTTTTCAGTATCTTCATCCGTGACTTGGATGAGGGTGTGGAGATCACACAGTCCAACTTCCCAAATGACGCCAAATAATGAGGTAAAATAAACACACTGGAGGGCAGGGAATGGATTCAGGTGCATTTGGACAGGCTGGAGAAGAGGGCAGAACACAATAGGATGAAATTTAATAAAGATAGGTGCAAAGTACTGCACTTGGGGAGAAGGAATCACCAACACACTTACAGATTGGGAGATGACCTTCTAAGTAGCACACAGCAGAAAGGGATCTCAGAGTCATAGCTGACTCAAAGATGAACATGGGTCAGTAATGTGATGAAGTGATCAATAGCGCTAACTGCACTCTATCATGCATTAAGAGGTGAATCATGAACAGGTCTAAGGAGGTGATACTTCTCCTCTGTGGCATTGGTAAGGCCATAGCTGGAATATCATGTCCAGTTTTGGGTGCTACACTTCAAGAGGAACGTGGATATCCTTGAGAGGGTTCAGAGGAAGGCCACTCATATGATTAAGAGCCTGCAGGACAGGTCCTATGCAGAGAAATCAAGAGACCTGGATCTCTTAAACCTCGGTAAAAGAAGGCTGAGAGGTGATTTAGTTGTTGTCTACAAATTCGTCGGATTGTGGGAGGCAGAAAAGGATAGGAGATACCCTGTTTACGAGAGTGCCCCATGGAGTAACTAGAAACAATGGCTACAAACTGACAGAGAACAGATTTAGACTAGACATCAGGAAGAACTTCTTCATGGTAAGGGTTACCAAAATCTGGAATGGGCTTTCAAGTGTGGTGGTGCTCTCCCCTACCTTCAAGGTCTTTAAGAGAAGACTGGACAAATAGCTGGCTGGGTTCCTCTAACCCCAACACTCTTTCCTGCCCAGGGCAGAGGGTTGGACTTGATGATCTACTGAGGTCCCTTCCAACCCAAAAAATCTATGAATCTATTACATTAAATATGAGGACATCTGAGTTTGCCTGTCACTAATTATGACTTCAGTGAAATATTAAGTCAAACAGAAGAACTCTTTAGGAATTCTTTCTGTTGATGGAGATAACCAGACTACACTTAGTTTCTTACATTTGTGATTTGTTTCAGAATTTCTGTATGCTCCCTGTACTCCCACTGGAGGTAAAAGGGGCACATAGAAAACAATATGTCCACTTCCTACGTAGGAACAATGATAGGAGGATTTTTAGGTAGGATCTGTTAGGTAAGAGTTACGCTATTGAAAGCAAGGAAAAGGAGAAAAAAAACAAATAAGTCTGGTTTTATATTTAATTCATTCATATCTCCAGGGTAAAAAAAATTAAGATCAGTGATATATGACTGTGGTTTCTAACCATTATGTATTCACATCTTCATCAGCCACAGCTATTCCAGTAAGCATAAATTGTTTTACGAGTCAGATACACAAGATACCAAGTTCATGTTTTCTTACATAGCAGAACATTCATTTATAGTGAAATTTAAAAATGATTTTAATGTGCTTGTTTGTGTTTTGCTTTTTGCTATGTTAGAAAATGTCACAAGAAAATATGGCATGCCCAACATGCTAGGTGTGTACTGATAAACTCTAAAAAAAAAAAAAAAGAAGCTTATTGGTATACAACCAGTATCCTGTAAGATGGTCATATTGTATTTATTTTGGGGACAGCATTTACAGAGTATGCCATGTCACTACAGCTTGCCACATTCACCTTTTGTCAATTTTATAATCAGACAGGAATCCAAATGAGAATCAAAGCTTAGCTTTGCATTTTACAAGTAAGTAACTATATTTTGAATTGCAATACCAATTACTTATTGATAAAGCTATTAATCTACACCAGACCTTTATGGCCCACTAACTGAATCTAGTGCATGGAGTTGTGTCATCTGGCTTGCAGGTCTTCTCATGAATCTGAAAAGTTGGCAGGGAAGAGGAGCTGTAGCAGCATTAAGTGCCAGAGATCCTGGTGCCAAATGACCCCCATGCCAGGTTGGGCCCATGGGCTGACCCCATGATACTCATTCATCTCATACATGAGTCGGGCACCAGAGAGCTACACAAACATATTAAGCAAAGACCCTGTTTAGCTTATTTAGCTCTAAGCTTATTTAGTATACATGTGACTAGTGGGCTAGTTGTAAAAGAGTTTGGATACTAACCTCTGCCTCATGCCCTACTCTTCTCATTCTAAAGATCTCAAACATTTTAAAAGAATATAATCACTACCTGTTGCATTTTTCATTTAAAAAATTAACAAAACATGCATTTGTAGTCTAAAAAGACTTAATTTTTTATTAAAAAAATCAAAACAAAATAATTTTGAAGTGTGTATTCATGGTCTCCGTTTAGGTAAATTTGTAACTGTTTTTAGCTTCATGTATACTGTTTTAACACCCCTCTATTTTCATTTTAATCCACTCTGGTATGTCAGTTTTTTCTATATCATTATGAATCTTAGAAGAGGATCTATCAGCCCTTGGCCACTGAGACATAATTTCAGAATCTGTTAGAAACTTCTGCCTCTGCTGGCTAAAATGGCAGTTATGTGTTTGTTAACCAAAATTAATAAATGGCAACATATCGTTTTAAAAAGTATGTGCTATATTTAAAATCAGGTGATCTAGAAGATCATATCCCCTGCCAACTTACCAGCTGCTCTTCTTTTTCTTCACTTCTACAATTTTTCTTTTACATCATTTATCCCTAAGTCTCCATCCTTCTCTTGTTCCTTAACATTTAACTGTCCATCTCAGTTTTAGATTGAACATAAAGAACCTCTGAAATAAAATATAACACTTTTTTTCACAACTGCTTTTACAGTTGTTTTTTTTTTAATCCAAGATGATTTGGTTACCAACATACCATTTTTGTCTCACACACATCCAGGTCTTTTGCTCTTGATTTCTTTTAACTAAACTGCAACATTTTCTTGCTATTTTGGTTAACTTTTTCATTTATGAACTTTCTGTGTCTTTGCCTTTTTCATTTTTTAAGGTCTGATAACACTTGTGGGGTTTTTAATTTCTTTTTCTTTCTTTTTCTTGCCTATCTTCCATTTAAATTTTGACAGATGTAATATTAAACCCATATTTTGTGTTGGTCAAAGACCTAGAGAAGTAGGACTGGAAGGGATCTCAGATCTCCAGGGGTCATTTAGTCTAACCCCCTGCTTGAGGCATAATTATCCTTAACCAAACTGTCCTATAGAAACCATTATCTCAACTCTGTATAAGACTACCGTCAACCCTGACACAACGTAAACCTAACACCCTAACCTTGCACAAGTAAAGCAGGGGAACCATTGTAGCCAATGCCCTTCTTCTATAAAATGTTCTCAATATATACTCAAGAGATCCCAGCCCCCTCCCCCACTACAGAAGGAGGCAAAATCCTCCACAGTCTGCAGCAATCTGGCCATGGAGGAAAATTCCTTTCTGGCCCAGAATATGGCAATCAGTTTTACCCTGAGCAGAGGGGCAAGACCCTGTAGCCAGGAACCTCTGGGTTTGGTCCAAGAAGAACCACTGGCACACCCCCATCAAAGTCCCCAGCCTTGACTATGTGGCCAACACCCAATGCCTCTGGGAAGGTTTAAAAAACCCTGGCACATATAACAGAAAGAGGGTGAGCAATGGGTGAACAACCAGCAGAGCCCAAATGCATGGGAAACTGTCGTGGTAGAACAGCGGCATAGCTACACCTAGATTATCCCTGACCAGTGGCCATCCAACCTCTTCCTGAACATCCTCAGTGAAGGAGAGTTGATAATTTCCCTAGGCAGTCTGTTCTACTGCCTCAATGTTCTAAGAATGAAGAAAGTTTTTTTACAGCTATCCAATCTAAACTTTGGTACAACTTCAAGCCATTGAATTGCATCCTCTTCTCTGCAGCAAGAGAAAAAAAGGTGCTGTCTCTCTTCTTTATGGCAGCCCTTCAAGTATTTGAAGACTGCTAGCACGACCCCTGTTATGTACTTTTTCTGCAAGTTGAACATGCCCAGCTCCTTCAACATGCCGAGCTCTCCTCATATGACTTGCCTTTCTAGCCCTTGTCCATCTTTGTTGCCCACCTCTGGACCCTCTCTAACATCTTCACATCCTTTTCAAAATGTGGATCCCAGAACTGCACACAGTACTTCAGTTTAGGCCTAACTAGTGCCAGGTAGAGAGGCACTATCACTTTGTACTTGATGCTTTTACTCATGCATCTCAAAACTGCATTTGCCTTTTCTACAGCTGCATCATACTGCAGATTCATATCATTGTCTACCAAGACTCCCAAGTTCTTTTCCATAGGAAGCTTCCATCCTGCCAGATGTCACTCATTTTATATTTGTGTTTTTAATTTTCCTCCTGTGTTTAATTATTCCACCTTGCATTTGTCCACATCGAGCTTCATCCTGTTAGCTTTACAGCAGCTTTCTAATCTGTCAAGATCCTTCTGAATTGCATTCCTGTCCTCCAGTGTGTTCATAATCCCATCAACATTTGTGTCATCTGAAAATTTGCTTAAGAAGCTCTCTAAGCCAGCATCCAAATAATTAACAAACTGCCCCCATCGGACTTCGTAAAAATGGTCACGGGCAGCTTTTGAGCATTCTCCTGGTCCCATCTGAGGGGCATGTCCCTGGAATTTATGCATTGGGTTATGCTCCACCCTGAGGGGAGCCCTGCCATGGGTTTATTCTTTGTGTTCTTGGTGTGGGGTCCCTCCTGGGGTTTCTCACTACTCCTGGTGCCCCTCACTGGAGGCGATCTTGGGGCTTCACCTTCCCTACACCCCAACCGAGCACCAACCTTCCGGGCTGCTGGATGATGGGTCTTTGACCCACTCCTCGGTTCAGCTACTCCTGATGATCACGGGGCATGGTTATCAGTGACTCCACTCTTGCCCCTCCTCTGAGGCTCTTGCCCAAACTGGCCCTGATCATTCTCTGTGGCCCTGGACCCATGGAGGGTTTTTCTGGGGGCGGCCGGAGCCAACCAGATGATTGCTAATTTTAATCAGACGTCAGGCGGGCCAGTGATGGAGAGGCAAGACAGCTTATTGGTTTTAAAAGATTATTTTACTTGTGCCACGTGGAATGGCAGCACAGTCCTCAAGGAAGCTTGCTTGCGTTGTTACAGATAGCAAAACGGGTTACGAGTTGATGAGTTTATGAATGAAAAGGAACCTGCAGGATAATGGGGATACGTCAAGAGGACTCGGTGACAGGGAGATATTGGCGG
Organism: Caiman crocodilus; assembly: GCA_030014935.1. Lineage (NCBI taxonomy): Eukaryota > Metazoa > Chordata > Crocodylia > Alligatoridae > Caiman > Caiman crocodilus. The sequence goes on along the minus strand of JAGPOW010003316.1, from coordinate 54,722,311 downwards.
GTGATCAGTCCACCACGTTTCCTCGGTCGTGCTACAGAGTTCTCCATGGTTACTCTGCCACTTGCTTGGAGGTCTCTGACTTGGGCGGAAGCTGTGTGAACTTTTATTTGTCTGGAGTGGCCAATAACGGACTACTAGGTAGGAATAACTAATGAGGCAGAATGTGATCAAATTTGGGGTAATGGCTCCATGCAGTCTATTGTGACATGCACACTCAACTGATTTGGTCATGACAGCACCCTCCAAGATAGGATAAGTAAAAAAAAAAAAAAAACAAAAAACCAACCCCCCGCAAAAAAACACAAAAAAAAGAACCTGAAGAAGAGAAAAAAAATAACGATAAAGGTCTGGGTGTAGGCTTCTGCCCACCCCACTCAAGGGTCCACCATCACTGCCTCTGGTCCCCCTGATGTCATCCCTCTCTTTCTTGGCTATCCTGCTGGTTAATGTGGTGGGTCCCACAAGTGTAGGGTGAGCCCCTTCTAAGAGGTCTCCATTTCGCCCCCCAGGGCTGTCAGCTTTCCTGGGACATTGGCTGAAGAGCACCTTCTCCCCTCAGTGTCCCAGAAACCTCTGCTGCCATTTCCCCACCACTAGCTTTTAAATGCACCGGGCAGCAATTTTTTATGATGTCATCTGCTGGTGCTGCTGCCAGCCAGCAGTAAAAGCAGCTGATGTACCACACTAGTGGCTCTCCTCAGTGCAACTTGCTCTTCCCTGTGGGAGATAAGTGTTACTTCCTTTCAGGGCTCCTTCCCCCTTTCCTTGGGCATGTCACCCCTTCCTTGGGTCCCACCACAGGAGTTCATTCTAGAGCCTCCATTTTTAATCCCCTGGGACATAAACGCATTGAACAGTACTGGTCCCTGGGCAGAACCCTGTAGGACTTTACTCAACACATCCTGACATTTTCAAGTGTACCCATTAATCATTATCCTTTGCTTGCAGCTACTGAGCTAGTAATCTAACCACCTGGTAGTTTTATCTAGCCCACATTTCTCCAATTTGTTTATGATAAGGTCATGCAGGACCTTGTCAAAAGCCTTGCTGAAGCCCAGATATATTATATCCACAGCATTCCCTTCATCTACCCATGTAGTTACTTTGTCAAAGAAGAAGATCACATTTATTTGATGCTATTTATTTCTCATAAATACATGCTGGCTACTTATGATCAGTAGGGCTGCGTGAAGCCCTGATTTGATTTGGCAAAGTTCGGCCCAAAACATTTCTGGTCTACTTCCAGGTCTGTCAGGGAGAATGGGGAGTGGGGGCCTGCACCTCTCCCCAGCTCGGATGCCTCCTGAGTCTGAAGGGGTACCTAGGCCAATCGTTGACCCCCCTGTGGCCGATTGCCAAGCCAGGGCAGGCACAGGGGAGGGCTCTGCATGCTCCCCAGCAACTCCACTTCACTGCTAAGCACTTAAGGGGCCCCTCGCACTCCTGTGGGATGCTCCATCTACCCCAGCATCACAGCATTCATGAACCACTCCGTGTACCTTAAGGTATGTAGAAAAACCATTTAAAGTTGTGTCTATGGCCAAATTGCTGATTCTCCAACTCAGCATCAAATCTTCAGATTTGGATTTGGCCGAATTGAATTGGGGACAGTGATCAAAATCAATTAATCTAATCACTGTCCCTGATTCAGGTTGAATCCAAATCCAAATTGAATACAGCCAATTTCACACACCGCTAATGATCAACCTTTCCTCCTCCAGATGCTTGCAAATGACCGCCCTTAGGATATATTTCAGTAACCTTCCAGGTATTGAGGTGAGGCTATTCAGTCTGTAGTTCCCTAGATCCTTCTTTTTTGCCTTTTTCTAAAGAGGGGCACCACACTGTCCCTTTTCCAGTCCTCTAATACCTGGACCATCTCCCATAACTTCATGGAAATCATTGCCAAAGGTACCCTGGGATGAAGTTAATCTGGCCCTGCTGACTTGAATTCATTCAAACCATCTGACTGCATTACGACTTTCTGAACATGTCTTTTGTTATCTCCTCCCTCACCTTGCCCCCATCCTTATCCAGATAATCCTTATTAGGTTTCTGGCTACAGCTCTGCATTTTTGTGAAGACTGTGGCAAAGTAGTTCTTGAGTACATCCAACTTCTTTGAACCTTAGTTTAGGAGTTTCCCCTGGTTTGTTAACAGAGATCTGCAGCTTCCTTGGTCATTTTTCTCTGGCCAGCATACTTGTAGAACCCTTTTTGTTCTTAACCTCCTTTGCCAGGTGCAGCTCATTCATTATCCTTTTCTTCCTGATTTTGTCCCTGAAGTTTCTTGCTATTTCCTGATTTGCTTCCATGGTGACCTGCCCATTCTTCTATTGTCTGTATGCTTTCCTTTTACATTTGAAGTCAAAATGCATGGCAGAGGCGATATCTTTTATTAGACCAAGTAGATATTTGCAAAAAAATAAAACAAATCTTTATTTGCAAGCTTCCAGGCACAGGCACCCTGCATGAGGTGTAGAAGATTGCAAACACTATGAAAGTTCTCCTAGGTAGAAATGAAAATTTCATATTTCACAGGAGAGCTGAAGGTGTGGTAGTCTTCTGTTTGGAACAGTTCATTTTGTGCAGATTTATGCTCAGCAAAAAGTTGGAAAATGTTTTTATCTTGAAGTTGTCTGGTGGCAAGCAGGATGGAGAATTATACTTCCTTCTGGTTATAGTGTTTCATATTTCACAGAAGAGTAGAAGATGGAATGCTCTTTTGGGCAGGAATCTTTTTTGTGGAGAGGCATCTCTTTGCTCTGTTAAAATGCAAATTAGCTCAAACAGGCAGAAGCCAGGGTCTCAGGTTTCACGTGGTAAATTTTGCTTCCTTGTTAAATTATGAAGTTTTCATTTTTTTTTAAATGGCTAAAATTCAATTTCTTCCATGTGTCAGGTATCCAAGTTGTAGCCGTATTGGTCTAGAGGGGAAAGGAATAAAAACTCATGGCAGAGATTATATCTTTTATTAAACCACCTAGATATTTGCAAAAAAACCCAATCTTTATTTGCAAGCTTTCCAAGCATAGACATCCTTCATCTGGCATAAGAGATTGCAAAGATTTTAAAGGTTCTCCTAGCACTTTAGAAGCTCCTTATGTAGCCAGATTTGCTTCTTGTCATTCTTCTTGTGTTTCCATCATGTCAGGACAGGGCTTCTAATACTGTGGCCTTTAGAAGCTCTCAACCTTACATGGCTGCCTTATCCTTCAGTCTGTCTTTCCATAACACCCTGCCTATTAACTCTTTTATTTGGATAAAATCCATCTTTTTGAAATCCAGCACCCTAGTTTTACTGACCTTATGCTTTCCCTGTCTCAGGATCTGAATTATATATGAGTATGATTGCTTCCTCCCATCAACCTTTTCTATCACTGCTTTTTTGCACATTTTTGTTCCACTAATATTTCTTTCTCTTTTCTACCCCTCTTCATTTGTCTCCTTTACTAATACCTGTTTCAGATCATTTTGTTCTACTTCTGCTGCTTTTAGTTCACCCTTGAGAATCTTACTTGCTACCTATTCTTGGAAGACAGTCCATAATCTTACATTGTGGAACTTCTCTGTATTCATTTTACTTCTCCTTTTTTTGTACATTTTAGTTTTAATTTGGCACTTAAAATCAATATGACTCATTTATGATCCTCATCCAAACCAGCTGGACATTTTTTGGAAACTTCTGCCCAATCTCTTTTATGTATTAAATGTGGACTTATTTTTTCATCCTAATTATACCAAAAAAGAAAACAAAATAGTTGATATTGATGAAATAATGGTGTACATGATCAGCTGGGGAAAATAGGGAAAGGGAGAGAATCAGAATGGAAAATTATGATGTAATATTCAGAACCATTTGGAAGAGTGATGACTTACCAGAGGACTAGAATAAAACAATTATGGTGCCTATTTGGAAAAAAATGGGATAAAATTAATTGTAATAGTAGAGAAATGTTTGTTTTGCAGTACCAAGGTATTTGAGTAGGATAGATTCTAAGGAAGACTAACGAATGATTATATCAAGAACAACATGGCTTTTAAAGCAACAGATTTATGAAAGGATTTATATTTGCCACTGGACAGATTATTAAAACAAAAAAAAAAAAAAGTGGAGAGTATAACAAAAATGTCATCCTTACCTCAACTTATCATTGAGGTAGTACATGACAGTGTATGCCAAGAAAAAAAGCCTGAGCTAAGTAGGAAAGCTTTAAAAGTAAGTCAAGTTTATAGAGAAAAAAGTTAATGAACAGGGAGCACAGCTATGCAAGATATTTATTGCAGGGATGACTAAATAGCTCCGGAGTAAAGCCTCAGCAACTGCACGTGCAGCCCTATTAAGCCTCAGTAAACTAATAAACACTGCCATAGGAGAGTACAGGAAACACAACGCAGCAGCATGTAGTGTACAGCAACACGTGTAGAAGCTGATAGTGCTGGCTGGGGCACGAGTGTGCTTCAGTTGGTGGGGAGAAGGGAGCTGCCTGCCAGCTAGCCCCACACTGAAGCACCCTCTTGCCCCAGTGAGCCTCTCCATAGCACATTGAGCTGGGCTGAAGAAGCCACAGGTTGCAGGCTGACCTCCAGGTCCTTGTGTTAGCCAGAGCTGCTCCAACCCAGCTGCACATGCCATGGTCTCAGGTGCAGTGTAAACACCACAAACAGCACCAGAATTTATTCAGGCACATTGATTTCTCATGTAGACACCCAGTGTGTATCAACAAGGTATGGGAAGACATTGGTTTAGTATGAAGAATGGTTTAATTAGGGTAGTACATTGGGTCCCATTCTTTCAAGGCGATTAAAGAAGGGATTCTTCAAAATATGAGTGAAGGTTATATTGTTTGCTGATTATGTGATTATTTGAAGTGTCTGTATGGAAAAATACAAATGAAGCATGAGTACAAAATAATTTGGATTAGTAAATAGTGAAGACAAGTTTAAGAATGGCTGAAGGAAGGAAAAGTTACCTCATGGGTGAAGCAGATACATTAAAGGTGCATCTTCACATTCAATTAATGTGCCTCAGTAAACTCCAGTGCAGTTCATGCCAGAGTCAGTTGCCCCTGGGTGCAGTGTCTTCATGTGCACTCAGGACCGCATCAGTTTGAGCCAGGTTAGAGCAACCCCAGGCTGACAGCAGGCTCGGGGGTGGGGATGGGAGTCACCCCAAGCTCCAGGTTGTGGCAAAGGGTGGTGGAGGGGCTGGCTGGGTCATGAGCATGCCCAAAGAGGGGAGCCATGTGGCTACATGGCAGGCGGGGATATGACCCTCTGCTGCCTGCAAATTGCATCCCCGGTCAGCATTTTCACATGCGCTTAGGTGCAATTATTTTTGCCGCCATAAAATAGTACTGTCCCTGACAATACTTTCTTACAGCAGTAAAAAATAGTTTGCTGTGGTCTAATATCATCACACATGTAGACTATAATGCTTTATACCACAGCATATTAGTCTACTGCGCAGTTAAGTGCAAGTGTAGATGCACCCTATGAAGAGACGTGATCAGGAGCTTGAAGGAGAACTCCAAATTGGGGTCTGCATGACATTTTTATAAAAGTGTTAAAGGACTAATGTGGGCCAGAAGCAGCTGTAGGGGAAAGAAAGTTAGTGATGTAGAAAGCTTATTATGTCTCAATTACATTCTATATTTCAAAAGCTTAGGTTTTAACAAAAAGGGATTTCAGGTAGTTGCAGAAATCAGGTTGTTTTTTTTCAGGGCACTTATTAGGGAAGCAGTAAAAGACCAAATGACAGCACATGAAGCCTGCTTAAATCAGGAGAGAGATGAGATGAAAGTAAAAAAGGTGAACACTGTTGTGAATTGGTGACCTGAACAGAACATGAACTACATGGATTTTTGTGAATGGATATTGAAGGCCATAAGTAAGGGGAACCTATAAGATGGAAAGATGTGTGGAAAGATATTATTAGATATTATTATGAAAGGTAGTTCCTGAAAAAACCGTGCAAGAAAAGCAGTGGGAAGATGTAGGAACAGTTGAATGAAATTTCTATATTTCTAGACCCAGTGAGATCTTGGAACTGCTGATTGATAACACTAGTGATGATGATGGACAGATTTGAATTTTTTCCATGAGTTTTTGCCTCAAATTTTCAGGGTGCAGAAGTTTCCCCTTCCTGAAATAATACAACTTTCAGAATCATATCTTCTCATGAGGAAATGATGCGCAATATTCCAGATATTCTCCTGTCAAAATAAGCATAATCATTAAGAAATATGAATTGACTACATCCCCAGTAGTCTTTTAAATATTTTGATTTTCACAAGTGAGAGACAGGCATAAATATCTGCCCATTCCATATCCATCTGTGTTAAGCACTGTAAGAGCTCAAAGCAGTAAATCTTCAAGGCAAGCCTTAGGTCAAACATACTTTTTCAAAACTAGCTTATTTACTTTTGCTAATACGATATAATAAGATAGAGTAAGAAATTAAAAACAGGGAATTATGTTTGCTTTTGGCCCTTGTTCTTTGTGTAAGTAACGAAAATAGACCTAGAAGTATCAGACAGACTATAAATTGTTAAAGAGGAACCTGACAGTTTATTCTCCATTAACACAGTGATACAGAGCTGAATCATTGCAGTTCTGATCCTCTGTGAAACAGGGTTATAATTGGGATGATCTAGCTATGCTTGTATCAGTACAGAATCATGCAAATGTAACTTGTATCCTAACAGCTATATCAGTTTCTTTTGATATTGCTGCAACTCTTACATCTGTCTATAGCTTTAGATTACCGGAAAAACACTAAGATTTGTAAATCACTCAGGAAGTTTTTAACACTGTGGAGACTGATTAAACCCAGTGATTGATTCCATTTTCAGATACACAGGTAAAATCAAGAACAATTTTATTCAAGTTAATGTGAAAGTTACGTGGTACAGGTTTAAATTAGGAAGGAGATCAAAAAAAAAAGGTCAAGTATTTATTTTTCTTCGAACAGACTGTAAAGGAAACATTATTTCAATTCAGACTCTATCAAGTAGAACAGCATTAATCAGTGATTTACCCACAGGCTATGGAAGTCAATGGAAAGAATTTCCATTGAAATGGGTCTTGGTTCAAGTTCTTAAAATATTAAATTAGCCATTAGATATATAGGGATAGTGTTGCTTCATTGAATTTTTGTTTGAATTCTTGCACCTAAGATGCACAGAAGTTACCACATCCTGATAAAATATTTTCCAATCATTAGTTCCTAAAAGAGCTGTAAAATAAGGGAGACACTTTGAAACACTTCAGAGGGATTAAGGTTATCTTGAAGCTTTACAGCAGTATTAAATTGGACGAGATAGAGAAGATGCATACAAACCCAGATAAACCAGTGGATTTAGTCACAAATGTACTGATCAGAAACCATCAGTCTTTTGGAATTTAAGAAGACTAAAATGATCTCTCTGTAACATAGGAATTGGGGAATGATGGTCTTGTTGATAAAATACTCAGTTGACCTAGGTTCAATGTGAGTTTTCCTCTCTGTTTTCTCAATTCTCTATCTGATAAATGGAGATTATTATGCTTCCCTTCTTTCATTCTTTGCCTGTCTCATCTACAGAGTTTCTTTTACTGTTTTATGATGCTTTGGACATTCATGCACTTAGACAATATAAATAATTAATAATCACCTTCTCTAACACTGTCTGGAAGTGGGACACATTGGTTGCATTGTTAATATGGTCAGTAAACAGGAGGTAGAAAGGAGACATTCAGTTGCACAAAATGAATCACGCAATCATTTAGATGTTTACAAACCTAAGATTTCATGTTGTAAAGAACATTTCTGAGCAGACAAAATAATCAAACAGTGGCACAGGACCTTTAAAAAGAAACTCTTAAGAAATACAGAATGTTGTGTCTCAGACAAGAGGCCAAGTTCTTAGACTTTGCACCAACCAAGGGTGAATGAGAAATAGAAGATGATGTTCCCGTCGGACAATAGTAAACCCATTTAATTCATATCCTTTCCTTGTGTTACACATTTGATATGACTTACTCTAAAATAGAGTAATTGTAATAATGCCAAGGCTCATGGGACACAGAAATAGAAACTTAATCAGTATGGTCATAACCTGTCACATAAAATCACTACCCAGTGAAAATAAAAAAAAAAAAGAAAAAAATAGAGAATCTAATCTGCACATTAATTGACAATACTTATATCTGATGTCATAGTTACAAGAAGAAGACTGATCAAGAAAGGTTCATTACTGACCTGTACTAGTAACCTAAAATTCTTCAAGAAAATGATCAACAAATAGTGATTCTCCTGTGACATGGCTGAGACTCAAATACTAAGATATATAACCAAATACAGCTAACATTTTGAAATTCCTGTTGTGAAATACTGAAACTTGTTCCAAGTCAAAGTAGCAGTAATAATAAATGTTACAGGTTAATGATGCAGGCATATTTTGTGTACATCCTCCTATAACACATTTTCAGGATAATTTTGCTGATAATTTTGACTGAAATGAAGTGCAAAAATTGTTCTCTGTAGCAGAGTGAATATTTTCATAGAGACTTTCACTCAGTATCCTTTAAATGATGACAGTCTATTTCTCAGTGTTTCCTAGATACCAACGTCATAGTCTTTATTGTTAGAAGAATGTTAAATGTGAAGGTCTCATGAAAAATAAAATAGCTCTGTAGCTTTCAGAATAAAAGGTGGTGTCCAGAACAATGATCAAGTTCATCTCTCTGATAATCATTTTCCTTGTGGTTGGTTATAAAGATTTCTGGTAAAGAATTTAATTCTTTACCATCGAAAAAAGAGGTCACAGAGATGTGACTTGAGCATTTGTTAGAAGCAAAGAAAAAGAAACATGTCTGTGATCATTTGCAAAGTGTGCATGTTCTGAACCCTGACTTTTGTTCTTGTCACAACATTGTTTAAATGAAGATTGAGATATTGAGATTCTTACTATGTGCTATCTTTTATTCAGGCAATATTTTATTTTTTCTGTTTAATGAATGTATAGTAAAAATCTGAGTTAGTTTATCTGTAGCAAATAATCTGGTCCTTAAAGTCAGATGGCAGAAATTATAAAGCTGTATGTGTGGTTTTTGGTCCTTATTCTTCAATTCCTAATAATTGTAGCTACACAGGTATTTTAGATTTTCTGTATACATCATCAATTTTCTGGTTAACACCACCATTCTTATTTCATGTTTTCAGCTGTTTCTATCACGCTACTTCCCTCCTACAGAAGAATACAGTGTAAATCTCTTGCTAGGATTAACTGGATTGCAAAAATTATGAGTTAGGTCCCAGCACAAATATTTGATCAGAGACTCATAAGTATGAGACTTCCTTGGGCCATCACAGTTTCTGGCAGTCTGCTTAATTTCTTAAGATTTCCTATCAACATTTGATCAGGTGTGAGGTGTTCCTTTTTAACTTGTAAATGTTGATGTCAGTGACTTGGTATATGAGCTCCTTTTTTCTTGTAAGCAAGTTAAAATAATTTGTAGGAAAAAAGGATGATTTAATTTGGTTTGCCTCTTCAACAAAAAGTTTGAGGAAGAAATCAGATCCTAACAACCAGATTCTCTGGAGCACCAACCACGCAGTATAACTCCACTGGTAGAATCTGGCTACTGAACCAGCGTATCTGGGTCCGCTAAGATCTCCTCAATATATGATGTTTTAAAATGGTGTACATTTCACAATTGTAAAAGCTCCTAAGCCTGATGTTCACCATGCTTGGGATGTCCCTATGCTGGGCCCTCAGTTGCTAATAGATACTATGGCAGTCTACAGGTTCTTCTAACAGCATGGGCATACCAAACTTCTATAAAGTACCATTTTTATGTAGGTACCACAGGAAGCTTTTGCTGTCCACTTCTCGACAAGAGCTTAGAATCTAGTTCTACGGTAACAGAAGCTAAAATGGAGATTCCTGATGCTTCTTACTAGCTGGGTGTAGAGCACAATTGAACAAGCCACTGAAGCAGCTACTGAAAATTGTAAAGAGCAAATGAGCATGTTCTGAGACCACGGAAGGCTGAAAGGACTGGAGGTTGCAAAGCAGTATTCAAAATGTTTTTAAAAAAATGTTTCAGCATGGTGTGGAATCAGGAGATAAAAGGATACTGGCTTGAAAGACAAGGGAATGGGATTTGAAGGATATTCTCTCTATACTCAAACATCTATTATATATACATACATTATATTTTACAACTATCTTTTTACATGAACTCTGATATCATGATTTCCCTTTTACTGATCATATTTATTACACAGAACCATAGGCAGCAGAAGGCTAGGATTAATGAGGCATAGCTCTCCCAAACTTTTTGCAGCGGCTGGCAACAGCAGCAGCACCATGGTGCCACCATCCCGCAGCACTGAGTGCTGCTTAGCATACAGCTGCTCCTCTGCCACCGCGTACAACACCAGAGTGTGCTGGCCCCACAATGGCCTTGTGGGAGGAAGGAGCAGGAGCCAGGGAGACTCAGCCCCCACTGCAAATAATATTTTCCCCCACCGTTATGCATTGAATTCTAATTCTTTATGAGCTGTGATCATTATCGTGTTACTAAAGTATCGTTTAAAAATCTTTTTGTCCATGAGGTGATTAGTTTATCATCCTAATTTATTATACAAGTCCTTGCTAACTTTAAGGAAGAAAGTGAAAATGACCAGCTAACCAAAAAAACACAACCCCAGAAACAAAACAAAAACAACCCTCCGCCCAAAAAGTAATAATACCAAAGTTATTCTCTTTTTTTTCACTGAATATTTAAAGTATAATTTTGGTAATTAAAAGAACTAGCCATTCTTTCCTTAACAAGAATGATGTTAGTGAAAATTCACTTCCAAATATCATTTTCAATCTCAAGTTATAATCCTTCTGGTCTTCTCAGATACTTTTCTGGAATCAGCTGCAAAACAGATACCTTTAAATTATTTCTTCTGTTTATAGAAAACAGCACAATCATCCATCATTCTCTTTTTTGCTGTCCTTACTGGGGATGCAGTTTCTAACAAGGTCATTAATCGGGGCTGGTGTTGACAGTTTCCAGGGCAGAAACAACATGCAGGTGGTGAAGTCTGCCCAGAGCTTCCACAGACTACTTTTTAGTCTTCCCTGTCAATATGCAATACCTTTGTAGGCTGTCAGGTCAGTTTTCTTGAACTAGCCAATACATTGTATAACACAATGATTTAAGACTCCACCTAAATGATATGCCTATACTTTGTATCAAATTTTCTACTGCCATATACCAACACGTTCATCTACTTTTCCCTCAGGAGGGGTCCTTTGGGATTTTTTCCTTTCTTTCATTCTATTTCGCATACACTTAGAATCCTGGATTGCAGCAACTTTCCCTGAGGCTGAGAATGACTGGAGTCAGCAATGTCTCTATGGCCTACTCTTTCCTTATCTTTTGTCCTCCCTTGGTAACTCTAGAAAATGCATAAAAAGCAAACCTTGCTCCAGTTCTGCAATGTTGCATCTTTAGATAAATGCGTTCATATATGTAGGTCAAAGTGATTCACGTAGGGCAGCACCAGGTGTTTCTTCCAACATGCTGTTTGCCCCATACAGTCACAAATGGAAAGCCAAGCTCAGTATGCCCCATGTATGTATTTGTCTACTAATTTCTAAGAGTTACTATATAGAGCTAACTGGTATTAGTTATTTGATTTGTTGCTTTCAATTAGTCTGTTATTGATAATATCTTCCTGGAAGTTTTAGAAAATTAACAATACTGAAATATTCTGAATCTTTGTCTTTTTCTCTGTCATCCCACTTGCTCCCTTCCAATTATTTTCCTTCAAAATCTTAAAGACACAGAAACGTATAAGACTTTTTAGAAAATCATGAAATTTAGACTTGTAAGTAACTTCAGGATTTGTTTAAACTTGTAATCATCCTCCAGTCAATGTAGTTACAAATGTCTACATCTTAAATATGCTTCTACAAATCGTAGATACCACAGGATTAATACACTTAATATCACCAAAAATTGGTCTTTCATAAAATATCCTTCTACTCTATCAACACAGTATGATGATATTTATAAACTGTAGAATAAGTTGATGTTTTTCTGAAGTAAATTTCTTTCTTAAGGTCATTATAAAATGACTTCTGCACACAAGGTATTTTATAAGTTCAGGATTTAAAACTTTACAATCTATATAATAAACATGTACAAAACCAACTGCATAAATACAAGAGTGTATTTTCTTTATAGAACAAAGCAAGTTAACAATATTAAGTTTGATTGGATAGGTAGAGTGATGCTAGGGAATGAAGTTTTCTCTGGTGGGAGCCTAGTTAGATTACTTAATTATCCAGAAGTCATTTGATTTTTCTTGTTGTTTTAAGATGGAGGGTTTTATTTAAGAGAGAATTGGGCCGAGGGGTTGGCAGATGTTTACCACATTGAGAGAATTTTAATCTTAATTATTTTAGAGTTTTGTTTTTTGTTGAACGGTAAAGTTAATCTGTAGGAATTAGCCAGATCACAAATGTCTGTAACAGAATTTTCTTGTTCGTTGTTGTTTGGTAAAGTCCAGATAAGACTGGCTGGGGTTGGAAGCTGAGAGTAATTCTACCTGGATTGAACTTCACTCCATCCCATTCCACTCAAAAACAATCCTTTTCTCATTCCTCATTGAGTTAGTTACCAAGCTTTTTCTAAGTATCAGGCTAAGTACAGAAAGTCAAAGTTTGAGGCTGTATTGATTAGTTTTTGCAGGTTAGTCTAAATTGCAAAGCGTGAATAAGCAAATGAACATTCACTTTAGATTCAGGAAATGCAGCCTGTAGCCGCCGGGTGTCGAACATCTTACCTCAGGCCTCCTTGCTGGCCGTCGCAGGAAGCCTTGGAGCAGGTCTCTTTCCGCACCAGGGTCCGCCCCTTTCTCACCTGCCACGACTTTGATCTTCCAGTGGGTGGAGCTTCCATCCGGGCAGATGTCCTTTTTGGCTACCTACAGTCGAGATCTTCTGCAAGGCTCCTCCATCCCTTTCACCTTGCCCTTACCCTGCTCAGCAGTTCTAGGTGTTCTTGTCGCTGCTCTCTATGGCCGCCACCAATGGGGAAGGCTTTCCTCCCTACCTACTCCTGTACCGCAGCCCCTTCTTATCCGGGATAACACAAACAAAGGAACACTCTAACAAATTTAAACACCGCTATTCACCCAATGGGGTCTTGGCCCCTACATCGAGCCGCTACCCACAGTTCTGCTTGCTAGCCCTCACTCTCTGGGCCGGCTACCCACCGTTCTTTATCTTACTCCCCTGGGAGCGACACCCTCTCAGGGTTCTTCCTGCTGTAGATCCCTCTCTCCAGCTCCCACTGGTCTGGACGTTCCCTCTCCGGGCTGCCCCAGGGTTTCCCTCTCCCACCTGGATCTGTCTCTGGCTG
>JAGPOW010003316.1:54649728-54708802 GCA_030014935.1 Caiman crocodilus | reverse complement strand
TCCCTCTCCGGGCTGCCCCAGGGTTTCCCTCTCCCACCTGGATCTGTCTCTGGCTGCAGTCCTCTCTCTGGGTCTTCTACGGTCCGTGGGTCCCTCCACACGTCTGTGGCTCGGTCCCTGCTTTTCCCTGGCTCACCTGTCCTGGTTGCGCCACTCTCCAGCCTCCGTCCCTCTCGGGTATCTTCACGGCCTCTGGGTGGCCCGTCTGCTGCTGGTCCCGGTGCTCTGCATCCTCCGGGCTCTCTCTCCTGTCTGTACATGCCGGCAGCCGGCTCTGGTGTCCCGCGCCTTCTGGGCTTGCTCTCTGGCCCGGGGCATGTGTCGGCAGCCTGCTCTGGCGAGCCGCACCTCCCAGGCTCGATCTCCCACCCGGAGCCCACTCCAGCAGCGGGATCTGGTGCTCCGCATCTCCAGCCACGTCTGCCGCGGCCCACTCCTGGCAGCCACGTGCTTCCCCCGCTCCCTGCCGTGGCCTCTTCTTTTATCCTTGTTGGCCAGTGCCCCGTGCTGACGTCACCCGCCATTCGCAGGTGTTTAATGCCATCATCCCGGCCACGTGCAGCTTTCTCCAGTGATCCTGCGGCTCCTGTGGTGAGTTATTGACATTTTTCTTTCCCTTTCTTTTGCCCTCTGTCGCTCGCTTCTGCCTCCGCGGCTCCTTTGGGGAGCTTTGGAGTGCCCCCAGGACTTCTCCCCCTGTGACACAGCCACATGCCTTCTGTGGCTCAAGCCAGGGGCGGGGCAGGGGAACTAGAGCATGGCTCTTTGGCCCATAGCCAGCATGAGCTGTGCATTTGCTTCCTCTTCTTGCTGCCCTTGAGATCTTTGGGACATGCAGTCTACAATCACAACAGCAGGACTCTGCAGAGTTGCTCATCACTTCCTCATTCTGCTTTTAGGTGCCTTTGGGATTTGTAGTCCACAGTCACAGCAGCAGGGGAGGGCAGTTCTAAACTCAGGGGAAGGGGAGTTTAGCTGCCCCTGCTCCAGCTTGAGAGCAGAGGGACGGGGCCAGCCCTGCTGTCTGGATCAGACAACACAGCCTAGTCCAGGGCTGCAAAATGCTGGGATACTGGGGGACTCTGATTTAAGTTTAACTAGGAAGGGGATTGGGAAGTTTCATGAACTGGCTTGACCTAAATCATTTAAGTCTGATTCTACATTCAAGCAGGTTTATCTTAAACTTTATTCAGCCATTTTGAAACTGGTTTATGGGCACTGAACTTCTATTCTGTTACAGGCTTAAATCAGTTTCTGATCACTTAAAATGGTTTATGTGTAACTTGTGTCCCTAGCCTAAAACACTAAACGTTTTGGGTGAGGAGCAGGACTGTCTGCTTGGGATGGATTTTACCCACTACTAAAACCTAGGACTTGGCAGGTGGAGTGCAATAAAGAGAACTATATAAGAGAGTTTAGTAGAAAATAGAGCTTGGTTACAGGAGGTGGAGGGGCATCATGCTCAAGGTATGTGTACCCTATGTGAGTACCTAGGTCATTTGACTCATGATGACTGTTTCTCATTGACTAGTGAATCTTGTACTGATATCATTACTTTGAGTCATTTATATCTGCATACAGTGGACATAAACACTAGCTTAGTGATTTTAACCTGGTTTGCACTTGATTAATGACAATATCAGTTAGGGTAATAACCATGAATAAGGACCTGATTTAATGTACGTCCCATTCCAGAGTCTAAGCTAATTGACTTTGTTCCTTTTTAGTGAAGGTCCAACATGTATCCAGGAAAAAGGCTTCCACTTTATTAAACATTTTATTGTCCCTTGCTTTTCATTAACCAAAAAAATGCAGCCAGTTTCCTCATATGCTGTTGGGTTGACGTCTTATAAAACTATTTCACTCAATGCCATCAAATGCTAATGGCTTCTGAAAACTTATAAATGTCTCTTTGTTGCCACATATAAAGAAACAAGATTTAGAATAAATAAGGTGTAAAACTATAAAAGCACTGATATTCAGCTATTGTCGACATTTCTTATTGTGCTGTTCCTATTTTGGTGTACACTTTTTTTAATATTGGGCAACTATGCATAGAGAGAATATGTTGTAAATGTCACATTTCAACAGAAGGACAATTTATAAAAATAAAGATATTTGGCAATTTTATTTATGAAACACTGTGCTAAACAAATGCGACAATGGTAACAGCTTTCTAAAATTTGCCAGATCCACAATAAGTAAAGGAAGCTTGTCAGTAGTAGCTTTAAATAGTTTTTCAATACTGTAGTAGCTTTAAATTTGCTTTAAACTCTAATTTTTGTGAATTGCACCAGCTTTTGAATAATGATATGTCATTTATTCACTTTACAAATCGTGGGGAAATATCCATAAGATATACCTGCATACCAAAATGAATTTGGTATTTGGAATTCATACCAAATGAATAAGTAATTTTACGATTGCTTGCTGCAAGTTAAAGAAGTATTGTTTGTTTCTGAATTTCCATTTCTAAAGGTACTGTATTGCCCAACAATATATGCTGCTGTGAGACAATTCAGCTTGAGGTTATATAGCTTTTACAAACACAGCAGTGTTCAGAATATTCTCTGAGGGTATTTGTAGACTAGAATTGGATTCCAGTCCCTATTTGAGCTCCTGCATTAGCCCCAGTGTCCTGAACACATTCTAGTTTGGGTAATTACATTGTGCCTAAATATTTCTCCTCCTCAGTTTCAAATTTATATAATGCTGTTCATTTCCTGCGCTAAACAGTTGTGCAATGTCATCTATTCTTATGAACTGTAATATTTTATCTTAGAAAATGTAGCTTCAATGCTGGAGAAAGTAATTATTTGTACAGTGTACTTTCAAAGCATTCAACATCGATAGTCTTGAGGCAGCCCTATACTATCTAGTGGGTGTTGGGGGCACCATTAAGTCCCTGACAGGTCTACACCCCTATGATTCCATGACTGTCTCCTGGAAAGACTTTTAGCAATGGAGATTGCTCAGAAATTTCCACCACTAGAAATAAATGCCCTTTTGTGGCCTCAAAGATGAATTGTCATTCCATTTCCCCTTCATGTCCTTAATATTATCTCAAAACAGGGACAAGGGAGTTGTCAATAGATGTATTCAGCCTATAGCTGTAACTTACAGGTACACAGATGTCCTAGATTTTCTAATATTAGTGATCATATCTGATTGTCTGTACTGGGAAACAGTGGGAAGAGGGTTTTGTGGCGGGGGAGTTACTTCTGAAACTGGCTAGCTACTGGTATCTTCTGGTGTGTATTGTACCTCCCCTTCTTCAATGGAGAAATATATCCTTTCAAATTAACATCCTAGTTGCAATGGTTTGAGTTGTGGCTTTACAGTTTAGCTCTGGTGAACATAAATGCCATGTACCTGCATCTGGAAGAGCTACATAGTCTATCTCATTGCAACATGAGCTGAAGATAATGCTGATAGACTAGATGCTCGTTGGTAGCAGCATATCAGTGCTGGGTTGCTCTTATGGTCATTGTAGGGCATGTTGCTGACCAAAACCACCTTGTCCTTTCTGATATGCGAGCACTTACAATATGTGCTATAGCTTCCCCCTCCCTCACCACTTCTGCTTGTTTGTTTGTATTCAAGTGTTCCAATCATCAAGTGTCTCAATAGGCAGACTATAAGTACATAAGGGGTATGCATCAGAATCTGGGGGAACGTCTGTTCACAAGAACACCCCAAGGGAAGACGAGGCCCAACACATGCAAGCTTCTAGAAGCCCATTTTAGGCTGGACATAAGGAAAAACTTCTTTACTGTTTGAGCCCCCAAGGCCTGGAATAGTCTCCCCACAGAAGTGGTTCAAGCATCTACTCTGGGTGCTTTCAAGAAACATTTGGATGCTTATTTTGTTGGAATCCTTTGACCCTAGCTGACTTCCTGCCCCTTGGGCAGGCAGCTGAACCCAATGATCTTACAAGGTCTCTTCCAGCCCTAATGTCTATAAAATCTATGAACTATGCTTCCTAGTAGCTGGGAGTCCCATCAATGGAAGGAGCCCCTAGCCATGGGAGTTTGCTATTCGACAGTACAAGGCGATTCCCGGATCAAGATCATGGGCTCCCCCTGCATTGGCAAGAAAGCATGATGTTATGTTATGTATGACACATTCACACCTCTTGCCATGCATGTGTGGCATGACAGGAAGCACAATTGTGTGGATCATGCATCAGATCCAATCACACTTTTACCTGAATATCTGGAGGGGCCACTAGTCCAACCCTTGGCCTCAGGCAGGGTCATTCCTATCCAAACCATCCTATACAAAACCATTCTCCAACCACTCTGCAAAACTACATAGTCAACTCTGACACAACACCAGACCCTGAACAACACCCTAACTTGCCACAGGTAAAGCAGGGGACCATGGCAGCCAATGGCCTGCTGTGGTAAAGGTGGTTAACATATGCTTAAGAGAAGAGGAAGGAAGTGGAAGAGGTCCACCCAGAGCAAGGCATAACCCCTCACTTTCCATTCCAGTCTGTCCAAGGGGTAAAATTCATTCTTGACCAAAATACAACAGTCAGTCCGACTCTGAGCAGAAGTGCAAAGATCCTTCAGCCAGGAACCTTCAAGTTCAAGTCCCAGCAGGAGCACTGACAAACCCTGATCCTAATCCCCAACCTTGGCTATAGCAAGCACCCAATGCCTTGGTTGGAAGCTTAAAAAAACTCTGATACATAGAGTGGGAGAGAAAAGGGAAATTCCCTCCAACACCATGCAGCAACCAGCAGAGCCCAGAAGTATAGGAAATACTCATAATAGAGCATAGGCATGAATCATCTCTGTCCAGCCTCTTCTTAAATTCCTTTAGTGGTGGAGAGTTCAGAAATTTCCTAGGCAGTCTACTCTATTCCAACAATGAAGAAGTTTTTTCCTGATATTCAAACTAAACTTGCTGCAGTTTAAGCATCAGCTGGCAGCTGCCTTCTCTCTCCTGCTCTCTATGCTTTCACAAGACCACAATGATCTTCCTTGGGGAAACCGTGGGGAGCAGCCACTGCTCTCCTCCCATCCTGGACTACTCTGGGAGGGGAGGGGAGTAATGGAGCAAAGCTGCAAGCCCATTTCCCAAACCAGGAAGCCCCTCGTTTTGGGAAGAGGCAGGGAGCATTTCCCTGCTCCCTCACTCCCTACTCCGTCCCTCTGGACCAGATTGAGAAGAAAATGGAGCACTGTACAGGTACCAAGTTGCAAGATCTGTCTACCGGAGGCTGTATGTT
The DNA here is from genome assembly GCA_030014935.1 of Caiman crocodilus. Lineage (NCBI taxonomy): Eukaryota > Metazoa > Chordata > Crocodylia > Alligatoridae > Caiman > Caiman crocodilus. The sequence goes on along the minus strand of JAGPOW010003316.1, from coordinate 54,703,563 downwards.
TCATGAATGAATCAACTGTACACTCATAGTTTCTACTGGGAGAGCAGCAATTTTCCCAATAGAAACACAGCACCTGTGTATGACCTCAATTTTATTGACATACCAATTTTTGTTTCACAGTACAGCCACTTTAAGTAACATGATTCTGGGAAGGATGCAATTATGCAAACATTCTTACAAAGTAGTCCTACAAGTGCTTAGTACTGAGACCTACTCAAGCCAACATTTACACACTCTAAAGATGTGACAAGTCCCACTGAAGCTCGTTCATAAGCGTTTACATAACCAGGCATTACAGTATTAATAATGAAGACGAATGGTAGAGTCAGAAAACCTACAGAGTTAATCAATATCCATATTCTGTTATTCTCCTGACGTTCATAAATCCCTCCACTGGTATAATGAACATCAGACTGGTTGCTATTCTATTATAGGCTACAGCTTCAATCCTTAAAAGTGTTTTGGCTCCTAACTCTCAATTAAGCCAATGCTCAGTGGGAATAAAGAGCTTAAAAAAGAGTTGCCAGTTTAAATACCATTAGGATCTGAGTATGTGTGAAATTGCAAGAAAAATTGATACTATCAATTTCATGTGCTGTCAGCAAAGAAAAGTTAAGGGTGCATATCATGTTGGTTTGTTTTTGCCTGTTTTACATCAATAATGAAACCTTGATATGCAATAGGCCTACCTGTTTGCCTCTCCATGTTGTAATTTATGGGTATATATCATTCTCATTATTGCTGTCTTTAGTCACATTGTTAAAATAGCTGGTGGCATTTGTGTTTTATATAACTTGTCTATGCATCTTTAGTGTTCCTCTGTCTTCAAGCTGGCTTTAATTTGAAGAATTATATATTTGTTTCCCTTGTTTTTTTAGTATATTGAAGCAAAAAAGGTTTCCAATTTTAACTCATTTCAGTTATATATATTAATAGTCCTTCATCCCATGGCCAAGGTAAAGAGCTCTGCAAGAAAAGAATGCACAGTGACTCATTTGAGCGTTTAAAAAAGTGCCTGCAGCAGACTCTGCAATATCAGCCAAGCTGAAAAGAAGATTATTTGATTTGGAGAGAGATGCTAAAGTTTGTAATGTGCAGGTCATGTCAATGAGAAGATAAACACTAGAGCTTCAAAGGCAATAAAAAAAAATTGTATGCTCCTTTGGAATATTATCCTTCACTAAACACTACCTAAGAAAAATATGAAGTGTTGCTATTTTTTCACTGGCTAGGTTTTTCTTTTTAATTGAAAATAGTAAAAGTCTAAAAACAACTTTTGAATGTGAGTAGGAATTTTAGTGGTCTTCCTTATGATTTTAAAATCTGTCTTGAAGCTTAAGATCTGTAAATACTTTCTTTTTCTATAATATTTTTTTCCTACTAAAGATGCTTCTTAGAAATAATTGCATGCGGCTTGTTACCTAAGCTGTGCAATATTATCCCATGTTGCACCAGTGCCGAATATAACATTAACAAGGTAAGGACCTATATGAACATTACTTGTGACATTTGATGTCAGATTGTTTCCACTTACTTTGGCTAATGGATAATCATGATACAACACAGAGAAAAATGTCATGCTTTGAATTTAATTTGGAGTTTGCCTGTCTTCTTCCTCTCTGTCACTGGGATTTATCAAATCTCTGAGTACATGCCTTCTCATGACAAGGATTCAGAATGCTCATTGGCACTGAAATACAGTTGATACATATTTTAGAAACTCCTACTCTACAGTTTAGAATCTGTATATGAATTAGCATATGAAGATATGAGTAATTGTTTTAATGAAAATTTCACCTCTGCACCACTGTTCGCCAAGCACATTGTGGATATAATTAGGTCTGCCATAGTTCTCTCCCTGTGAGGCTGTAGATAAGGCATGGAAAAAAACTGTCTCTTTTGCTATAATCCTCCTGCTTAAAGATGATAGGAAAGCATCAATGAATTTAATACCATTAATGTTCTCTGTGAACTGGAACCCCTTAAATCATAAAATATCATATAACATCTTTCTTATGAAAATGTATATTTAAAAAAAATACATTTTAGGAGAACAGTTCTTAACGTTTTCAGGGTCAAGGCATTCTACCACCACTTGGCTCAGAACTACCATAAGTGCTGCCTTGGCTTCTCTGAAGGCTTCTCAGCTGGGTTGGGAAGGGCTGTGCAGTTGCACGGTACTACCCTTGCTGCACAGTCACCCCAGGCAGGGCTATGCCATATCAATACATAATTCCTGCATTAAAGCTCTGACCAGCCTAATATACACAGGAATGGTATGCTGTGCAGCTCCTCCAAGTCCAGCATCCCCAACACTCCTAGATGCAGGCATGCACAGGACAGTTCAACTTGCACCTGTTTCTCGGGGGAATGTAGCAGAGGAGGGAAGTCTAATGAATTGTCATTCATCAAGTCAAACATCTCCCCTCCACCAGGACCTTGACAATGCTTCTCACCATCAACTAAACTTGTGCAAGCCCTTCTGGATTTACACGTTTAACCTTCAGCATGTGACTTCAACCCTGATGAACCTTGAAAACCAAATGGTGTTCGCAGAAAGTCCCAAATAAACATCTTGTGACAGATCCAATGCAGAAGGTCCTTGGCTTTGATCTTCTGTGATGCTCATGAGCAGCTCTAAACCATATCTACAGAACCCATGAGAGTTATGGATACTTAATGCACAAAAGGAAAATTAAAAACTCCCCCATGTGTGACTGTGGTCACCCAAAACAGACCATGGAGCATATAATGACTCAATGCCTGACCCATAAATACACTTTGCTCCTTATGCAATTGTAGTTACTATAAAATCTAGTATAAAATTATAGTTGTTGCTTTGTATATACATTAGCCATACAAAAAAAGAAGCAGGGGAGGCACAGACCAGAAAGAGCTGTACAGCACAAAATAGCTCTGCTGCCTGTTTTAGGCTGGGTAAACCCTAACGCAGGGGAATCGTGCGGGGCAGTTTCATCTGGCTGCTACACTCCTAGGGGGACCTCTCAGCACCCTAGTTGAGAACCATTGTTCTAGAAGTGTAAGTGAATTCAATGGAGGGCCCCATTCTTTTTAGTAAGACATGAGCTTCAAGAAATATTTCATTTTACTTTCCATTAAAGAAAGCAAAAAGCAACGGGTATTTTTCCTGCGCTCCAAAATCTAGTTCATTCATTTGTATTTTGTCAAGAATGGGTAACACACCATAAGCTGAAATTTCCATGTTTTTAGATATGTTGGTTTAAAGATTTTATCTTTTAGAATAAATCTCACAAATGTACTCTTATGCACTATAAAGAACTTTCCCATAGAAAAAATATCTAGACTCTGGGTATTTATGTTTGAATAGGGTTTAAATAAGTAGTGATGTTGTAATGCTTTGAACAAATTGAGTAAACTGATGCATGAGCCTTTTAAAGTTGTTAAGATGTTAAGATATAGATGTTTTTTTCAAAATTAATGATCTTGAGGCTGGCTATTAAATAAAAAATAGTGACTGTTTATACATTTGAAAATCTGTTTCCTGAGCTACAAAAAAGAACTTCCAAGTTGAAGAAGCTTTGGAATAACATGTATGATAGCACTGTAAGGGGACTTATTTTTTGCAGGGGGAGTATCACTTTGCCATAAAAAGCCAAACGATTGGCTAGGATAGAAAAGAAGGCAGAAGTAGGGAACGAGTTGAAAGACCTGAGAGAAGATGCTACTGAGAATTTCTCTGCAAGATTTAGATGTGCAAAATTGCTCAAATATAGAGCCAGATGAACCTGTATGTAATATTTTGGTAAAGCCATCATTGGAGAATCTTACTAGCCTTTCTTTATCAATTTCCTGCACAAAAGGGTGTTTTGAGAATTTCAACAAGACAAATGAGGAGTTTTACAAGAAAGGCAAGTAGGAGGTTGGGTAAAAGCATCATGGGTATTCCTTGATTTAACCAGGATCTAAGGGACAGTGAGCTTCCTGTGCTCTTTAATTCTCCAGAATTATATCTGTTTATCCTATTTTACTGAAACTGAAATGTATGAGATTCTACTAGATTGGGGCTACAGTAATCCCATCCCTTTCTATTGACAAGAAGTGAGAAATGTTCCACCTGGGTTGATACACTGTGAAATTACATAAGCATTTGCAAAGTAATGTATTACAATGACGACTGAGTTAATAAGAGTGCTTAAAAAGAGTGAGGCATATGAGGATGCCAGAACAACCAAATTGTGAGATTTTATTATATGTATTAGTCCTCACAAGGATGACAAGGTATCATCTATCTTAGTGGTTATTCTTTATATATAAGAATAACAGGACACAGTCTGGGGAGATACCAAAACAAGTCAATGAAACAATTAAAAAAATTAAATGAAAAAGAGTGTGACAGGAATATTTACTGGCATTTTACCTAATTAGACAGCCTGGATACCAGAAGGCTAGAAGGGAACCACTGTACCTATTACTTTTAAATGGTGCCATTCATACTCCTGAGATTTATAGAAGAGAGAGCCTAGTCTTATACTCAATAAATATTAAAGTACTAGGTTATGTACATAAGTAGGGAAAGTTAATGCATTTTAGGAGTGATAGCTTCTAAAGCTAAATAGTGAATTTTCAAGCCATATGACCATACTAAGGGACGGGGCAGTTGCACATGAGCATGTGTCTGTGTGTGAGGAGGAGGGAGGAAAGAGTATGGGGAAGAGAGAGCAGGGTATTCTTTTACTTTTTAAAAATGTTATTATTCAAATATTAAGTGGCAAAAGCGCAAAGGTATGTGGCTCTCCCAGGGGATGAGTGTGAAATACTTGTTAGAACCAAAAAAAAACCCACCAGGGCTGTGTCCAGACATTAACATAACCAACCAAGCAAACAAAAAAGCCCCACACACTTTACCAAAAGAAGCAGTGAATTACTTCAACCCAGCTCTGTAGTGCCTGTATAGATCAAGTGCTTCAACAAGGCTTTTTGGCACTTTTATCTAATAGCTGATTCAATTAGTTAGATAAAAGCACCAAAAAAAGATAAAAGCACCAAAAAAGCCCCACTAAAGTGCTTGACCTATACAGACATCAGGCGAGCCGGATTCAACTAAAGTACTGCCTTGTTTGCATGTTCATGGAGCACAGTGCAGGACATACCAAGTGTAAAGTAAAGCACCATTTTTATTTTTATTTTTTTTGGTGGAGGTTAAATATCTGCAAGCAGCCTATACCACCTGAGACTGAAACTTCCACCCCTACACTCCCCATGGTTTTACAGATGCAGGACCAGCTGCCCATCTTCCACCTTGCACAGGGCCCACTCAGTGGCCCAGCATGACATGCATTGGTTCACACTTTGTTGCAAGATCAAGTGTCAGAATTCAAATGTGACATGCCCTGCCCCTGGTCTGGGAAGCAGAAGAGTTGCTGTAGTTGTGCCTCAACTTCCTCACTGAGGCCTTCCCTGGCTAGGTAGATTGGTGGACCTAGAAAAACATCCAGGTCTTTGAACCCATCATGGCACCAAGACAGGCCTCCAGGCAAATCTCATGGCAGATCATTGGCATGGTAGCCAGCAGAAATTTGTCACTTTTGGCCCAGTTGATATAGGCTGAGGAGGCATGCTTTTAGACTCACTTATGCTTTTAGACCAATCAGGGACTAGACATCATGCTCACAGTTCACAAAAAAATCATGTTGTTGGCATACACCTTAACTGGTGGGGGAGGGTGGGGCAGCAGCTAGGGTGCAGCCAGTGGGAGGGTCAAGATCATCAAGTGTTGCTGCAGTGTACAGGGCAGCAACTCAGTGGTTAAGAGATAGAGTATTCCAGAGAGACGACAGCCCTGCTGGATGCCCCTGCATACTGGAAATGGGGTACATAGCTCTCTATTTACGTTCAGGAGGCTAGAGATGTCCTAGCACAGGAGCTGGATGGTCAAGGTGAAGACAGGCCTCAAGCTAAAAGCTTCCAGAATCCAAGATGAGAAGTGGTGGTTGACCTGAATAAAGCCTTTTCTTGATCCAGGGAGACAAGACCAATGTTCAGATTGATGAGTTCTGCAGCTGCCAGCAGATTACATAGCAGAGCACTTTTTCTCCAGGTTGAAAAAGAACTGGGTTGGGACACCAGCCTCTGTGACTTCTTGGAAGTGGATTTGGGTTCTTGTATTCCTGGCTGCACGCTCTGCCTATTTCCTTAAGCACTTTTTTCTGGAGCTTGAGGCTTTCATACAGCCTATAGTAATTACTGGTATCCCTCAGGGCAGCCTTAGCTCCATAATATCATCCTCAACTACTTGCATGCTGTGGCAGCAGTCTTAGGTTGCCTGTTGTGGTGTGTATTGTTGACAGAAAATCTTGATTTGTGTTTTCCCTGTTTCCCACCATTATTGTTTCTAGGAAGGGAAGCCACTTCTCAAGGCTGCCCAGAGAGTGACACATTCATACAAAAAGACATATGTTAGCTTTGATGTACTTAGGAAAATGTATGTAATGTGCCTAGTTTATGACTTCATTGTAGAGTTGTCTTCATCTCTATCTCTTAACTTGAGTATTTTCCCTAATCTTATTTTTGATCAGCTTCCGTAATCATCTTTCATGAGTTTTGTAGTACTTTTTAAATCTCTACTGACAGGTCCATCTTACTAACTAGAGTTCAGCTGACACTTCCATTTCAGTGGTTACTCCCCTGTTTTGCAGTGCACTTGCTTGGGTACAGATAGTCATCTAATATCTTTCTGTAATTTCTCTATAGACTTCAATTTATTAGGAAAGAAGCATAGATTAGTTCATTTTACCTTGCCGGAAAGAATCATAGATTTCTGCCCTGACACAGATATTAGACCCTGACTCCATGCGGCGCCCAGTGACTAGGAGACAACGATCCAATTGCCCATGGATCCTGTTACTCATTAGCCAGAGCAAGCAGGCAGGAAACACCAGCACACATTGCTTGCAACAGCTTTATTCAGAATGGAGACAACTTTGGGCCAGGTCCCCAAAAAAAATAGCCGGGGACCTACAGAGTTTTTTTCCCCACATTTACACACTTTGGTTTATACTCATTAACTTTTTTTCCACCCTATCCCTCCTTTTGTTCCACCCATTTCTCCTCCCATCTCAAGCTCCACCTTTGTTTATTATTTGCTTCATTAGCATGGGATTGCCTATGCATTTCATTCATTTACATGTCTTTTTGCTATAAGCACATGTCTAAGACCTTGACTCCTTTTCTTCTGTCAATGGATGGACTTTGACCAAAACCTAGAAGTTCCTGGAGGCTTCTTCACCAATCACCATTCACCTTTTCACATATGTTCATCTCTGATTCTGTTACCAATTACATGTTATTTTCCACATTCCAGTCTGTTTTTCTATCCCATCTCCATTTTTCAGACCCCTATATCTTATCTTGTTGATTCCTATAGCTGGTTCACAGCACACAGACTCACACAGATTCACTTGCTGCTTTTTCCTCAGAAAGTGGTTGATACAATTGAGATAGTTACTTAGCATAAGCAAATGGCTGGCTTAGATATCATTCTGCCTTGCAGTCAGCAGCTCATGTCACAGGTCATGCCTTGTTTCAGCTGCAGATTCAATGCTCCCTGAAAATCTAAATATTGTCACCCTAACAACAGATATGCAAGAGAAGCAATCAGGAGGACACAGTAAAGTGAGTAACAGCTACTCCCATCCGAATACTGATAATCCTACAGTAAACTTTTCAGTATAAGCACATTGTAAAGTATTAGGACACTTCTTAAAGTCTTGTTACATATTAATTTTAGGCTTCTGGAGCTCTTAACCCCTGTGTTGTCCACACATTAACTCCTGAAATTAGTTTTAAGCACACTTTAGGCTCTTTAAAGTTATGCCACTGTAGGGCAGGTTTATCTCTGATCCATGTTACCCAGCTCACGTTCCATTAACATATGGCCACTTCCCACAAACGAAGCACATAAGTTGTAATGTTTTAACATCCTAAACTGCAGTGCCCCTTCCCCAACTCTCCTATTCTGTGTAGAAACACTTTCTACCCCTAGAACTCTACTTCCTGGGGCCTGGTTCTGGCACCAAGTCAACTCCCTCTTCTGCCCCAGAGGTGCAACCAACCCCATACAAACAGGCTGCAGAGCATATGCCAGCTAGCCAGGTCACAGAACGTGGGCAGGTCCAGGAGTGGGGTCTAAGTTCCTAAGAACTAGGTAAGGGGTTGGATCAGGTCCCGAAGAGCTGGGGATTCCTTCCTGCAGCAGGGGCAGTAGCTCCCTCAAAAGTGTCTTCCCTCATGACTCCCACTTGTCACCACAGGAAGCATGACCAGCACCCCTACACTCCAATCCCAAATCCTAGTGTATTAAAACATGAGACTTTTAATTTACTTCCTCTTGATTTTTTTTTTATCCCTTTCATTTTTATTTTATCCTTCATTGGCTGACTTCTTTTATTTCAATACTTTCCCCAGCTCCATTTCATTACTCACCTTTCCACCTCCCATTTCATTACACACCCCCATCCCTTAACGCTCTGCGTCCTAGCTTCATGTTCTTAACCCCTGAGCCCATCTTGCACACATCCTCACCTACAACAGGGGCCTGTCCTGGTTCAGCAGCCCTGTAGTGGGAACTCCCAGTTGTAGCTCTGAGTCAGCTCTTCTCAGCAGCTTTCTAGTGGTAAGTCACAGCTGTGCAGGTCAGGAACAGTCAGAAAAGGTTTTTAGCCTTAAGATTTGACTTTTTCAAACTTGAGCTAGCACTAACACCAATAAATATTTGAGCAATTCAGTGCAGCATGTAACAAGGTTATGAAGTGAGAGACAGGAATTAAATTTTGATTGAGAGAGAAGAGATCATCCTCCTTATACTGACTTGGGAAGGGAAGAACATGATGACTGGAGGTGGTAGTAGGAATGCTTGAAATATAGTTTTATTTGCTTTCTCTAGTTATTTTCTTGTATAGGCACATTGAATCATATTTTCTAATACTGTATCAAAGTTGCCTCAGAGAAGATTCTTTATTCATGTTATAAATCTAAATGAATAATTTATCATTGTGACAATTTATGCACCATACATAGAAGTCTGTTCAAACATTAAGTCCAATTTTCAGTTCAGTTGCTTTCTCTTGAGATGTACAATTTGTTGAGCAGGGTATACAGAACCCATGTTAATGTTAATGGCAATCAAAATGAAATAAAGCTTGACCAAATGACTCTTCTTCCCTCAGACTGTTTACACTTTATCCATTTTTCAAAGCACTAGGTTTTCATTGAATTATTAAGCAGTTCAGGACACATCTTTGATGCTAAATAGATATTAAAAGCTGAACTGAAGTGGTTAGAAATCACCAGCTGACTTAGTGATTATCCCACAAATTACACTCCCCTTAGCTGAAGTCAACACATCTCTTAAGGCTTACTCAAATAATAGTCATTTGTCAATTAATATTAGTATTTTTGCTTAATTAAGAAGTAAAAAACTGTTGAAACACAACAATTCCTTGCCAAACCTTTTAGTTAGCAACATAATTAAATCCCCAATTGTTACTTGTACCTATCTCGTGCAAATAGAATCATTACACTTTGGTTATTCACAGAAAGTAATTCTTCAGGAATTTCTCTCAGAGAACTAATAATGGAGTTTGTCACCTTTCACCTCCAGGTCAGCAGCTTAAATTTACTTATGCCAATAGTGACTGAAAATCATTATATTGTGGTTGCCAGGCAGTGGGGTAAAACAGTGCTGCCCCTATACTTGTTAGATAATTACAGGTCTTCAGTTCCTACTATTCTTCACCTACACCTTCTATCCTCTCTCAAACTACTGCATCCTGAAGATCCTTTAATTTTCCGCTACTTTATGTAATGTATCTTCTCATTCTGGAGTTTCAGACTTCTTTGAATAATGTATGGCTCTTTCTTCTCAACTTGAACCTTAATATTTATGCTGCTGCAATACTTTCAGAGCTTGCTGCCTTAAAGGTGAGAGGCCACAATTAAGAAGTAAACCTGGGTTTCTTATGTGTGGCAGTGAAAAGTATTGCCCCTAAATTCCTAGAACAGGAAAGTATATAAACTTAACCCCTCCTTGTAGCAGCAGATCAAGAATGCTACACTCTTATCCTTACCTAATATCTATGGGTTTAAAAAGTGCAAGGCAATATATTTTAGGAATGATGTAGTGTTTTTTTTACATTTACAACTAGAAGAGGTTTCCTTAAATATAATATATCAAATTCAGCCTGGGAGAGCTGGCAATGCCCCTTCCAATCTCTGGTTGGATTTTCAATCCAAAAGCAGATCAAATGCTACAGTACATACCAGAATTTAAGGAAGTGCATCTTGTTTGGAGTTTATGCAGGAAAAAATAATAGCTGTAAAGACCTAAAAATACTGTAATATTCCTCTAGACACTTCTTGTCAATCATTTGAAGAGATTTATACAAATGATGTAACCTATTTTGTATGGATTTATAAAACAACACCAGATTTTTTTTTCTTATAGCTCTGTGATGATGTAGTATTTTTACATGTGCAAAATAATGAGTTTTTATTAGTAATTTAAATGGAAGGAGGTATAATACTTCACAATCAGCCTTTTTGTGAGTTTTCCACAGTAGTGGAAATAATAATATGATGATAATATTAAAGGTTTTGTTGTTTCATCAGTTCCCTCAGGCTCTTTAGAACTCCTTACCTCTTGTAATCCTTTTCCAGTATAGTAATCTAAAGTGACTACATGATAAACATAATTCTGGTATATGTCCTTTTCGGCTGCCATCTTGAGGATTAGCGATCAAAAATCTCGTTAAAATGTACTTGGTGGCAAGGAAAGGAAACCTATTTGTACATTAAACTTTGCTTCTAAACAAACTAGCCACTTTAATAATATAAGGCCTAACTATGCATTAAGTATTGAGATAATATGCCAAATTTAATATACCAAACAATCCACATTACAGTGCTGCTATTTATTACTGTAGTTTTGCTCTCCAAGAAAAACAATCCTAACAGCCTAAAACCTTTTATGCCACATTCTTCCCTGTAGTAGACTTTTATAACTGTTAGATATATGTTCCTGAAATTTGTAGCTAAATATAGAAAATGTTGACAGTCACTGTTAAATTGAATGAGTATTAATGGTAGCTCTTATAAAAGAAAAATGCAGGCTCATCAGTTTTGTAAGCAACTATGCCAGAGGCAAGAACACTGTATAATATTCCAAGTACTCCATTAATTGATGTTTTACCTCATCACTTTTGAATATGAAACCTTTTTACTTCCTGTGGAAACTTCATAATCTCCAGGGAGATACTGAATTGGAAGGATGGGTCATCATAGAGCTGTTCCACCTTGACAAAATCAGGTTACAGTCAGTCAATTGCTCTGTGATTGGAGCACAGACTTACTTCATTCCTGGTGTAATGTATTCTTATGAGTAAAGAGTCAGAATATGGAAGAAAAGGAATATGAGCCCCACCCCACTGCTAGTTTTTATTAAAATTATGCCCTATGTAAAACCAAGTCCATTGTCCTGATGCCAGTTCTACTTTGATTGTCAGGTAGAATTCCTCAACAGGAAACAGTTGCATGAGCTTCTAGCCAAGTCACTTAGTCTGGCTGCTGAAATAGGATTAGGGGAGGCATTCTAACTCATGGTGTTTTACACAAAGTTTAGTTTACATGTCCCTTCTCCCCCTACTCCTCAACAGATGTTTTCTTGTCTGCATTGGCTCTTGCTCAAGTCTGCCTGCACTGACCCTGGCCAACCTCCCAGGAGGCTGCTGAACAGTTTCTCTCCCCAACCCCAACTCCCTCTCCACTCCCTGCCCCACCAGCTCCAGCCATGGTGAAGCCAAGCGGACTGCTGTGTGCTGCCCTTGGCAGCTGTCAAGAAGGAGAGTATGAGGGAAGAAAGCCCCCTGCACCTCATGCCCCTTCCCCCACCTACAGATGCATGATCACATATAAAACAACACACATTTTTCTCCAGGTAAAAATAAATTTTAACTTTTACTAATATGCTAAGGGCCTAGGGCTATATTATTCAGTTTACAATTGAAGAAAAAACAAATACAACTTCATTGGAATGAGTTAAAAACAATCTTCAGGCCTGTGAAATAGGAGTTTCAGTACCAGGAGTAGCTAGCTTCACCCCCATCTGCATGTGCTGCTGAGCAGTTGCCTAGGATGCAAGGTGCTTCAGCATGGGGGTTGCCTGCTAGCTAGCCCCGCACTGAGAAACCCTGTGCCCCAACCAGCTGAGGCAGCACCTACATATGCACTGCTGCACATGGAAAAGCTCTGGAGCAATAAACCCCCAGAGTTTATTTGCACACATTAATCACATGTGTAAATGCACCTTGTGTGACACAGGATACTGAGTAAGATGGACTTATGATCTGACCCAAAACATGGCAATTTTGGTGTTCATATAGAGTGGGGGAGAGTTCCTGAAAGAGGACAAAGTTCAGTTAATTAAAGAAGGAAAGCTTGATCTTTCCATGACCTTAGAAAAGAAAGACAGGGTCCAAGGAAATAGCCTTGCAGGTCTCTGTCCTGCAGAAAGATTCAGGAGTTCAGCGATGGATTCAGAAGTATAGTAGAAATAGATTCAGAATATCAGTAGAAATTCAAGCTTCCAACAGGCAGATGATATTTAGGATAAATTTAATTTGTTTGATGCCTTCTTGAGGGTGATAGCTGTTAAGTAATCCTAGAAAGAAGCCCAGATCCTTGTGACTCAGAAGAAAAGACCTTGAGATGAGGTCCTATGTAGTAATAAGAAACAGTGTTGGTCATGGTGATGTTTGTTTGGGTATGCATTTGTGTTTGGTTGGGAGAGGGGGTTGGCAATTTGTTTTCCTGGAAGGGAAGGACCATACGAGATGTTCCTGGATGGCTGAGTCCAAGAGGAGGTAGATCATTTAGTGCAGGAGTAAGGATGGAGGGCCAAATGAGGACTAAAATCTGTTATCTGTTGTAATCACAAGGGGCACACCGAACTCTGAGTTATTCTCCAGAGGACTGTGGATGTTCTTTAACAGCTATACACCATCCATTTCAAACCATCTTTCAACTATTACTATTTAGCAGATGGTTTATTATCAGAGATATGGGCTTAAGTTCAAGCCCTGTCTTACCCTACCTGAACCAGAACTGGAACTTGAATTTTGATTTTTCATATGATAGATAAGTGCCTTAATCGCTGAAGTGTTTGTTATTCAAGAACGGGTTGATATCAGTTACTCCTGTTTTGAATTGTTTCTTTCGGTATAAATAATTAAATATTAATTAGTTCAGGGCTTGAACCAAAGGTTGCAACCAAAGGTTGCTACCACAATCACTTGATCAGTTTTGGCTCATGCCAAAACTAGTGAATTAGCTAATATGACTATGTTATTTATTGGCAATGTGGGAAGATCCAGTTTCAAATTCCCAGTCTGAACAAGGGGCAGCGTGTCTTCTTGCTAAGTTAGACTCTAGTTTTTCAAGTACATCTCTATCTATTTCTATTTCATTTTAACCAAAAGTTCCATCTTGGGTATGCAGAACTTTTCCCAACAAAAGTTTTACCAGTGATATCTTTCCAGAAATTTTAATTTTTGATGAAGTGGCATGCTCTGAAGATGCATATTTTCTGGAAAAATTCCCAACCAGAGAGATCTGTATGTAGGGTATTATAATTTACACCATTTTAGAAAAGCATGATTTTTAATAATTCAACATTTAGATACTGTTATGTACAATTAAGGTCATCCGTCCTGGTTTAGCCAGGGCAGTCCAGGATTTAAGAGGCCAGTCTTGGCTGCCTGAGGAGAATTATAATAGACATCCTGGAAATGCAGGGGCACAGGGCATGGAGTCAAAGCAGCACATAGTGACATGCCCAGAAGGTGGTGTGGCCCCCAACTGGCTTCTGAAAGCACAGGATGGCAATGTTCTGGTTGTCCAGGATCTTGTTATGATCAGCCTGTGTATAATGGACACTATCTTAGGAAACTATTAATTATTTAGAGTCTCTATATTAAAGTATACTTGTTAGATTAGGCAGGCACATGAATCCCAATTGGTTTCTCAACTTTGAACCAATTCAAGCATTATACTTAATTATACTCTAGCAATCTTTGGAAAAGAATCATTTTGTCAACTACTATACAGTTGAAAGCTGGATGCAGTTGTCTTCAACAGCAGAAGATGAATAACACAACAACACATGCAGTTGAAATGCTACTCAAATTATAAATGCAACATTATAAGTGCTTCTAATTTTTATAAAGTTTAAAGATTCATACTCAAGGCATGGAAGCTCATATTTTTGCCCTGTTGGCCAGATGGACAATGTCTGATCAGCTGACAGGCTAGATACAGCTGATGGGCCTGGTCCAGCTGTGTTGAAGGGATCAGGGCCAGCCCAGTCCTGATCCAGCCATGAGAGGGATGGGAGATGGCCCACCCCGAGCATAGCCATGTGGGGGGACGGGGACATGACCCAGCCTCAGTCCAGGTGTATGGAGGAAAGGGGAGTAGCCTCACTCTGATCTGGCCCATGCGCTGCTAAATAACCTCTTTACCAGTTGCAGTTCCCAGTTCCCCAGCAGTGTGGGAAAGAGGGTCAGCTGCTAAGTACTGCAGTTAGAGAAAACCTTAAAAAACACACAAAAAACCTAAGTAGTGGACTGTTGCCTCTGCTTTCTCTAGAGAGTTTTCCTATTTCCAATCTAGAAATTCCACTAAGTTTATTCAAGTGGCAATATGGGTGGGTTCTGCTTTAGGTCAAGAAGAAACTTACAATGTACAGATAACTTTGATTTCAATTCTGCAGCAAAAACAGTGACAACATTTTGTATGTATGCTTCTTCCTAACTGACAAGTCACAAAAATATAGTTAAGATTTTAAATGGTTTCAGATTTATACGATTTTCTAAATATTGCCTCATTTATAAAATATGAATATAATGAAGTTACTCCTGTAACTTCCTCAAAGATATACATAAACATTAATATGAAAGGCTTGTAATATAGGATATTTGAAATATGGTAATTTGCACATCTGTCATATAATATCATGCATTAGATATTATAAAGATCTCATTGGTTATCAATCTTCATAATTATGAGCTTATCCAGATCATTATTTGGTGTTAGAAATATATTTTCTCATGAGGCATAATATGCACATTATGTATCATTTATTAGGAAGAGTGTGCTTTTCTTGGATTTATTTGACAATAGGTGCTATCGGATATAGGAAATAAGGAAAGTGAACAAAAGGTCATGTGTGCTACAGAAACCCTGTGTTCATATTTTTAGATTATACCTGGAAATTAAGTAAATACCTGGCTAAGATTGGAAAAGTAAGATAAAAGATGAAATGCCCATGGAAAACCTGTTTTCTGGGAGAGTCATTTCAAATGAAGCCATGGTCCTGGCTTCTCCCAAAAATTCATGGAGTCTCTGTGGACCCTTAGAAGTAGCCAATATAATGGGCCATTTTGGGGAGAAATCAGTGGGTTGTTGGAAAGGATCACAGAAATTAACACTGTGTGCCCCTGGAGGCTGGGGGCTTGATGACTGCCCACAAGCAGCAGCATGGCAGCGGTGAGCAGGGAGCTCCCACAGGCAGCCACAGTGGTAGATGTCAACAGCAGGGACAGGCCAAGCAGGGAGCTCCCACAGGCAGCTGCGTTGGTATCACCAGTGCGGGGCGGGTAGTGGCAAGCACCGACCACCTTTGGTGACCACCCACAGATGCCACTAGCAGTATCAGCGGTGGCCAGAGGCAATCGAGGACCACCTGCAGATGTCACCGGTGGTGTTGGCGACAAGGGGGTGTGGCAAGCAGCAACTGCCTGCAGCCAGTGCTGCCAAGGCCAGGGGCTGCACGTGCACCTGAGTGCACCCACTACTTGTTGCCAATGGTCATGTAGTTACCAAACTTGGAGCTGCAATTTTTTTGTCAAGAACACTTGTAGGAGGTGTGGGGTGGAGGAAGGGAGTTGATTAGCATTGGTAATATTATTTCCCTGCTTTCCTTCTAGTTGCCATTTGTCAGTTATCTCTGGTATAATCACTTGCCATTTATTAATCTCTACTCTTTCTTCAGGGAAGCAGGAGGAGAATTATGCCTCAAAAACACATCTTGTATCACAGAAGAGTGCAGGTTGTGCATAGCCACTTGATTGATGCTGTTTCTAACGCCACAGTCTAGCTCTCTTATGCTTATTGCAGCACATATATTTACTAGTTCAAGAGAAATGACTTGAAATGATTTCAGATGGAATGATAAACAGCAATTGAGGGAGGTGGGGGCCAGGCAAGCAAGCAGGGCACCAGCTTTGGGTGCTGTTTCAGAGGTGATCACCAGAATATTTTTCAATAATGGTTTTGCCCCTTTGGACATGACACTGGTATATTAAACTAATATTGTTTTCCTTAAGATTTGTTTTTTTCCCCTTTGCTTGAATAAATTAAGGTGTTTTTGCATGTTTCATTAGTTTTAAAATTATCCATCTAGGTTTTCTAAATATAAAGTAGTTCAGTATATTAAAGATCATGTATGTTTGTCAACCAAAAACTATTGAAAAAATAATGTGTGAATAATTATTTTTGCAACTTTTATATAAACTGTAGGCCAAAGATGGTATGGAATCTATTATAATGTATAGTGTATGATCCCCGAGTGCCATGGGATTAGCCTGAGAACAATGCAGTTATAGCAGACAGTACTGTAGAATGTGAATTTGTTCTCTCTCTTTAGATTAATGCTAATCCATGTGGTTTGTGGGGATATTGTTCACATGATTGCTGATAGGTTGCAATTAGAAATAAGTTACTAAACAGACCTTGTGCTTCAATAAATTCCTCTAAAATAACAAGAGCATTTTATAATTTCATTTACAGTATGCTGTGTTTTGGCATATACAATTAAGATTAAAAACAAAATCTAATACATATTACTGATGTTACACAATAATCTGATTTGGTTCAACTTTGATTAAGTTGTTTCAAAACATAATAACTACTGAACTTGAATAAACCTTAAGGCTCAGAAAATAATAATGAAAATTGAATTCCAAATATCCTGCTTCAGTGGGTTATGAAAACGCTTAACTAACAACTGACTTGAACTATCTTTTTCAAACACTTTTTTTAAAGATTTAACCATATTTATTCCACTATGATTAAGGTTTTAAATTAAATTAGGAATATGATGGAAGGCATGGATACTGTACTTTCATAGTTAAGTATGAGTATTTGACTTAATTCATAGATAAGTGTATTTAGGGTGCTAAAATTACTCAGAATGGTTGTCTTATGATTATATACCTGACTAAGGCCATTTAAAGCTTTAGACATGTTTTACTGCAGAACCCAAACATGGCTACCATGTGGAAAAATGTCTTGCATTTTTTCCTTTAACATACAATGTTTGCTTTTGACATTTTTTCTGCTATAAATGTGTGCCTTTTGCCTGCTTGTGTTCAGGTCATGATCTTTTTTTAATGCTTGCCTGTTGCAGGTCTCTAACTTGTTTGTTTTTAGAATATGGATGTCATATCAATGATAAACAATAACCAACGCTGTGTATATGTTCTGCAGGCATGGCTTGAGTACAAGCAGGAAAGGTTCTTTGGGTAGATGTGATATCTTTTAATACGCCAACTAAAACATTGGAAAAAATGTTTGTTTCAAGCTTTGGGCACAGACACCCTTCTATAAGTACAAGGCTTGAGTATGTTACTCAAGTCATGCAGCCAATTCCATTTCAGAATATAGTATTTGGTAATTTACTATTTCTTATCCTTATTTTATTGAAATGGACTATTTGAGACCCCTAATTCCAAGGTGAAACATACTATTGATTTCAGAATAAACTGCTTAACCTGAAGGATTTAGATGAGATGGAGGGAAGATTTAGGAACCACATTAAAATGGTCTTGGTGGAGAGAAGCTTTATCCCTATTTGCTATATTCACACATATACAGCTTTATTCACCTTTGTGTTCCATATGGAATTGCTTAGTGTTTTTCTGTGTATCTACTGACCTATTACAACACACAGAAAATAGACCAAGAATATAGGTATAATAATAAAAATAATATTAAATGAAGCTGGTCCATAGATCCATATTTTGTACCCTTTGTAATGGACTTGAAGGGATTTTATATTTGAGGCTGTATTGTTTATGCTTTATTATTTCATTGGGTATTTTTATGGTTTTTTTCTGCTCTCTGTTTCCAGTAAGATTAGGAAATGAAAATATTAACATAAAAATATGTATACATTTCATTTCAGCTTATGGCATAACTTAGACCCTTAAAGTTACTATTGCTAGTACATTTAAAACTATCTCATTGTTAATATGTAAATTATAACTTGAGGAACTGAATTAGGAATAGCTACTGGAGTTAATTAATATGCACAGCAATACCAATTACATTGTAATTAATGTGATCTTTTCAGGGCAGATTTTCTCCATAAATTTCCTTTATATGCTTTATGGATTTGACATAATTTTATATAGAGAGAGAGAGATATATAAGTACATATATAATTAGCAGTTACTGTAAAGCTGCCATTTAATTATTTATAAGCAAATATTATTTTCAATAGCTGTTTATACAGTGTTTTGTTCTATTTCAACTTGTTTATATTATTCTTTGTCTTAAAAATGATTACTGGATGCTGTAGTTAATTTTGCTCTAAACAAAAGCTGTTTGTCACAGCAACATGACTATATTTCAAAAGCAGTTAACTAGGCACATTAATTATTGCATTGATCTTGATGTACTGTATAACTGCATCTTGCAGTATGCTCAGTTATTTTAGACATTTATCTTTATAAAATGCAGACTTATTTAATGTTAAAGGATTGTTGTATTTTATTGTTTGAAATGTCATTGACTAAGTTAAGCAATAAATGACAATGAAATGGTATTTTCTCCTAAGAAAGAGAATTGCATACATTGGTATTGCACTGAGTGAGTATACACTGAATTTAAAATGTCACCAAACTATGCACTATGAACTTCAGTGCAGTCGATACATTTACAATAGTTTTCTCTTTGTCTCTATTTTCTTAGATCCAAGCTTTGTGGTCTGTCAGCTTTTACTGTTTATGGCTAATACTGTGTTTTAATATTTGTTTGTGGTAGTGCCTAGAGTCTCTACTTATATGGTAATGATGGATGAAATAAGAAGAAATGACAGAGGTTCCTCCATTTAACAGCTTTATCTGATTGATGGTTACTTCACTTCCTTTATCTTAGACTGATCTCTGCCTTCTCCTCACTGACTGCATAGCTATGGTGATTAATGCTGCTCACTGTTATTGTTTTAGGTGATTTTGACATATATTTATGAACATGGAATTTGGCATTATTACAAACCATATCGAGCTGGAGCTGAAACTGCTGCAGGCTTTGGTCCAGATTTGTCCTGGGGCACAAGATGAGTTTTACATGTCGGGTTAACACATGAAAATTATATTTGTCTAAAAAGTATCTATATATGTTCTAGCTTGGGTATATAAATGCAAATTCCATACACAAATCCATATTTCTGTATCGAAGATTATTAGGCACAAAACTGAGAAATAAAAATTAAGCTAAATCAAAGCTCTACTGGAAATCTGAGCCTATGGAAAAAAATAATGAGAAATTGTTAGTTTAATTATATTTAATACAGAATTTTATCTTTGCTCTTCAACTTAGTTTTTTCTGAAAGTGTATAAAAAAGATTGTATGTTATAATTGTCAGAGCTATCCTTCATTTTGTCCATCTCCTTGTGCGTAGTCAATGCAGGTGTGGGAATGGCAAGTTGGAGGGTTTGGGGTGGGGGGTTTTGTAAGCAGCAATGGTGGGTAAATCTAAAAGAAATCCTGCTAGTTCTTTCAGTCAGCAGCATATTGCAAATAGGTTTTTCCCTCACATATTTAAAATTCAATCATATCATCAAATATCTGCCCTCTCTCTAGTCTCCATGACATCTGTATCTCTTATCACTTTACTATATAAGTCTTACTGCCTCCAAGGTCATAATCCTTGCCTGCTAATATGATGGTTCAATAAATATATATTTTTGAAGTCTCTTTTCTAGGGTTTCCCCCCTCCCCCCTTCAATTTATCAAATTAAACTGCTTAAAATTGTAATCCTATATAATGGTGGCTTCATCCCCATTTAGCCAACCTTGTACATGCTAGCACTGCCCATCAGCCCCCTCCTTGAACTCTCGGGATGCATCCTGACAAGCACATACATACAGAGGCTTGTGTTTCCCATGGGAAAATAGCAGCAGCACGTATTTATACCACAGCTATTTGTCACTAGGCATGCCCCTGCATGCTCACTGTGGTAGACAGCAAATTACCCCAGGTGGGGTAGAGGAGGTTGAGGCTAGCACCTCTGCTGGCCCCAACAGCCCTACTTGGAGTCCTGGGGTCCTCCTGAGGCAGTAGCAGTGCTGAGCCAGCTTCTTGGAGCCTGAGCAGGAGCCAGAGCATGGCTTTGGCCAGCCTGGCTCCATTTCTGGTGGGATGCACTGCTGATACGTGCACCATACCACTTTTCTCAGGAACAAGATATTATGAATTAGTAGTATGGTCAGTGGGTACACATGCACCATGTATGGTTTTGCAGCACCACAAAATACATGCGCAAGTTCATCAGGGCATGCCCTAGAAGTGCTGGCAGTCTTAACAGGCATTTGCATTTGTGCATGTCATGTTTTTTGTCCTTTTTTGCATCACAACAGTGTGACTGTTTGCACGAGTGGGTTTTCTGGATGCTTTAAAAGTATTTCTGGTGCATTAAACTAAAACTCCTTGGATGTAGTTTAGTTCGGCTCATCACAAATTAAAGTGTTGCATCCATTGATTTGTTGGGTGCAAGTACAAAGGCACTTAGATGTGTAATGGGCCTCTTTGTCCACAAGATGGTGCTGCAACATTTTTGTAGTTCACCTGTTTGTCCATCCTTTTGCCAATTTTCTTTTCTTGTGCCATGTGCTGGCTCCCTGCTCCCACAGCTGCATGGCAAGGCATGGGGTGGAGGACCCTGGGCTGGAGTCCTGTGGCAGTGGCTGGGTACCAGGCTTAATTCATTCAAAGACCTAGTACATGCAAACACTGACACAATGCTCCAAAATAAGCAAATTTACATTTTATAAACCTATTTAATTTAATGTGCATTTAAAGCCCATGATGTGTATAGGCACTATATGTCAACAAACATCTCCACGTTCTAATACCTATAGCCTAGCATGGTTAAGGTGCACCAATTTCTAGTAATATAGTCAGCATCCAACCTGATGTTCCTTTTCAGTCTGAAGCCTCGGTGCCAGGAATGAGATTAGAGTACAGTACTGCTCTCACTGCTAGAGGGTGATCATGTTACTTCTGCTTTATTTACTTTTTAGATTTATGTGATGTCCTATCAAACAAAGACTCAGGGCTATTTACATTAAGAGAACAAAATAACTTACAGAACAAGAGAACAAAGAAAGAAAGCAACAGAAGTCATACAAGCAAATACAGTATTAAAATATAAAACCACTCCTCCCCTGCACTAAACAAAGTTTCACCTTAACCTTACTCACTAAATCCCTGTCCAAATATGAAGGTTTGACAGTACTTCTGGAAGATGCCCAGACATGGCGTATGGTAGACCTCAGCAGGGAGGGAGTTCAAAACTAAGGAGGGAGACTGCTAAGAATCACCTCCCACATGTTTCTGCCAGCAAACTTGGCCTATTGGTAGTACTGGCTGGAGGTTGCTCTCGGCTGACTTTAGGCATAAGGCAGAAGTCAGTCTGTTTAAGCCTTTGGGCCTCAAATGTTTCAGGCCTTATAGAGTGAAATCAGTATTGTGGCAACCCTGCAGCCACAGAAACTGGCACAAGAAACAATGGGGAATTCCCACTTTTATACAGAAACTTATAGGGGTTGGGTTCACAAGCCAGCAGGCCAAAGGGAGGGAACAGATGAAAAATAAAGAAACATCAATAAAATGGTAACATATTCTCAACTCTAATTGCTCCCCTCTCCCTGCTCCATGTCACCAGAGGTATTCCTGAACAAGCCTTTAGTCCCAGGGAGCTCAAATAGCAGCTTGCAGCTGTTCCTAAGTCTGAATCCGCTTCTTCAGCCCATAGTTCTGGCTGACCGAGTCAGTGGGATCTCCAGCTCCACTGTGCATGCCTCTTGTGTGGGGCTGACCAAGTTCCATGTGCACATTGTTCTCTCTTCTCCTTATTCCAGCCTCAATCTTTCTCTTCTATCTCCTGTGTCCCCCGCCCAGCCCCTGAGGGTTTCTGTGAGTTGTAGTCCAAATTAAGTCATTACAAACTACTCCCTGCTGGTACATATATTACATTGACATTCACATACAATATCTTGTTCCTGGCAAGCTCTTGGAAGATGGAGCAGACTCTGGAACCCTGGAGTGACATGTTCCTGGTGATTTAACCCAGTCAGAAGGCAGATTGCCACATTCTGCACCAGTTGTAGTATCCAGATAGTCTTCCAGGGCAGCCCCACATTTCTAGATGTGCTCTAACTGCCTACCGGTTTAGCTGCTTTACCTACCCCAGCTGCTTGAACTCAGGGGAATCTCTTTGAAGAAAGATATTCACCAATGAGAGAGATTTCTGGGGAGATCAAAAAAATTATTCAGACTGAAACATGGTCTGTGAAGAAAGACTGAAAGAATTGCATGTGTTTAGTTTATGGACAAGACAACAGAAGGAAACATGTTAACACTGTTTAAATATGTAAAAGGTTGTTGTATAGAACAGGGAAATAAATTCTTTTCTGTGCCAAGATGAGTTGCATCACAAGTAATAAACTTAAATTATAGTGAGAGATTAGGTTAGACATTAGGAAAAATTTTTTGATGGTAAAGATACTTAAAAAGTAGAATAGGATTGCCTAGGAAGGTTATGTAATCCCCACCACTGAAGGGTTTTATGAACAAGTTAGACAAACCATTGTCAGGAATGGTTTAAGTAGAGCACTTGGGGCAGGTGAATAGATTAGATGACTCTCAAGATTCTGTTTTCTATGATTTTTGAGATCAAGTGGCATCTGCCAAACTCGTGCATCTTTACAAGCCTTTCCAAAGGATACAGTATGAAATTAACACTTTACAAAGAGGCTTTTCTTGTCTCCGTCAGGAAACATTGAGAGGACTCTTATATGTAGATAAATTATGATAAATCTCACAGATAAATTATGTGAGATTTGGAAACTTGAAAATTTCCTAGCAAGTGTGTGTTTGGTGGGTAAATGTCAAATACACGCTCGCTATTTTTTTTCAGCCTATATGATGAATTATTTGTAATGGTAGGGGCTAATCTCTGTGGATTTCTCCATATATTTTTCCCAAGTATTTTCAGTTTCAATGTCATTAAACATTCTGCTAAATTAACTATAATGATTAATACAATGGGCATCTGTTTCCACATTTGGTTATGTATCCCTGATTCTTCTCAAAATCTCATCAGGGTGCTGCCATTCTTACCGATTCCATTTCTTATCTGACACAAAGGAAGAATTGAAATGGATTACAAGAGATAATTACATTGTCAACATTCAGGCTTTGTGTTAATTTAAGCAGTTTGCTTTAATAAAGATTTACCTTAGATTAGCTTATATTTAGATTGAAACATAGGAACATCAATTGTATAGGTAAAGAATACAATCTCTTCAGCTTGTTTACTCAGTGTTCTGGATGCTTGTACCAATTTGAATTAATAGATATCAGTGTTTTTTTTATCATAATTCTTTAAATATCTACAATTTGAGTACATGAATGATGAAAAGTCTATCACATTAGAAATTCATATCCAGTGTGTGGGCTATTTAAATAGGCTGATGACCAGTACTGTAGCATCTTACATTACCATGGATAAATTATTCTACACTTCACAGAACAGCAGCAGAACCAGCATTTAGTTATCAGTATATTGATAAGATCTATCTTTTTAACTGGTATTAAAATGAACATTTATAGAATGTATTTTTTTTTAACAGAGCTATACTTCTTTTTAACAATTCTCCCTTACTTGGCATTCTGTGGCACACTGTGGCACGCTGTTTGACTGTGACTCATGAAAATGCATCTTGGAAATGAAAACATTGGTAATATAATAAAAATAATAATTCCAGTAAATCATGAATAACATGGTCTATTTGTGTTCATAGCAAATATATTTGTAGGACAAGAAAAAGTTATAACTGTCAAGTGATTAAGATTACAAAACACCATTTTCTTCAGTAAATAATACTGTAGATTTTAAAATGAAAGAGAAATAAGAAAAATATTTAGAAAAAGTTCATCCTTTATTGGTATATTTTTCCTGATGGATTCCATATCAGGAAATGGAATGTGGATATCTAACAGTATGATAAACCCTACTTGCCTAGGACCCTAAAATATTTTTTCTTGGAAACATATTTATTTTAAATTCAAAATAAAAAGAGACCAAAAGGGAAATCTTAAAGGCCATTGTGGCAGCCTCACCTTTATGCTATGCAGAGTAGTAATTTCCCTGGATTTATGATAATTTTAACCAACAGTGCAAAAGTTAGTATCTGAATTATATGGTATAGATTAATTATTAGAAGGCAATGCTAGCTATACTGAAATCTATTACATCTTAAAATAAATATCAAAATGACTAAAAATATTTTCAATGTATCCCCTTGTCAAGAAAGAATATTTGACATAACCAGCTAAATTATTTAAGATTCTTTTAATTGAGTAAATAAAATTGATAAAAACAAAAGAGAGCACAAAAACTAATTGGGTTTTCCTATCTTTTCATGTGAACTTAGTGATCGTAAACATCATTTGATTGACAGATTTAGAAAATAGCAAGAAGTTAATGTGTACACAACATGATTTCTAGAACAGAAATCTGATCAGTTGTCTTCAAGTCTGAGCCCCTTGATATCTGCTTGATAGTGACACTTTCTGGCATGTCACACTAGATCTTCAAGGGTTTTTTTTTAATAATTTAAGCAAAAAGGTTAAGCCAAAGACTGGAAGACAATTGATATCTGAACCAAGATTAGAATTCAGGAATTGTGATTCCCCATACTGTGTTCCATCCACTACGTTGTATCCCTTTGTTCTCAAGTAGGCCTTCTTGCCTTTTGCTTTTCAGCTTTACGGTTTTAAATTAAAAACATTTCTAGATGTTGTCTTGCATGGGTGATCCATTAGCTAGGTAAGCCCCTTGGTCATATATGTGGTGATATAAAATAATTTTAGACATCAGTGCTGGGGACAGAAATGACACATAAGCAGATATAAGTGACTGGAAACTGGTCCAAATCTGTAATATAACAGAAGTTCAGTGCACGTAAAGTGTTACCCCCCACAAGCAATGTAAATACAAACACCAAATTTATTACAAAGAATAAAAAAGAGCACTCAGCCAAATCCGAACAGTTGCAAAGCTTTTTCATGTGCATGGATGAGCTCTATCTAATGCAAGAAGTCTATGGGCTGACGAGAGGCAAAGCACTGCTCAACCTGGTACTGGCAACGGGGGATGACCTTATCAATGACCTAACAATCAAAAGGAAGCTGAGTGACAGTGACCACATGCTGATCACCTTCACCATCCTCTGTGAAGTTGGCAAGTTGGTCAACAATACAGAAGTCCTTGACTTCAGGAAAGCTGACTTTGACAAGCTCAGGAAGCTTGTCAGTAAGGCCCTAAGGGACTATGACCCAAAAAAAAGGCGGGGGGAGTTCAGGAAGAGTGGTTGCTCCTCAAGGGAGCAGTCCTAGATGCACAAGCAAAGTCTATTCCATCTCAGAGGAAAGGCAGCAAAAGGGCACAGTGCCCTCTTGTCTCTGCAGGGAACTAGCGGACCTCCTGCATCTGAAAAGAAAGGCCTACAAAGGATAGAGGGCAGGATTCAGTTCCAAGGAGGAATATTCTGCAGTGGTCCAAACCTGGAAAGAGCAAACCATGCAAGCCAAGGCTGCAACTGAACTCCAACTGGCTACAAGTATTAAGGACAATAAAAAGTCTTTTTTTAGCTATGTGGAGAGCTGGAGGAAAAGCAAACGTGACATTGGACCCCTGCTGAACCAGATGGGATAGTTGACAACCGATGCCCAGGAAAAAGCCAATTTGCCAAATGGGTATTTTGCTCAGTCTTTCACCAATCCCATGGGATGCCCCTGACCATTACGGGATGGGAAGGCCTAGGTGAGGGAGATTCCTTACCCTCCATCAATGCTGACCTTGTGAAGGAACACCTTGAGAGGCTGGATACCTTTAAGTCAGCCAGCCCTGACAGCTTACACCCCAGTGTACTCCAGGAGCAGGCAAGCATCATAGATCAGCCCCTGGCATGGATCTTTGGGACCTCTTGGTGCTCTGGTGAAGTGCCCGATGATTGAAAGTGTTTGTGCTGAGAGATTAGAGGTGCCTCGGCACAGCAGAGTTCTCAGCACAATGCAAGTGTTCAGTTGCAAGGGATTTCCCCCGTAAGGTGGGAAAAACCCTTGGTGCAATGATCAGTCCCCATCAAAGCTTGCATCTGCACTGTTCGGAAGATTGGTTTATTGTAAATTATTCCTACCTGGCGGCTGATAATTGGCTCATTAACTGTATAAAAGCTAGGGCAAGTTTCCGCCCAAGTTGGAGAACTCCGCATGCTCGTCAGAAGAGACTTCCACGTGTATCTCAGAGCGAACTTGGAGGCCTGATCAACCACCAATGACTCCCCATCGCCATTTATCCTGACATATCCCGTTCCCTGCATGCTCGGAAAACATTGGTGTGCCACCTGGTTCTTTCCTTCAGCAACTTTACGGAGCATACCTACACTGTACTCCAGTTTGTAGGTAAAGTTCAGCTGACAAGATTTTTGTGCCTAATTCCACTCCATCGGCGGCCCCATCCAGCCACTTTCGGCCCCCACAGAAAGAAGGCCAATGTGGTGCCTATCTTCGAGAAAGGGAGGAAAGTGGATCCAGCAAACTACAGGCCCATCAGCCTGACCTCTATCCTGAGGAGGATCCTAGGAAAGATTATTAAAGAGACCATTCTCAACAGACTGGCTGATGGCAAAATCCTGAGGAATAGCCAACATGGGTTTGTCATGGGTAGGTCTTGCTTGACCAGTCTTATTTCCTTTTATGACCAGGTGACCTATCACCTGGAGAAGGGGGAAGAGATTGATGTCATATATCTTGACTTCAAAAAAGCCTTCCATCTGGTATCCCATGATCACCTCTTTTAGCAAAACTGGTCAACTGCGGCCTTGGCTTCTCCACGGCCCACTGGCTGGGGAATTAGCTCAGTGGTCAGACCCAAAGGGTGGTGGTTGATGGAGGTCAATCATTGTGGTGCCCTGTGACCAGTGGGGTCCCTCAAGGCTCTTTTCTTGGGCCTATATTATTCAACATCCTCATTAATGATTGGACATTGGCATCAGAAGTGCACTGGCCAAGTTCGCTGATGACACCAAACTCTGCGGTAAAGCATCTGCACCTGAGGACAGAAGAGTGATACAGACTGATCTTAACAGGCTCAGGAAATGGGCAGATCAGAACCTGATGGTGTTTAACACTGAAAAATATAAGGTTCTCCACCTTTGGGAAAAATAACCTGCAGCATGCTTATAGGCTCTGCAGTGCTACACTGGCTAGTACTACAGATGAAAGGGACTTGTGGGTCATGATTGACCACAAGATTAACATGAGCCTTCAATGTGATGCTGCGGCTAGCAAAGTGAGCAAAATGCTAGCTTATATTCATAGATGCTTCTCAAGCAAATCCCAGGACATCATTCTCCCATTGTACTCGACCTTGGTGAGGCTGCAGCTGGAGTACTGCATCCAGTTTTGGACTCCACAATTCAAAAAGGATTTTTTCAAAAAGGGCAAGGGGCTGAACTTGAAGATCTTCCGAGGTCCCTTCCAGCCCTAATGTCTATAAATCTATGAAAAAAAAAAAGAAAGAAAACACTAACTATAATTTTAAAACACTATTAAGTACTGAGCAAAGTCTGTAAGTGGCACCTTTTTGGAGATGCTTTACCCATACCCAGGCAGTCTGTGAATTGGGCCTCCCCAAAGGGTAGTTCTAGGGGCCTGCACCACTATACCTGCCCTTGAGCAATGGGTTGGAGATGAGGACCCACACCAAAGGGTCCTGAGCCACTCCTTAGGTTCACAGCACTGTGAGGAGCAACTAGAGAGCATAGGTTCTTCTGTGTTACAAGGAGCCCCTCATTGCTCTCAGTGAAGCTGTAGTGCTAATCTCTACTTCCATATAGTGGCCTTGATGGGTTAACAGTAGTTTTCATCAGCATATTGCACCCCCAAAACTTCTAGTCCTAATCTTAGCTTTGCTGGGGCAGGAAACTGCAAGAAAACTCCAAGAAAAGCCAGCCAAACAGCAAAAGAGCCAGTAGTGCAACTAGCACCAACCATGCTGCTGAGTCAGAACAAAGAGCTACAAAGGCATGAACCTGTGCCAGGCACCAAGCCAGGTCCTGAGATGCAACAGCTGTATAACATTAAAAAGGAGACTCAGGCCTGTCCTGCACCAGGCCCTGAACATACAACATTTGGCTGTGACCTGAACATTTAGTCTCAGCTACACTGTTATGTTGAGACCTAACAGCTATGGAACAACAAAAAGGGACCAGGCCTATTTTGGCTTGGGCCTGAACTACAACTAGTGCGCAACCATACCGCTTGGTTGGGGCATAAACTGCAAAAGGGACAAAAGGAAGCCCAGGCCTATTTCACTGGGCCTGGACTGGCAGCAAAAAAAAAGGTCAGGTGGGCCTATACCATGCTGAGGCCTGGATGGACAAGTAGTGCCAGGTCTCACTGGCTGAAACTGTCAGGTTTCACCCTGGCCCAAATCTGCCAGCTAAACATATGGCTGGGGTTCAGCCACACAGGTGAGCTGAAATGCAATATCTGTAAAACAGCAAAAAGGGCCCAGGCCCATGGCTTCATCCTGGACATCTAGTCTCAGATATCTCACAATGTTAAGACACTACAGTCCCAAAACAGGGGGCCAGTAACTGCCATGACCCATTGTTGGTCAGTCTGCTCCAGTGATTAACACCCCTGTAGTATTATCCCACTGAAGGCCTTAAGACTGGCTCAAATCTGCCAGGCCTTTAATTCTGGCCAAAACTATTAGCAAGACATACAGCTGGAGTTCAGACACACATCTAAGATGAAACCAAAAGAAGTTGCAACAGCAACTAAAACATGCCTTGGGCCAGAGCGTGCCAGCAAAACCTCTATGGCATCATCTCACTCAAACCCCAGAAAACCAAAAAAGAGAAAGAAGAGGGATAGGATAGGGGTCTCAAGCCCTGAGACAGACTTTCTCTCCCTGTAGCTCAGGCTTTCTTTTCACATAGCTTCAGTTTGCTTCTTTAGTGAAAGGGGGAAGAGGAGGGAAGGAGAACCTCCCCCCCACCCAGGTTTTCTGGCTCCCAATTCAGCTGCATAGCCCTCAGCAGCCCCAGGAAAAAAAGAGAGAGCCTAGCCCAGGTGATCTGAACCATAAATAACTTTTCTGACATCATCAGAAGGTCCCAATCAAGAAACAGCACCACCTAAACATTGCTAATGCAGACCAATCAATTCAAGGGCCGTTAGCACTCCTGGATCAGGCCAGAGTCACTAACCTGGTTTTACAAGCTCTTTTAAGGAACCTTAAGACAATGGTCTGGATGCACTGAGGGAAAGGGAAAAAATACCCCTTCCATTCCCCAAAAATACCTCCTACAATATACTACTAAAAGCACACACTTTATTGTACACAGCCCCAAGTGTCTGTGTGTGGGTGTTACACTTGCTTATTGTTTCAATCTTGGTAGTTTAAACTAACTTGCCAAGATTGAATCAATTCAGCTTCAGGCTTTTTGACTGACTGTACTTAGCCTAGAAAACATACATAATTCTTTAAAACTACCAATTCTGGCCATCGCTACTAATTTACTGACAGCATTAGAAATAATATTGGTACAATGAAGCTGACACAGCTCAAAATGAATGCCCATCAAACTGAATAACCCCCATCATTGTGTAGGTGAGCACCTCATCTCTGTTAAAAGCTTGTACAATATTACCACAGTCACTTTTTTTTTTTCTCTCCCTTAAATAAGGATTGAAATTTTTTGTTTTCTAAAAACGTTGCTCTGGTTTAAATGGAGATTCAAATGATGAAGTCCGGTGGCCTTGGTAATGTAGGAAATCAAGTTAAATGGCTCAAATAGTATCTTCTGTCCTTATAACCTATGAATGTTTATGTTACAGGAGAAAAAGATTTATCCATTCATACTTTTTTGCTTGTGTTCATGAGAGGGGCTGGATTTTGTGTACACATGAAGAATTTACTGAGAGACAAGGTAGATTGAAAAAAATGAGTCTTGTATTTATTTCAGAAAATGCTGATGTTTAGCTAATCCAAAACTCTTGAAAAATAGTTTCGAAGACCAAGGCCATCATAAATATAACTTCTGTCTCCTTCACTCTTGGAAGTTCACCACAGGTCAACAGTTTAATTTTTCTGGAGTAACATCCTGAGACCTCTTGGTTGCAGAGTGAGTAAAGATCTCCAGGCGACAAAAGCAAATACTACAATGGGCTTTGAATATCAGAAGAGATGCATCATTCTGGTTTCTGAATTGAGCTGAGAGCCAGTGCAGATGGCCTGTGTATTCCCAACTTTCACTGCTAACCAAATACCTGCTATAAAGGGGGTGTGCAAAGCAGGCTGTATTGGATTCAGATCTGGCCCAAATCAGGGACAGTGATTCAATTCGTTGATTCAGATCACTTTCCCTGTTTTGATTTGGCCGAATCTGAAGATTTGATGCTGATTCAGAGAATCAGCAATTCAGCCATAGACACAGCTTTAAATGTTTTTTCTACATACCTCAAGGTATCAGTGCATCTTGTGAACACTGTAATTCTGGGGCAGATGGAACATCCCACAGGAGTGTAGGGGGCGCCCCAACACACTTGGTGGTGAACCCAGAAGTGAACCAGAAATACTTCTGTGGACCGCTTAGTGATCAGATGTGGAGAGGTGCCAGGTACCACTGCCCCCCCACCCAGGAGGCACCAGTCACTGAGCCAGGGGGCCCTCCAGAATGATCTACAGTGGTACTGGAAGTGCTTCTGATCCATTTCTGGGTCTGCCAAAGAGTGCTGGAGGGCCCCTCCCCCTGCAATGTCCCCTAGCTCGGCTGGGCTTTCAGTCTACTTCTGGGTCTGCTGCTGAGCGTGCTGGGGAGCCACCATTCTCCTGTGGGATGCTCCATGTGCCCCAACATCGCAGCTTTCATGAGCCACCTGCTACCTAAAGGTATGCAGAAAAAACATTTAAAGCTATTTCTATGTCCCTATGGCCAAATCCTTTCAAATCTCTCCAGATTGATTCAGAGGATTCCAGTTCAATTTGGAGAGATTAAAGGGTCTTCTGATTTGATTTGGATTTGGGGATTCAGCCACAGAATCAGGAGGAATCTCTGCCAAACTGAATCAAGGACCAAAGCTTTGCACAGCCCTACTGCTATATTCTGTGCCAATTAGAACTTTTTTAGCATGGGTGTTTTCTTACCTGGATGTAATCAGCTGAAATATTCAGTCCTGGAGAGAACAAATATATTGTGCACTCTGGTTTCTAATAGGATAGGATGTGAACTTTTTTCTTATAATGTGGATTTAAGAGTGTTTTACTCTCATGGGTAACCTTTTTTTCAGAGAATATACTAAAGAAGCATAGGTCCAGAGACTGATTTTACCTGAGGGCAGATATGTTCAATATAGGTGGTAGCATAGAGGAAAGTAGAGGGAGGTCCAGTATCAAAATTGGTTCCTTAATTTTTAATAGTATCGCTTAATTCAGTTACTGTTTTTTCCTCAAGGAATTTAGAAAGCCAGGCATATTGCTGTTTAAATTTGATGCAAAGGAGGAATAGATCTACAGGTGGTCATCTGGGGCTGCAATGTTCTGTCTGTGTTGTTTTACCAGTTCCACAATATTGAATAGAGTTAATTGACTTTAATTCAAATTACAGTTTTGTCAAAGATCCCAGTTTCAAAATTTTACCATTTCAGAAAATATCATTTTTAAAAAATACATATTTTTCCTTTTCCTGCCTATATTAACTAGTATTATAACACATGCTTTAGCAATGTTTCTTAATACACTATTTAAAATATTTTTAATGTTTCTGATCAAATTATTTGAAAACTCACTATTTTCCATTAAGGCCAACTTTACTAACAACTGATGCTGGGGTGAATTGTGCCTTGAGAGCCTGCAAGTTAAGGCAGTGGAGCCTGAGAAACAACTATATTTTTATTGATTCTGACAGTCTTTTTAATGACAATAGAAGAGTTCTTTAGTTTTGATGTAGCCTAAGGATCTCAGCCAGCACTTTAGGATTGTGCAGAAGAATCATCATTATCTGAAAGATGGAATATTTGAACCTACTATATATGAGATGATGTTTTCATGGAAGTTAAATTGCCTAAGAAACTGTTTGGTTTGGTTTGTTTTTTCTGAAATTAATAACTGCTATTCAGTCTCTGTCATCTTTGGGAAGCTTTCACTGTCTGTGGCATTTTAGATTAGTATGGTGCATAGGTTAGCTTTGTACATGGACTTAGAGTAAATGAATGCACACATAGGTACCTTCTCTTCAATTTGACTTAGACATATAGTCTAAAACTGTGATTTAAAACATGGGGGGGAAGCTCGATCATGTCTTTTCCCATGTTTTGTCCACTCCAGTTTTAAATGCTGCAAGCAAGGAGGCTGCCAATATTTTCCTTGGAATACTGTTTCGCAGGGTGGTGTCACACATTCAGTGTAACCCTTGCTAAGAACAGTTAAAACATGAGCAAACACATGTTCAAGCAGTACTAACACATGCTAAATTTAATTCATCACAACATTCCAATTATTTGCAACCTTTGCAAGTGGATGTGTGACTACACCCACAGGCTGTTTTGGAAATGTTCTTTTTAATATGTGTAAGGCATTTATAGAGAAAATGCTCATTGCAAAATTCTGCCAGTTTAGTTATTCATATACAGAGTCACTCAAAAGTATAATTGGCTTTTGTAATATGTAGTAAAGCACAGTGCCTTGAACAGATATTCTTGGTTTACTATCTTGGCAAGACTAAGAGACCACTGCTCAAATTAGGACACACAAATGTATAAAATAAGAGTATGTTAAACCAGCATTATATTTATTTATCATGCTTTCTTCAGAAGCTTGAAGGAGGCTTCACATATTTAGAAATTAATCAGAGCAAAGCAACTATCCAAAATGTATGTGCTTGAATACTGCTCAGAACTATACATTCTTGTTATGCTTTGGCTTGACAGAAACAGATCCAGTTGAGTTTGACACTGCTTATTGTAAGCCAAAATGGGAAGGGCTTATATTAGGAATAAGACCCTCACAGCCCAGGCAGCAGACAAAGCTCAAAAGCCTTAGAAAAAGAAGAGCCATACACACCTGCATGTTTCTAATTGAATTCAAATTTTTTCACAGTAAAACATTTTATTAATCCCTCTGTTATCCTTTCCAGTAGTGTAAGGTATAGGATAGCACTTACACAAAAATAAACTCTTCAGAAAAAAGGCAGATGAGAAGTATCCTTTTTTTAATCTGCAATGCTTTAGCTACTTTTTCATTGTGTACTAGTTTAGGGTTTTTTTAAAAGAACTGTAGCAACAATGATTAAGACACAAAATGAATTAAATTTGAGTCCTTGCATGGTAAATTAAGATTAAGTTGAAATTATTGCTACTGTTTTATACTCCCCCAAAACTGGAATGAAATAGGTTGTAAAATGGAAATAGTGACGGGCAGTGATTTCTTCTAGAGCATATAGCAGTAATACTAATCCACGTGCACATATTTAAATCTGTATAATCATCTTTTTATCTATTATACATCTTCCTTAAGACCTCTATTAAAATTAATCGAAGTTGGAAGAACAGAAACTTCTTTATGTTGTGACCTTGACATTTGCCATTTTGTCTTTCCTCTCTTACTCTTCCTGTCTGAGGAAGCAGTGATTCTGACAAAGTATTATCATTCCATTCCAAATACATGGATCAAACCTTGGTTTATTTTTAATTTGATAGTATCAAATAGCAATGCATGGAGTTGCAAAATCTACAGTGTTTTCTCTTAGAGAATTAGGATGTTAATTCTTTTAAAGCATTCTTTAAAACCTTTTTCTAATTATCTGAATCCCCTTTAAGCACAGATAAGGCCATGCTTTCTCAAATTAGACAGTAGTTGGTTCATCAAAAGTTTGGTAATGTACTTGATTTGGTGCTATCCTTGAAAGCGATTGGAAAATTACAGTTATTGTGGAGAGCAGCTGCATAACTGCTCAAGGGCTTCCACCCACGAGTGTCACTGATGACTGTCCTCCACAGCTGTATCAGTTATCTATTGTTCAGGAAGTGTGAGTCAAGGTCTCACTTGTATTATTTAGAGCACTGAATTATACAAGACCCATCTACTGTCGACTTTCTCTTAGTTTTTGACAATAGGGCAAGTTACCTAGACTTGCAATTTCCCTTGAATATTTTATAGCTGTAAAAACTTTTGTCAGCTTTCTAATGGCAGTTTGCAGCACACTGGAACCTTGCTTTCCTTGCCCTATATGTTTTACACAAACAACTGGTGACTTCCCCAAATTTTGGACCTAAGGTTAACATTACGTACAACCATGGAGTTTTACATTAATTAAATGCCTTTCCTTCTTTCCTCTTTCCATTACAATTTCTGATTTCACCATCTACCAGCTGGGAATTTATATAGGGACCTAATGAGTTCACAATTTTGTGGATTCTGCAAGATCTGGCATTGCCTATGAAATCCAGGCACTGCCCATGGAATCTGTGAAATTCGAAAAAACCTCAAAAATAAATAGAATGCTGCGGCAGCTCGCCAGGGTGGGGAAAGGGAGGAGGGAGGGACTTCCTGTTCAAAGGGCTGCCGGTAAGATGGCTGCTGCCACTGTTGGTTGGCTATGAGGGCTGCCTGTCATGTGGCCCTGCCCCCTCCACCATTCAGCAGTGCAGAGTGAGGTTGCATGATGAATAGCCCTTGAAACCAATCAGCAGTAAGGGACATGGCCATATGATGGCAAGCCTCTGTAGTCAATCAACAGAGAAGAGAAGGGCCACCGAGGCCCATCAGCCAATCATCTGTGTGGAAGGCCACCATACCCCACCCTTGAAATGGCTGCTCAGGCCCATGTTATGCCTGTGAAATTGGGGGGCAGCCACTGCTAATTAAGTAGGTCCATAACTGTATGCAGGGACCTACTTAATTTGTGGTTGCTTGGATTTCGCAGAAACTGCAGAATCCGGGCTTGACTACCAAATCTATGAAATCAACAAAAAAGCTTAATAAAAATGAAAATGCTGGCTCCCCAGTGTGAGTTAGAGGTCCTTGCTGCCAGGATGGGAAGGCACCAACTGGTGGAGCAGCACGAAATGCCTACCTCTTTCCCTTGGGCCTCTCCACCAATCAGCATTGAGGGATAAGGTCACCAAGAAATGCCCATGAAATCAGCACTGTGCACCACAAAGAGGCCGCAAAAAACCTTTAGTCTCACCATGATTTAGGTAGGTCCCTAACTATATGCAAGTCTTTGTGCATGCACTTGTCAATCATTCTGAGAACATCATATAGAACAGTCTTCCACAATGTACTGGTATAGAAATAAATGTCAGAAAAAAACTGCACAGGAGGTTGATTACTGTGGTAAAAGGAAACAAGTTGGGAGTGAGGGGGAGGCCTGGAATTTCCTTGATAACTTAAAAGCTTTTCCTAAACTTCAACTTAACCACTCCACACACACATCCTGTGATGACTTAACCAGATCAGACAATTATGAGAGGAAAGGAGAGGAAAAAAAGGCATCTCTGTCCATGCTAATGCTACTATAGAGATAGATCAATGCTGCTGTTCATTAACACAAATGGGTATTTGAAAATAATAACAAAAATGCATAAATCAATAAACAACAGATTATGGTATTGCTGACTATTGGGGAGCTGGAAACTTGTTGCCTTAATTTAGACAATGAATAATATTATAAATTAACACTGAATAATGAATTAGAAAATAAGGGAAATGTTTTCCCAGCTTGCAAAACTGTGTTTAGAATTCTTAAAGTCAAGGTTTTGGAATGGTCCAGTTCTGGGAGAACTTTACTATGACAACTGAAATATGAACCATTTTTCCTGCCACACCAGCTGGTTTTTGCTGTTCAAACAGCAGGTTGAATGAGATCATTAGAAACCCCCTAATTTTATTCTTGTAGGTACACTGATTTTCAGCTAGAGAATAAAATATGCTGTATTCTTAGATTAATTAAGTTTTTTCAGAACTATGAACTTGGTTAATCTGGTCATATTCTAAAAAAGAGTACAGAAATAGTTTTATATGTGGTGTACATTTCCATTGCCTTTCTCAAAACATCAACTGCACTTCTGTGTTTAATTCTTGCCAGAACATTTCAAAGTAAGCACATAAAAGGATTGGTTTTAGTTCAGATGAGCAACATAAATTGTAAAATATTTGGAAAGTAAGACTTGTGAGGAGTGGTTAAAAGAAGTAATATAGTCTTTGTACAACATAGACTGGGGAGACTTGATAAACAGGGGAGAGATCAGTTATTCTCATTTGTCATTGAGTACAATGAAGAAGTAATGGGCTTGAGTTGCAGCTGGGGAAAAATAGCGTAAATGTTAAGAATAAGTACATAACTGCGAGAACAGTTAGTCGATAGATAACTTTGCCAAGGGAGGTTGAGTTTGTAGAGATGTACAAGGCTTGGTATAACAATACATATTGGACTAAAAGCTCATTCCAACCACAAAGATTGGTATCCATACTGCATGCTTTTTGTAGCATATAATCCATAACAAAGAATGGCAAATAAAGGCAGAATCTGGTAAGTATTCCTCTTAGAAATTGGGCACTGCTAAATCTCTTACCTGAATATTTATTTGGCTCAGTGGATATGAAATAGGTGAGAAGATATAAAGAAGGTCAATTAAGTCAAATGTTCTGTTGCATCATACTGTGGAAAAAATATAATCATCAATCCAAGAGACTAAAACTGGAATCAGAATATATTACAGATGCTCTAATTTACTCCTCTATAAACCAGTAAGGAATAAAGTGATGATTGATTCTATTTCTTTGCTGTCAGAGGGCATGTCTACACATGCATTAATGCACTTTTTCTAATGTGTATTAAATTTGGCACTCCCAATGTGAGGTACTAAATTAATGCGTATTAGGTTACATTAATGTGCAGTGGCACATTTGCATGCTTTTTTAGTGATGCAGTAGATTATTTTACTGCACATTAGCATAATGTCATGGTTCTTTATGTGATGCTTTAATGCACAATAAAATAGTCTATTGTTCACTAAAGTGCATGTGCAGATATGCCAAGAGAGAGTTATTACACATGAGCAAAATTCGAATTTGAATTTTTCAAAATTCAAAAGGAAAATCTAATAAGGTTAAGTTTCATTGCATAACTGCTGGTACTTCCAAGTTTAAGTCAGGAATTGAATCTCTTGAATTATTATAGCTTATTCTGAAATAAGTGCAAACCCCAACTTTTTGAACCTGGAAAAAAAAGTTTTATGTTCATTCTATATGTAGTTTCAGATAAGAATTTTGGTGAATTATTATTTAAATAAAGCCAATTATCACATTTCTATATACAAAATCCTTTGCCTGAAATTATCCAAAATTTCATCCTAATCTATTATAATGACCATATTAATATAAATTAACATAGATATGCATTATATTTATATAATATGTTCAAAACTACAGCATTTACAGCAAGGGAGGATGTAATTTTAAATTATTTATGATGCTTTCTCTTGTAATTATTTGAACATACTTCCTTTGGGCCTGAAACATTCCAAAATATGTGAGCAAATTGTGGTTTGGTTGATTTATTTATTAATTTAAAGTAAATTTTTAAACTGTTCCTGTGTTTTAAAAATCTCTTGCGATGTGCTGGAAACACAGTACCATAACAAGGGAGGGATGAGCAAAGCACCATCCCTGGGCACTGACTATGAGGGGGTGCTAGAATCATTTTTGCTGGCAGTCTTTCCCACAGTTGGGGCAGCTCTACACTATCCGTACCTGCCATAGGAGTCAAGTAACTCAGTGCTGTACCAAGCAGTATATTTGGGGGAGCAAGATGAGTGGAAAAAATGGGCTGGTTCTCTCTCCTTCCCCCCACTGCCAGGGAGCCTTTGCCAGAATAAACAACAGCACTGCATCTGTTATACGTGTATCCGGACTGGAGGGGCTGGATACCAAGACCAGCTTCCAGGGAGTTCAGCCCTGGGACAGCAGTGGGGGAGGCTGCTACCAGAGCTGATGTTGCTACAGCACCAGCAGTAGCTGTTACAGCAGTAGCTCAATCAAGTAAGACTTCTCTACTCTTTACCCACACCCATCTCTCAAGTGGTCTGCATATCATCACATACCCTTACTTACCCTGCACACCCTGTGCTATGCCACTGCCCCAGGTACTCAGTGAATTTGCTACACCTCTGCTGGACTACCCAAAGTAGGCCTTGAAACTGAACTGATACACCAATTGGATAAGTACTCTAAACTTCTTTCTGTTTAGTAGACTGCTTGGCATACCTACCTGAATAGTTCTGAGGATTCTTTGTACATTGATTTGTTTTTGTTCCCATTTTGTTTCTGTTTTTTTTTTTCATTTGCAAGCCTACTGGCAACAGCCTTAATAATTCTGTAGTAGTGTGTGATAGAGCATGAATTATTTGTTCTTTCCTTTTAAATTTATTTTGTCAGGTCACTATGCAGTTTAGCTCCAAAAATACTCTAGAATGTAGTGTGTACCTCTTTTAGACGAACACAAACTAATAATGGGCTAATTTCCAAGGGCATAATTTTGTCTGTGTCTATCATGTACATACACATTTCTGAATACTTACGAGGAGATTGGGATTTGCACTTGTAAACCTAAACTTGCTTGTATGTATTGGATGTTGTCTGCATGAATTAAATGTCAACTAAGCCATCCTGCTGAAAATCTATTGAATGACAACTAATGAATTACCAATTCAAAGGGAAACATGATTGGAAGGAAATGGCTAAAATTATTTCTGAAAATAATATTAATGAAAAAAAATTAAGTGTATTATGTGTTGTAGTGCACTTGCTATCTTATCCTAGGAATGTTCTTTGCATGCTAGTCATTGCCAGACTCAGTCCAGACCCCCTACCAGAACAGTATTAACTCTTAGTCACAGGGATAACTGTTGTTCTTAAACAGTTTTATCAGCCCTTGGAGTATTGTTAAAACAAGCAAATGTTAAATGTTAATCTTTATTGGCCTGTGAACTTAATTATGCATAACCATGAAGAGTTCATTTTTTAATTAAATAGCTCCCCATTCATTACTTATAATTTTCTCAAAGGAACAGGAGTAAAGAGGGTCAAAGTCTGCTGTATCTCTTGCTGTTCATTTAAATTAGCACATCTACTGATCATAGGTATACTTGTTGTGCCAAATGTGCAAATATCTGCATGTTAAAGAAGTGGAAGTGCTACTTGAGTTGTAGTGGGATTAAGGATTCTTGGATGAACAGCATGTCTATTTTCAGGGTTTGTGAGTAGTCTAGGCATTATCGCTATACTTTATGAGGTAAGGCAACTACTAGAATTCAGGAACAACAAAAGACCCCTTCCAAAACGATATATTTTGTGTGTGTATGTAACTGTGTGTGTGTGTGTATGTGTAGTGTGTGTGTGTGTGTCTCTAAAAAAATATATATCTCCATTTCTTGAATTATCTAGAACAGAACGATATAACAATATAAAAAGAGGTGTTGGAGGAAAGGACTGAGGTAGATTTTCTTTCACCATTTGTGCAACTTCTATTAAAAGAAACTCGTTATTTGAGAAGTCATGAACTTTTACTCACTTGAATAATCTGTGCTCATTTTGTTATCCCACAGAGATCAATTGAACTACTTTTGTGAATAAGGATTACTCACTTGAGTAAGAGATTACAAAAAGTACTTATAGGGTTATAGAACTTATAGGCATAACACTTAACTGGAATAAAGTTTGCCTGTTTCCATTTTAAAGGGTTTTTTTCAACTGTTTATATCTTCTTCAGATTTGTACCTTTCAGTTTGAAATATTTCAATTTTGGTGTCTGCCAACTACTTTTTAATTTAATTTAATTTAATTTAATTTAATTTTTAAATGAGAGAAAAAACTTCTGAATGTTGAAAACAAAGTACTATTAGCATTAAAAAAATTCTGGATGTACTTTGATTGCAAAATGCATCTGACTGGAAGGCCTAGTGGCAACATGGTGGGGCTATTCAGGGTAACTCCTATAAAATACAGCAATGTTGCAAACTCCAAAGTAAGCTGAGTATAGTGTGCATCCAGACTCTGGCCACCCCTGCCTAGCTTCATTGGTTGAGCAAAGGCTAAGGTATATCACCCTGACAGAAATGTGCCCTCACTGAGGCTTTAGGCAATCAACACTAGTTCTTATCTGTTGCTCCCTGGCAGAAGCTACAGCCTCAAGTCATGGAACATATGGACTTAGTCTGGCCTTTGGATTCTGTCTCAGTGACCTAAATCTAACGGTTTGGGGCAGTTTTCACTCCTCCATGCTCTTGCCTATGTGTACACATTGACGGTCTTGGTGTGATGGTCAAAGGACTCCATACAAGCAAATTTATCAGGCATCTGACTAGATCTTTTATGTATACATCATGATCTACAGGGTCATAACTCTGCCTACTATAAAACAATTCACTATTTATATATAGCATTTAATTTAGGATTGATTTAGAGGCAAGGCTTGAAAAGAAAGGAGAGAGAATATGTAGAGCAAATTATTATTAGTATGTTACACTATTTTTAAACAGGTAATTGCTATCAATGCTCCAGAATTCTGTTTCAGCAGTTTGTAGCTTTATAAGAATGAGTCTTAAACATGATGGCTTCATGCCATTTGTGCTTTGCTGTTGGGATGGTCTCCTTTTCTAGACAACAAACTTTCCCAGTTGTGAGTGTTCATCTGGAAAGGGCTGAAAAGAGATGCATACTATGTGAGATAAAACACATGCATATTCTTTTATTGCATTTATCTTGTTCTTCATGCCTTCAAATACTCGTGAATACAGTTTTTGATCTGTCTGAAGTCATCTTAAATCTTACTTTAATTTAAACATATGTAATAAAAAGAACATAACTAATTTACCCTAAACTGTACTGTTACACTCATTCCCCTTCATTAGGGTTATTTGCATTCTATTACAGACTCCTAACTCCACCTTTTTAATAGTTTTGCTTACTTCTAGTTGTTTCCCTTTTCTTATTCTGGGAAGATTCTTATTCTGGGAAGATTCAAAGGGCTTGTGTACACTCCAGTGCAGTGTTGGAGGTATCTGAACCAGCACAG
Organism: Caiman crocodilus; assembly: GCA_030014935.1. NCBI lineage: Eukaryota > Metazoa > Chordata > Crocodylia > Alligatoridae > Caiman > Caiman crocodilus. Next base: position 54,662,031 of record JAGPOW010003316.1, on the reverse strand, counting down.
ACATTAGAGATGGTCTAGCTACACTAGCACAGAGCTCCTTATGGGCTCTTGCTAGCTTCTGATCACTAGGGCCATGTGTAGACAAAAGGAGAGGCATGTGTGCACAACACTATAAAGCAGGCTAAATGCTTCCGTACCTTTTCAGTGGTGTTGATGTTTGCATGCCTCAGCAGTGCATTAATTCTGCTGTAGGAAATTTGGCAGCATAATGCACTTTAAATGACTTGGGGTGCAGCAAACTTAAACTCCTTCAAGTTCACAGCCACGGAGTGAAACACCAGGCTCTGTGCAGCTCCACAGCTCTGCAGGAAGCCCTGCAGGCAGCCTGGCAACAGCCTGGGAAAGCAGGCTCCACCCAAGAAAAGTGGCGAGCCTGATCTCCCTGCCTCACACCCCGCTTGAGCCTGCCTGCCTGCCTGCCTGAGGTGTGCAGGGGCCCACTGCTTCCCTTCGCAGCTGCAGTGCCCCCCCAGAACCATCTGAGCCAGGTGCCTGCGGGAGGGTGCCACCTGGGAGGGAGCCACCGCTGCCATGGAGGGAAGCACCGGTAGCCCAGGGACCACATCTCCTGCTGGTAACTTGCCCTCTCTTTCCCACTGGAGAGGCAGGTAAGTTAGCAGGGTACGTGCATGTCATGGGGGTTTAATTAGCCCTAAATTGAAGAGGTGTTTTTTAAAACCCACTGCTTCCATTTAGGGCTGCCATTTCATCTACATGATTAACAGGATAGCAAGAACTCTTGAACTATTAGTTCATTCCTGGACCTTACTTTTTCCTCAGAGGCTTAAATAGTTTTTACCCCTCACTGTGTTTCCAAGCATTTTGTTAATTCAACATGAAGGCAAAAAAATTACAACTGGTCCTAAGTTTTCTTTTATGTTATGGAAGCCTGGTAAGTCACACACTGCGTAGATGAGCCTTTTATGTCTTAGTTTCTTCCCTGGGAACTCCTGTGTATCTCCTCTGTTTCCTGCATTGGTTGTACATCTCAGGCCTCATGCACATTTTCTTCTGGGAACATTTTTATATAAGTCTTATGTTTCAGGTAGTTGCTGTAAAACAGCTCCACTCTTTAGGCTAGACAAGTAATCCTTTTGTTTCATTTAAGTGTTGATTCTAGGTAGTCCATTTCATGGCTGAGCAAATCACTATTATCCTCACTGGCAGGCAAGCACCTAGGCACTTTTGAAAACCCTTCTGCACACCTGGCTACCTCTTAAAGGTGTTTATATGTCTTTAGAAATCTGGCTCTAGCTCTAGATTTTCCATGAATTTACATAGAGAATTGGTTATTTTGAGTTGGGGTAGCATCTAAAACCTTTTTCCCTGGAAGTGAATATATAAATATTAAATTTATGATTTCATCTGGCATTTTAGCAAAGATATTTAATGATCAATACATGTGTCTCAGCAGATACATGCATATGGACACCCCTATGTGTGCCCATATAAGGGTATCCTTGGTACTCAGAACCTTGACTGAATATATGAATCAGTGCTAAAAATACAGTTTAATTACTTTTTGATGCTTTGTGATTGACAGAACATATGTGACAGAGATTAGCTATCATAATGTGTTAAAAATGTTCTGAAATTTCTACTGGAATGTGTAATTTGACTGTTTTAATGTGCACATTTTGCTGAACCAGCACAATTAGTGACTTCAGAAAAGAGTACAATTTAAAGAGCAGAATCCGCTTTTGATCATCACTTTGAAAACTTCATTAGCACATTTTTATTCTGAGCTGCAGCTGCTTCTCTTTAGTGATAGAAAGTAATCAACCAAAATGTAAACTCATACTTCTGAGGACTATGCAGCAGAATCAAAGTATCAATACATTTCTGGTGCATCTTTAAGGCACATTCAAATAAGGAAACAAACATATTATTTTAGGTATAGCATAATACTCTTCACTGGCATGCAACTTTATTAAAAATAACACATAAAAGCCAATATTTGTAATGATTATCAATAAAAAAATGTTTCCTCAGTAGTAAATGAACAGGTAATAGACGCTTCCATGTTGTACACATGATAAAACAGCTTTGCAAAGAAGGTAAGCCATTTAGCCTTTTAATTACCTTTTTGTCTTCAGTTGAGGTCATTAATGTGTCTTCTGTGATGTATGGTAATTCATTAATAGAAACCAACTGTATAATTTTTATCTCTTGGATGCATTGAGCTAGCCGCATAATTGTGACTGGGAAAGCGCTAAAAAAAGACAGTGAACAAATGGAGTAGGAGTTGGAGAACATCTCTTGATTTCTATTGAATAATTTGTATGCATAATTCGGTGGCAAAATGGTAAATGTGATCATAGGCTGCAAAAAATAGCATTACATCACAGATAAAGACACTCATGAGAACATGTTCCACAGCAGATTCAATTCTTAACACCTTGTTGCATGAAAAAATAGTGTAAATTGAAATAAATTAATAGAAAAGTATAATCCCAAATTCTAGACCTTCTGGAATAATATATTTTCAGGTTTTTTAAGAGTGAGACAGGAAATGGGACTTAAGGAAGAAAGAGGAGGGAATATTCTCTACCCTGGCTAAATTTGGTTATTCCAATTAGAAGCCTTTGTTCTCAGAGTCTCAGGATGCATCTACACTGCATTCTGCTGGCTTGGGTAGGGGTAGCAGGGGATATGTAGCTGGGTATCTTAAACTTGTAATACTATTACTATTATTGTATTTATATTTTGGACTACTATATTCTTTTTCATATGTAGACCTGGCATTTCCTTAGTGCCCCTAGACTGTCTACAGGGAATAACCATTTTTACTGTCACATAATTCCATAGCTGCCAGATTTCAAATGCCACCATTTTAAATTCAGTTTATCAGAATCATTTAGCTAATGCCCTCTATGCTGCTCCACCTCTGGGCTCATAAAAAGCAACCTGTGCCCTACCTAACCAAAACTTTCTTCCATGGGAAATTGTATAGTCCATGCTAAGGTGTGTTAGACTCTGATCAGTACCCAAGCTACTTAGCTTAGGTATATATGAAGACGTTTACTACACTGAGCTCTCCGTTTTGACAGCAGAATAAATGTAAATTATGAAGTGGATGGCATAATGAACATAGAAAATGTGGTAACAGTGTAAAATCAGCTTAATTTAATCTAAAAATTAGTAACATAGAGGGTAATTATCCTAAAAAAAATCACTTCAACTTAATTTTAACTGTCACACAATTTCCCCACAAGAGTGGTCTAGAGTCAAAGACACCCATTTTAGTATTTAGTTCTAGTTTGTGCAGAATGTGCGTGGCCTTGTTTATAAGTTTCCAGAATTAACATTTTGACATTTCTCAGTGTCTGCCAGAATGCTAATATGAATCATTATTGCAGAAAGACATTCATTTTGGTATTGCTTTGTAGTTTTTAATGGAAATCAAGTAAACCAGTGCAGTGGAGAGACTGTTTTTCTTTTCCATTCTGCCCTTCCTATATTTATTTTTGCTGTATATCTGCTTAGCCAGCTTAGTCCAAGTCACTGAAGTTCCACAGTTAAGATGTGTTGTGCAGAAATAATCTTCACAAATATCATATTATTTTATCAGCAAACAAAAAAAGAAGCTGCAGAGACAGCAGCCTGGAATGTTAAACTAAGATAAAACCCAAAATCCATTTGCTGCATGTTAATTTGCTCTCTCATAGTATCCTGAAAAATGCCGCCTTTTGTCATTTCTTATAAATGAAAAGTCTGCCTACCACCAATTGTCATTGTAAGTGCTTAGCCAAACTCTAGCTTCAGTTATTATTCAGTATTAACCTATACAGTAACATGGTTCACATTGTTTCCTCTTTCAGTTCACTCTCATGTACAAACTGGGTACCTTTAATGTACATGTTAAAATACTACTTTGGTAAAGAATGATTGAATGTTTTCAATCCAGAATTTAAGTCTAGAATTTTCCTATCCCTGCTGTGCTGAGAAATGAGTATCAGAAATTACCAGGGGTTGAAGATCTAATCTTTTGCTAAGCAAATAACAGAATCCTAAAAAACAGGACTGGGTAGGTCTTTGTGAGATCATTGAGTCCTCCTGCTTCCCAAGGCAGGATCAAATAGCTTCTGGTGATTGTTTCTTTGATATAATGGGAGCCAACCTTTTTGGCAGGTGTGCCACAAATGAAATCCCACCCCCTCTCCAACAGCCACTCCAGTCCTCTTCTCATTCCTGATCTGCTGCTCTGCTTTCTGTTTCCTGACTTCCCTGATCTATTGTGTGCCACACACAGAAGCTTCCTGTGACACTTGTCATGACTGCCACATGTTAGCCACCTCTGTTATAAAGAAAAATGATTTCACAACCTCTCCAGGTCCAGTGCTTTGCCTACCTTTAAGTTAACACATTCTTTCTATAATATCTTCCTTAAACTGAATACATTTACTTTTTTAGTCTTACTTCTTAGATTGTTTTATAGGACTCTGCTCATTTTTTATTGATCTCCTTCATACTTTCTCTACATCTGGAAGAGTAGTGCCCAAAACTGGACACAGTACTCCAGCTGAGGGGAAAGATTATTTAATGTATTTGGATTTTGCAACTCCTGTTTTTACATCTAGTAAAGAGTTGGCTTTTTTTTTCACTGTGAAAATAACTCATATTCTGTTTGTGACCTACAGTAACCCTCACTTTGTTCTCTAAAAAACTGCTGCTGGGCCATTGTTCTCTCTTTTTTATTATTTGTGTATTCCTATTTAAAAGCTGCATTTGCTCTTGTTCTTAATGAAGTTCACTCTATTTATTTCAGACTATTTTTCCAATTTATCAAAATCATTTTGTATTCTAATCTTGTGTTGCAAAGCTCAGTCTCACCTGCTGATTTAATGAGTAAGCTCTGTTCTGTCATCCAAGTCATAAATGAAAATACTGAACAATGCCAGACCCATGATAGACTCGTACAGAATTCCACTCATTACATCTTTCCATTGGAGAGCAAGCCATTAATAACTGAGTACACTCAACTGGGCACTCCGTCTAGACAATATTTCTCTACTTTTTTTATATATCCAAACACTTCAAAATTTCAAGGGGAAAAATTGATAAATATTTCTAGGTGTTTACAATAAGTTGAAAAATCATTCTAGTTTCTTTCCTTGAGCTGAAGTTAGCCTGACTGGTCTACAGTTCCTCAAGCCCTCTATCCTCTCCCCTTTGCTTTAAAAATAGGTCCCATCTTTGCCCTTTTCAAGTCTTCTGGAACACCACCCATCCTTCGCGAGCTGTCAAAGATAAACACTAACAGCTCTAAGACTGATTTATCCAGTAGCATCCAAACACTTCAAGTTTGCAGGAAGAAAATACAGTTTTAGGTATAAAGTGGAGAACATTCATAAATCAAATGAACTTGATTAGTGTCTACTCTTCTGTGCTGTCCTATTAGCATTTATGTGCAAGATCATACATGATAAAATTTTCCCAGTCCATTTAGTATAAAATGACTGGTTAAATCTGTCCTTCCTTTGCCATTCTTTCCATGTTTTCCCCTTTTTTAACTGCTGAAATTTATTTTCATTTTTAGGTCTACTTAGATCATCTGAGTATCAGATGTAAATGTACATTATAAAATAAGGCTATGCAGACATACTGTATATAAAACATAATATACTTGGTTGAATATGTTATCAATAGCAAGGATATCATTTCTGATATCATTACCTTTTAAGATGACCTGTGTGTTATTTAGAATAGATCCCACTGAAATCCAAGTAAGATTTTAATTAGCTGAAGTGTATGAGAGCATAAAAAGTGCGATACTGTGTCAGACCTTGTAGCCTAGTATCCTGTCTCTGATAATGGCAAGACTGGATGCTTTAGACAAAGAGCATTCAACCAGATAGATCTGGAGTGATTTATCCCCTATCCTTTATCCTCCCTAGCATCCATTATTTTTGGTTTAGAGATTCCATAGGAAACATTTCCAACAATTCTGTTTAACAGCTACCAATAGTTCATTAAGATGTCTAGTCCCCTTTTGGACCTGGCTATGCATTCTGGCCTACAGCCTCCTGTGGCAATGAACTCCACAAGTTAACTATGCATTGCATAAAAAAAGTAATTTCTCTTTTTAGTTTTAAACCTATCTCCTACTAATTTCAGTGGCTACCCCCCTAGTTCTAGTATCTAGGACTTGACACATAGCAGTTCCCTGTTCTCACCCCTCCATCATTTTATAGACCTATCATCCTCCCTCAGCCTTCTCTTTTCCAAACTGAACAGTCCTAGCCTTCTTCATGTCTCCTGTTATAGCAATTGCCATATGGCAAATCTGTGCCGTGATTTTTTTGGTTGCCCTTTTCTGCACCTTTGCCAATTCTATTACATCTTTTTCGAGATGCAGAGACCAGAACTGTACAAACTATCCAAGATGTGGGCACATCATGGATTTGTATAATGGTATGATGATGTTCTTCATTTTGTTTCCAATTCCCTTCATAATAATTCCCAACATTTTATTGGGTTTTTGTTTTTTTTTTGGTTGCAGCAGTATATGGAGCTGATGTTTTCAGAGAACTATCTAAATGACTCCAAGGTCTGTTTTCTGAGTCATAACAGTTAGTCCAGAACCCCAGCATTGTGTATGTATAGTTAAGGTTGCTTTCTCCAAGGTGCTTTACCTTGCACTTGTCAACACTGATTTTTATCTGCCTTCTTTTTTTTGCCCACTCATATAGCTTGGTAAGAAATTTCTGCAGGTCCTCTCCATTGATATGAGACTTGAATACTCAGAATACTTTGGTATCATTTTTAAACTTGGAGATTTCACTGTGCCCCCTCATTGATGAAAATGTTGAACAAAACTGGGCCTAACACAGAGCCCTGAGTGCCCCATTTTTTATTTCCCTCCACCCTGAAAAGTGACTATTTAGCCTTACCCTTCATTTCCTTTCTTTTCTTTCAGTTTACAAAAAACACTCTGACTCTTGCCCAACAGATCATAGTTGTTCACATGACTACTGATTTTATTCTTTATTATAGATTTTTCCAACTTTCCAGGGATAGAAATAAGATTCACTGGGGGCATCTACACAAGATGCTAACTGCACACTAACTTAATAACACTGTGCAGTAGCATGCTGGGCAAAACTCATGCTAATATGCTACTGAGCAGTAGTATTAGGCTACTGCACAGTTAGTGCCTCTAGAAAACTGTGAGCCGATGCCATTTGTACTTGATTTAGTACTTTGATTTAGTACTTGGTTATGCAGGTACTAATCTTAATGTGCAGTAACTATGGCACATTAATGAAAATGTAGATGCACCCACTGGTATGTAGGTCCCAGGATCATCCTTGAAGCTCTTTTTGAAGATGGATATTGTGTGGCATAGGAATCTCCAACTTCATCTATGGTCAGGTTTACGTGATCTAATTCTTCACACCTATCTGCTAGGAAGAACTGATCAAATATTCAAGTTTCCACAGTATCTCCTGTGGTAAAAACCAATGCAAAGAATTAATTCAAATTGTCTGCTATGGTTTTATAATCCCTGAATGCACCTTTTACATCTTGATCATTTAACAATCCACTGATTCTCTGGCTAGCTTTCTGCTTCTCATGTATTTTTAAAAGGTTTTATGATTAACTTTAACATCTTTTGATAGATGCTTTTCAAACTTTTTTATCCTGCCTTATTTTGCTTTTATATTTGACTTGCCGGAGTTTATGAGCTTTCCTGTTTTCCTAAAATGGGGATGCCTACCATTTTTTTTGAAGATTTTGTTTTTTGTGCTTGAACAGCCCCCTTAACTCTGCTATTATACCATACAGCAATTTTATTGGACCTCTTGGTAACTTTTTTGATTTGTGGTATACAATTTCCCATCTTAAAGTTGTATATTGGTGTGGTGGATTTTTTGATTTACTCCCTCCCATTAGAATGTTGTATGTAAATATATTATAGTCACTATTACAGTGGCCCACTAACAGATCAGTCCTCACCCAGATCCTGTGCGTTGCTCAAGATTAGGTCTAAAATTGCTTCTGTTCTTCTGGGTTCCAGAAGAAGTTGTTGTTAAAAGCAGTCATTTATTACATCCACTATTTTTATTTCCATAACTTGCCCTGATTAAGTGTTCACGTAGTCTATGTGAGAGTAGCTGGAGTCTCCCATTATTACTACTTGCCTGTTATTACTCTGTGCCCGCCTCTGCTTGAGAAGGCGTTCCCGAACTGCTTTCACGTGGGCCACTATGTGGATCAGCCCCGCCTCCGTGGGATGGTTTCCAGAGGGTGCTCCAGGTGTCGGCGGCCGCTCCCTGGAACTCACCCCACGTGGTCCGACCAGGACCTTCAGCGGAGGGGTCCTGCTCTCCGTGGCCTCCAGGGCCAACTCACCTCCGACGGGCGGTCACAGGGCTCCAGCCTCCCCCTACACCCCAGCCAACGCCACCTTAGCTTGCGGGCTTGTCAACCTCTTAGCCCGGGCCTAAGGACTCCTTGTCCCTGGGCCCCGTCACCCCTGCAGGCTCCCCCACCGGTGCTTCTGCCAGCCCTCTCCCCGGCTCCCTCGCCGGACCCTCTGCCAGCTCCCTCCCTGGCTCCCTTGCCGAAGCCTCTGCTGGCTCTCTCCCCAGCTCCCTTGCCAGAGGTTCCCATCCTCGCCTGCCTACCAGCTCCGGTGCAAGCTTCACAGCTGGGCTCCTCATGGCCACCGCCACGGCCTTCCCCAATTCTGCTGCTCCTGGTGCTGCCGCCGTCCGCTCCCTCGTCGTCCGTGTTGCCCCACGGGTGACTGTCGGAGGGCCCCAGCTGCAGTCTGCCTCTGGCGTTCCCTGTTGGGGGCCATGTGCCCTCGGGGCTGCGCTTTATATCCGCTGGGTGGCGCCTCTCCCTGACATCACTTGCCCCCAGCTGGATGCAAGCACGGCTAATGAACCGCGTGGGCGGCCTCTTGGCATGCGCGCCTCTTCCATCCTTGCCTCCTGTGGAGGGTAAGTGATCGCTCCCCCTGGATCTGAGCCGGGGTTCCCCCCTAGCCCCAGTGTCCCTGGGACATACTCATACTATTTGACTGGGATTCTAGCTACTCTGACTTACCTTCACTATTGTCTACAGTTATACTTCTTACTTTGCTATTATCTTTTTCAATAAAGTATAGAATCTGAATGACATCCGTTTTTTGGGGTTTCTTCTATCTGACCTGTGTTTTCTTCTGCACCTGTCAGTTTTTACCACTTTTTAGTTTAAAAACTGTGCTATGATCTTCTTAATTTTTAGTGCCAGCAGTCTGTGGTTCTGTTCTGGTTCAGATGAAACTCATCTTTTCTGTACAGGTTCCTCCTGTCCTGCAAGATCTCCAGTTACCAATAAACCTATCCCCTCTCCCCTGCCACTCCTTTCTGCAATAAACTGGGTACCTGTCACCCAGCTTCTAGACTTCTACCTAAAATTTTTGTTAGTTTTAGAATTTAGTTTGTTCTTTTAGGAAGGTTCTTATCTATTTAGAGTTGCTTTGAATTTACGGATTTAAACCTTCCATTTAAATTTACTTTGCCCTAATTACAATTAAATGTAAGTATTTAAATGTAAATCAAGATTTAAATGCCCAGTTTTAAGTTACTTCAGCTAAGCATGTCTGAACTGAGCCCATATATATTTGTACTGCTTTAACACAAGTAATTATTTAATGCAAATATAGCCTGGGTATACATGGGTATGTACTCACTTCTCCAATTAAAGGGGTTTGTGAGCTGGCAGGTGTGCTGTGGATGAACCTGCAGACTACTGACAGTTTCCCTCTATCCCAAAGGAGCCAAGCCAGGGCAATTTGGAACTTAACTATATACAAATGTATTATGATTTAAATAAGTGCATATTAGATTACAATAAATATAAGCGTATGTACAGATATATATGTATATTAGTATATATTCAGATATATCACTATACACCTTATTCTCTACAATGGGTTACCACCACTGGGGTTTCAGGTACGTGACAGGTAAGTACAGGTAAGCATCAAAGAACGGGTTCCAACAGAGCCCTGGCTAATAGTCATATATGCTATTAAACTACCAACATAGAGTTACACAAAATATAAGATGCAGTGTTACAAAACACGAGGCACTCTCTCACACCATATATGGTGCATAAACATCAACAAAAAACTTGACTCTTCAAAAGTCCCCAAAGCCCAGACTTTCTAAGGCCTTGGCTGCATTCTAGTGACTACTGGCAGGGGAAAACCCTAATGCTCTTGGGCCTTCCACAAACCCCATTGAAGCCTATAACCTCAGAGGGGTTCTCTTTCCCTGAGACCTCCCCTCCAGGAGCCCCTTACTAGCCAGAAGGAATTTTCCTTACCCTGTGGGAATTGTTTTCCCCAGCAACTCATGATTTTGGCATCCAGAATGGCCCTTGGCTCCTCAGGTGCATTGCTTCTCACTTACAGGAGTTTCCTGTGCCTTTGACTCCTTCTGGACCACTCATCTGCTTGAAGCCCCCAAGCACCATCATGTGCTTCCGGGGGCTTTGCCTTCTGCTAAGGGTTGGAGGCCTGAGTTGCCTCCTGCAACACTGGGGCTTGTTCCGCTCCCAGACCCTCCATGCAATGTTGTCTGCACAGGGTTTTTGGCTCTGTGCCAGGGGACCCAGACCTGAGCCTTTGTGAGTGGCTCCCAAGGTCCTGATACCTCCCAGACCACACTGTGCCACACTGTTGGCACTGAGTGCCTGGCCCCAATCCAAGGGTTGCAGACCTGAGCCACCTCAAGTGGCTTCCAGGCTCCTGCTTTGTGTACTGGCCTATACACTGCATTCCTGACTGCACACCAGGGGTTGCAGACCTGAGCTGCCTCATGCAGCTCCCAGGGTTTGGCTCCATGCACCAAGCTGTGCACCGTTCACTGCCCTCGTCTGCAATGGGGCTGGAGATGCAGACACTTGCCACTCCCATTCAGTGAGGGAGGCTTTGGGGCTCTTCAGGGCAACAGGAAAACTGCAGCAGCAGGGTGGAAAACCAATACTACAGTTGCACAGTACAGCCTGGATTAGAATGCCTGGTATTAAATAGTGACTTTGATCAAACAGGCATCTCAGAGACTTGGTGAAAGGATAATCATTGAAATACAGTTACACGAGGTTACAAACTTTATAGGAATAAAAGAGTAGGACATGCAGGTAGAGGAGTGCCAATTCAGGACAGCATGGCTAGGGACAGAAATTACACATAAACTGGTATAAGTGATTGGGAACTGTAACAGAACACAGTGCACATAAACTGGTTTGAAAATGGCCCAAACTGGTTTAAAATAAACCTGGATGAATGTAGTAGCAGATTTCACTGATTTTGTTTAAACTAGTCTATCACAGTTCTGTCCCAGATCCCCGCCTGACTCAAGTTACCTCACAGTCCCCCAGCATTCCAGGTTGCTTTGTACCTCCCCTGCAAACCCTGCCCATCACATGCCAGGTTGGCTAGCTGTAGCTTCAGGCAAGCAGGACTGGCTCCACCCCCCAGGCTGTCACAGGGTTGAGGCGGCACCCCACTTCCTTGAGGGGAAGCACTCCTGTCCTGCAGCCAGTACCCTGGGGTTTACCCATGTGAGGGAAGTCCCACATCCCCACCCCAGTCCAAGTACATCAGCCTTTTCTGTGTCATCTGTTATTGTGTTGTGTCCCACATTCAATAAGGGATCCACACTTTTCCTGATCTTTTTGTTGCTGACATACTTGTAGAAACCCTTTGTTCTTTGCTAGCTCCAAGTCCAGGCGTGTTTTGGCCTTCCTGATTTCATCCCTGCATGCCTGAGCAATACTCTTATACTCCTCCCTAATTGTTTGTCCAAGTTTCCATTTGTAAGCTTCCTTTTTGTGATTTAGCTCACTAAAGAGTTCCCTGCAGAGCCAATCTGATCTTTTGCCATACTTGCTGGTCTTCTTACACATCAGGATGGTTCATTCCTGCTTCTTCAGTAAGGTTTCTTTATAATACAAACAACTCTTCTGGACTCCTTTCTCTCTTAGACAGGTCTCCCAGGGGATCATGCCCATTAAGTCCCTGACAGAGTCAAAATCTGCTTTTCTGAAGCCCAGGATCCTTATTCTGCTGCTCTCCTTCCTTCCATTGCTCGAGATCCTGAACTCAATCATCTTGTGGTAGCTGCTGCCCAAGTTGTTGTCCACTTCTACATTCCCACTAATTCTTCCCTGTTTGTGATCAGTAGGTCAAAAACAGCATGGCCCCGCCCGGGGGCCCCCCCCCCCCCCGCGGGGGGGGGGGGGGGGGGGGGGGGGGGGGAGAGGGGGGGGGTGGGGGTGGGGGGGTGGGGGGGGGGGGGGGTG
>JAGPOW010003316.1:54591534-54649628 GCA_030014935.1 Caiman crocodilus | reverse complement strand
CTGAACTCAATCAACTTGTGGTAGCGGCTGCCCAAGTTTTTTTCCAATTATAAATGCCCACTAATACTACCCTGTTTTGGATCAGTAGTTCAAAAACATCATGGCCCCTCCCTGCCCACCCCCCCCCGATGGGTCTAGGCTGCTGTGTGATCATGTTAAAAATGGCTGAAATATGGATGGGTGTAGTATCAGACGTAACTGATTTAGGTTACATTGTTTTATTGACCCTCTGGCCCAGATCCGTCCATATTCAAGTTAACTTACAGTTCCCCAGGGTCCGTGTGTCCCATGCAGAGTGGGGTGGGCTAGCCTTGGTCTAAGCTGTTTGCTTCAGCCAAGCAGGGAGGCATGCTCTAGTGCCCCTGATCCTGGCCTGGATAACTGCAGGCATGTGGCTGCATTTCTAGAATCAAAAGTGAATATTAGGTCATGACCTAATATTACCTAAAGTTATTTCGGGGAGCAAAAGAAGGAATGTTCATATCATTGTAGGAAATGATCATTTTCTGATCGTTTTCTTTCATCTGAGAAGTTTACTGGTGTTTTCATGACTACATTTACATTATGCTTTTTTTAAAACATTATTTTTAATCTACAATCCACTCTCTAAAACTTTTTTTTTTTAAAGCAAATCAGTTAATAACCTCGGTGAGGAGCTGCTCTGGCCATTTTCTACTGCTGTCAGTAGAAAAGAAAATATTATTATGCAGATGAAATCACACTGGAAGTCCAATGAGAATTAAATTTTACATGCCATGAATGCAATAATATGTTTACGTTGGTTCTTAAAGAGGTTTCCAAAAATGTCATTACAGAGTTTTTATTTCCAATAATTCACTTCAGAGATGAAAACTGCTTTAAAACGGAGCGGGTATAACAGTCCTAAAAGATATCTATTGGAATTCTGAGCTAATAAATGAAGAGGGTTAGTTGTTTATCTGAGGGACTATTCTATACAAAAGCTTTAAATGAAAATGGAAATGTTCCAGGCGTTATGAAGTATAGGATGAAAAAAAGAGACAAAATGAAATATTTTCTCATTTAGTGAAGAATTTATCTTTTTTTTTTTGACAAATTTGACTTTCTGGGTCAGTGGAGGGTTCTGGTTTAGGTTTTTGAAATGCATATGTTCAATGAAATCATCATGCCACTCTAACAATAAATATAAAGTAAACTATATATGCTGTTAAATTTGGTACTCTTCTAAAAGACCTTTGACGGGGCCTGCCATGTGAGTAGTTGGCTATTGCAGTCCCCCCCCCCTTTAATATAGTCATTCATTTTCATAACTTGCTTGTAAACAAATGTAAAGTTTACAATGAAGGCTGATAGGGGTGGGAGTGGGGGTCAAACAACATTCATTTATAAAGTGCTATCTAGTGGGGTTTTGTCTATTAAACAGATAATAATATTCTATCCCAAGGCCTGGATCCTGTAGCCATAAGTGAGGAAAAAATTGTGTATCTTATGTCAGAGCCTCACCAGTGATGATAAGACTCTGGATACACATTCCATTCTTTGTCTTTTTTAAAGACAACTGTCATTTGCATTTGTAGGCAGTATATGAAATATGCTGAGTAGTGTGCCTATAGCTGAAGTCTTCCTGTGAAAGTAAAAAGCATTAGCTTAGCTTGTTTCTCAGATCATAAAAGGAGAACCTGAGGGAACAGCACTACTTGTTCATTCTCCAGCTCAGAGAGAGGAGAGAGTGACTCTAACAGCCACCTCTTAAGAACTGGCATCCATTAGGTTCCAGTTGTCCCAGCTGAGCCTAATTTAAGGAGTCTCAGGTGTGGCAATTCTCAGCCTGCAGAAGCTAAGACAGAGTGGATATTCCACACTAACAGAACTGCAGTGGACTCCTCACTTTTACTTCAAATAGAAGCTGCTATAATTAGGTGGGATGGTTGGGATAATCCAATAGTTAAAATCCAGAGCTTAAGTCCAAGAGAGTCTGAAGGGATTTTTAGACAGTAATTTATTAGACAGTTGTAATTTATTGGTTTTTATACCCCTTATTAATAAATATATATAATTTTAAATTGCTACCATTTCCTGTGACTGCTGCTTCCAGGTGCTTCCAAGCAGGCAGTGCTCCATAATTAAAAAAAAATAACATCTCCTTTGTCTTCTTTGTAACAAGGGTCTGTGCCATGGGGACTCCTATCCCCCATGCAGTTACAATGTATCATGGTTTAATTTTGATGTAATGTGAACAGAATTTTTTACATATATCATGACTCCTCTTAATATCTGCAATTTACTTTTTCCTTTACAGCAGTCCTATATACTGCATAGATATACAGTAGTATATGCATATGAACTTGTATCTAGGAAAAGGTGAAAAGTTTTCTGGGTTAATACGCTATCCCAAGTTTCTATTGCAGAAGATGAAGAAAGAAAGTATCTGAGTTCAGCAGCATCACAATTTATTTATTTTTAAAATCCCTTTTCTCTTATACTCCATTTGCAACATCTTTTAATTCTTACTCAGACAACATCTTTGCTATTCTTATTTGGTGCCAAGTTTATGTCTGGCATTTGATACTAAACTTTATTCCTAAGAATATTTTATTTGAAATTGTTTCATCAGAAATTCCCATATTACTGATTTTTTTTTGACATGTGATCTATAACGTCAGCAGAAGAACAGACTGTTCAGACTATGGTGTGTTTATGCTTTTTGTCTATACTCCCGCCTTGATCAAGTCTTTGTACATGATCAAGATTTGAATCAAGAATTGCATGATTCAGGTTTCCATTTAGGATTTATGTTTGCTTTATTTTACATTCTGATTAAGAAGGTTCCTGGATTAAAAGGCAATTTTCTCATAATTACATCTGGGGGGGAGAGGGGACCATGAACAAAGATGTCTAAACTGAAAAAGATCCCATTGAAATTAATGAGAACCTCTTTATTGTTTTGTTGGTTTTAGGATTAGTGTGGCCAGTAGAAAATGGTGTTATACAAGCTCACATTTTCTAGACATTTTGAGGATGCATCCTTAGTGGCTAGAACACTAATCTATGATTTGGGAAATCTGGGCTCACCCAGGCTTTGCCACAGACTTCTTTTTATCTTACTTGAGATATGTCAGTTAGCTTCTCTGAAATGGGGATGATAAGTACTTCCACTTTCCACAAGTGGTATATGAGAATAAATGCGTTCATAATTGTGAGGAGCTCAGCTACAGACTATATATTTATGGCATTATTAATGTGTGAATTGCAGCATGGATTGCCACATGACGTGTTCAGCCAATTTATGACACCATAGAAAAGCCAACCAGCTACAAAAGATGTTCCATATATAATATAAAATATTGCAGCTGGTTTGTATAGTGTCTTAAATTGAATGTGTGACGTGTTCTAGATCTGAGAGTGTCATGCTGACAATCAGCTGAGCATCAGGATGGGTCACCAGCAGCCCCAGGATACAGGATGCAGCCAACCCCAGTCTGATCTGTGGAATCAGGTTGTGGACAGCCGTACATCCCAATTCAGCCCCTACAGTCACACAGTTAGGATATGGGGAATTATGTGCCTATCCCAAATAATGGAAATCCTTCCACGAAGGAGGCATGAATTTTGGGATGGGGCATATTACTTCTCAGATCCAATCTTGACATTTATTTTAACATCTGCCAAAGGCCTAAGGTAATGGGGAACACAGACATTTTGAATACCAGCCTTAAACATTCAACTTTTTACTTACTGATCATTTTGTCTTTTTATAACACTGCTGTGCTGCTAATATCCTAGGACAGGGATTGTCACCTGGGGGTATGCATAACCCCAAGGGTACTTGGGAGGGCCCTAGGGAATATGCGGGTGGGCGGGTGGGCATGGAGCACCACCACCCCGCACCTCCACCTCCCAGGATCAGGGCTGGGGGAATACAGGGTTGAGGGGAAGCTTGCATGAGGTGGCTGCTGTCACTTCCCACCACCCCGCGCTGCTACCTCTTCGTGTCCAGCCATGTACCATCCCCATTCCACATCTGGCCCCCAGGGGTACATTTACTAAAAAAGTTTAAAAGCCCCTTTCCTAGGAGTATCATTGCACTGAAATCCAACATGAAATGTATACCTCATATATTTGGTACCAAGGTATCATGAAATGATTTTTTGGAAATTCTAGATGTTCCATGCTACTTTTATGTTCACATGCACCACATCCAATATGACTTACAACCAACTCTTTCCTAAGGCTAAGTTTCCACATAACTGGTTGCATGGTATGAATTTGGAAGTTTTATAGAAGGATGGCCAGCATTATTTTTTACCACCAGTGTGGATGGGCTTACATATATTGCATTTTAGAACCTTTTTTTTGAGATGGAGTTCCAGACTTCGATGGTCTCAGAAAGTGAACTGGCCTTTGTTTTTTAGGCTCCAGGGGTACAAGACTAAACGTTATTTTTTTTTAGTTTTGTTTAGGTTTGTTGTTATAATTGCTACTATCCACAGTTTGAAGAAAATAAATTATGTGTTCATTAGGCAAAAAATGCCAGTGTCAGCTCTGTTTACACCTCTCAGGTTATGTGCATGCTTTCTTGTGGAAAAGGCTGAGCACTGAAAACTTGTTGGCAAAAAACAAATCACCATTTTAATGTCTTTGGTTTTTCAAAGCAAAGTGAAACCTTTTTTATACAAAGAATGGTTTCTGACTTATTGTTTGTTTTTTCCTTTTTTTTGTTTTTTTTTAGTGTGGGGTTGTTTGGGGAATGGAGGTTCTTTTAATTTTTTAAAAGGAAAAATTGCTCATTTGGGCAAAGTCTATGTTTCTGTGTAAAATCCTACCTTGCTGGCAAGACTGCATCCTTGATAGACCCAAGAATGATAGAAACATCCATGTATCTGCCCCTGAGTGGAAGCAGGCAGTGGTGTCTCAAGTTAACAATAGCTGGGACATTGCCACTCTTGCTGCTCACTGTATCAAACTCCTACCTTCTCCAATGCCTAACAGCAAAGATTTAAAAAAAAAAAAGCAGAATGAGCGTTTGTTGTTGTCATTTTGTATTGTTTTTCTACATGGTTGCCTGAGAAATATGGTATCAACAAATTATTGCACTGACTGGGAAGCTGGGACTGCTGGGATCCTGTTTTCTAGCCAGGGTCTAGCCTCACCGCTGTTTATTTCTATAAGTCTGCAAAGGAGACGGTTAAAAGAAGATTTCTTTAGCATAGTCTTAGTTTTTGTTCCAGGAATGTTGTAATGTTGCGGTCTTGAAGGTACCGATACTAGCTTTATTATCACTATGACACACTTTTTCCCTTCTGCATGAGTATTTAGACTGTCTCCTTTTAAGTTCTTCACCTTCTTTGTTTTTAATTTGAATCACCTACAATCTAAATATAACAGCTCTATAACCTTGCTTATCTTGATTTGATGGTACTGCCAAGCAAAAGCAAATTAAGTGTTCTTATATATTCTGTTCTTAGCATGACCTTCAGTTTTTCCTGAAAAAACAGATTTTGAATGGGGAAATATTTCCTCATTCTACACACAAATTTGATATCAGATAGCATCATAACATGGTTAAAGCGTCCTTCTATGGATCCAGAAACATGAGTTTAAGTTTTTCCGAGCTCATACCAACTCATGCCAAAGCCTGCTCCCAGGTGACTGCATATGGGTATTAGATGAGTAAGTCTTAGGGTGTCAGAGGTGGAGAGATGTGATGTTAGTCGCGTCCCTTCTTGTGTATTGATGATTATAGAATCCAGCATGACTTAAGCATATCCCAATTGATTGCCAGGTTCTGGTAAACTTCTAACCTTTTGACCCACAAACATAGGAAAATTGATTTCCTAGCATTACAGTTGATAATCTTATATAATTAGAGTGTATAGTATAGTGAATTTGCTTGTATGTTTTCATCATATAGCAACTTAATTTTCTGTGCTTATTTTTTTGCATGCATTTAATTTAATATCAACTGAAAATATATGTATTTGTAAATATCAGTATCAGCATAAGTCTCTTATATGCTTTCATTTGCTGCCATCTGTACATCTTTGAATCTTAGGGCCATGGCAGAGGTTATGTTTCAACCTCAATAAATCATATGAGGTTTATGCTTAATAAATCATAACATGCCACCAATTCAAGCAATTTATCATGTAATAAAATATTAAACCAGCCTCAAAGGCCACATCCAGATGAGTGTGGCTGTGCAGTATCTGGTGCTGCAGTTACATCTGCAGTACCACATAGTTCATGTTCAGGTGTTCTCCATGCTGCAAGGTAGCAGCAAGGAGGGTGGGAGGGCTGACCCTGGCAGATCCAAGGAGCAAAAAAACCTGTGCAAAAAAATGGGGTGCCCCCAGCCTGCTCTCAGGGATCCAGGGTTGTCCCTAATGCTAACAATCACAACATAGTTGTACGAGTTCAGGAAATAATCATAGACTTTACTTCCATTGCAGAAGTGTGGAATAGATGATACGTATTGCATTCAGAACTTAAAATCTTAATACTTAAAACTTAATACTTTCAAACATTAAATTAGAGGGGTGGAGGAAGAGACCATCCGCTGATCATCAGCATGGGTTGTGATGGCCCTAGTCTGGATCCCATTTCATTTTAAGCACCGAACAGACCATCCTTAGATATTCCTTGTTGTACGTGGAACATCTCTATGGCTGGTTTGCTGTTTTATTGTGCCATAAATTGGCTGAACATGTAGCATGTTGTAATTTTTTTGTGTGATTAACACATTGATAGTTCTGTAAGTCTAACACCTGCCAGGGGCCTTAGAAAATCATTGTGGGTAGCCAGTAATAAGAGATCTTACTTGTCTAATGTGTGTAATGGGTGAAATCTGGAGCTTGCCTTTATTGAAGAGGAAAAGAAATAAATGTTGATCTTTATCTTGCCAGTCCGAAAGCAGAATAACGAATATTTTCAAATTGAAAATGTACAGTCTAATGGCTTGAGAAAGTACTTACCGAAGTAATGAAGTGCAGCACTGTAGCAATTATAAAACCTGTGTAGCACTTTTATGGCTTATTGTAAATACAGTAGTAGTGGGATGACTTGATCAAGCCAGCAGGTATTCCATTAGTAGCCTTACACTACACAAAATGTTGATTACTACCTTGTAAATGAAAGAACATATCATTAGGTGAGGCAAACTACACGACTTCTGTGCTGGAGCCATTTATATGAAGAACTTATGAAACAACAGAGGATAAATGATCTACATTTTTTTTTTATCGTAGCAGTAAAGAAATTAGCCTGGGGGGGAACGGGGGACTCTTTAATCTTTCCTTTCCTCCACCTCTCTAAATTAATGTCTAAAAGACTAAGTTCTGATTGTACATGCAATATGTTTCAGCTTGCACATACAACTCTTTTCTTCCATTTAAATTTTTTATCTCCTCCAAACCTCAGTAGCAAAAGATAAAGTATGAAGTTAATTTTTAACAAATCATACAATTATATTTTGATGCATCTATCCATAGATGCAAATTATGTTTTGATTTGGAACACTAACTTTTTCCTAATGAACTTATTCCTATAAAATATCAAGATATTGAGCTCAGACTAGATGCATCTCTGCTGAAGACAGTTTTCTAATTTTGAACCTGTTAGCTTGATAAACATATTCATTGTTACCATGGTTATGTGTCGGTCTTAAGCTAACTTCTCAGCAAGATCCATCAAATCCAAATATCTGAAGACACTGTGAGTTTGCATTGAGGACACAGCAATGTCACTGTTTTTTAGAACAATTTAATGGTTGTTATTTACCCTACCAGAGGGATATATAATTAGCACAAGATAAATTAGACTGGAACTTGAAAAATTATAGCTCATGTCAAGAACTGTGAGATTTATGTCCTCAAAAAATTCCACTTATTCATAATGTAAAAATCTTTTGCTGACAATTCTATTCTCTTTAATTATCAAGCTATCTTAGCATTTGAACCCCTTTGGTGTACAGCTCCATTTAATCCTATTTTATTTCACTATGTCTCCAAGAAGTCATTCTTTTAAGAGTGCATTTAAAATAACTGTTGTTTTCATATTTGTGGACAACAGGTGCTTACTTAACACAATATCAAAGGAGAAGAAATTCACCAATTTCAGTTACTGTATGGCTGCCACAGATCCTTTTGCTGTTTCAGCTGTAGTTGCTTTCCTTCATTTTCTTTCTTTTATTATTCTGAATATGTGCTACATTTTAACTGTGTTATGACTTTGGGAATATTTTCTGACAACATAATGTTCACCTACAAAGGGTTAAGTATGCAATCCTCTAAAACATTCTGTTGTTAGATACTTTATTTTGAATTAGGTTAATGTTTCCTCTGGTATGTGGCACCTCCTGTGATCCCAGTCTCAAATAAGTGATAAACATATGTTCCACTTACTACTGAGAAGTAATTCTGTTTCTGTGCAACTTCAGTCTTATATGTCTCCTGAAAGAAAATATTGGGAAAGAAATTGTACTAAAGCACATGCTTAAATGTAGTGGTTTAGGCTGCTGCACATGAAACCTGGACAAGGAGATTTCAAACTCCAACGTTTGTTTGATTTAAACAACATGACTCAATCTATAAAAATGATAAGCAGAAAAAACCCCACGAAGCTAATACCTGGATGTGGAACTGAACTCCAGACAGCAAACTCACATTTGGATCTGTGTCGGAGTTATTCCCAAAGCGTAGATTTTTTTTTTTTTAAATAAACATTTTTAACATTTAGATTTCACATTTAAACATATGAGAGTTAGGTAATATCAAATTTATGAGCATTCATGAAATCTTATTTCTGTCCCCTTGAACCTCATACTGTGTGTGTGAATAAGTCAGGGATCATGTAGAAAAAGACAATGTGTTATAATGTAATTAAAATTGCAGTAGAATGTATATACTTTGTTTTTCCTTGATCTTTCCTAATGCAGGGCTGTCTAAGAAGTGACCCAAAAGGTCATTTCTGATTCCAGGCTTCCCTTTGGCCACCATTGCTAGCTCCCACTATTGTTATACCTGCAGTGTGGCTGGAGGCTCCAGGTTTCCTAACCTTTTGGCTTTTCCTTTCTGCCCCAACCCCAGGGGGGCAGAACAGTTGAGCACAGTGCAGCCTTCAGTGCTGGGGGAGGCCATAGCCTAGAGTTCCTCAGTGGAGTGGTGCAGTGGGAGCTAAGAGTGAATCAAGGTGTCTGGGCACACAGTCAGTGGGAGGGCTCTTGAATACATGGTACGGGGGGGAATGCAGGGTGCAGCAGGGATGTGCCTTGTTGTACAATGAAATAGGGATCTGTTCTGCATGCAGTATAATGCCAGGGGGCACCTGAGCATTCACTATAGTAGTGGAGAGTACTAGGGTGCATAGGTATATATTGGAGCAGGGGGTAGCAAATGGGTATACAGGCATGTGTAGATTCTGTGGCCCACAGCACATACTAGTGTGGCCCAAGGGGTATGTGGCACCAGGCACATAAGAGTTGGACAGTCTTGTCTGAATCCCAATTTACCTATCATTTCTCTCTAACTACCAATGTGTCAGTTCCCATGTGAGTTTTCCTGGGATGCACTCTCTCAACTTTTACTTGATGAATTGTCAAGTCCTGGTCTTTCTTTCATGCTGCTGCATGACTTAGGAGGGACTAATACCTATCCTCCTTCAAATTCCTCCTTAAAACTCTTTGCCAAAAATTTAAATAATTGTTAAGTATCCAGTGCATTAATGTCTGTACTTAGCATTCTGACCAAAACTGTTTCACTGTTTGTAGCCATGTATTGTCTCTTGTTTTGCATTTAGATCATTACCTCTTTTGGGTGGGAGTCATCTTGTCCTTCCATGTTCACATGGCCTCTAGCTTTATTCTTTGTTAGTATCACATCTATTGCCTGCTGCCACTGCTATCCACAAAATGGACTCTTAAGCACTACAGCAGCACAAATTATTGCTAATAAAAATAATTGCAGTGCAGCAGAACTAAGATTGTATGAGCAATCATTGACTTAGCATTTTATAATTTTAAAGTGCTTGGCTTTGCAACCTGTATTATCCATTTTAATTGTAGATTGTATGTAAGAGTAGATTTTTTTGGGAGGCAGGTTTGTAATGTTTCTGGTGTTATTTTGAAATGAAAAAGGTAAAAACAACTAATATTATATACAACTGTCCTCCACCATGCATCACTAATATTGATTGAACCCTGAATACTAATTTCCGCTCCTAAAATCTGAGGGGGATTTTACCCCATCTGGCAGAAGGTGGGAGAAGGCTTCAGAAGCTCAGGCTTCTGTCTGAGCCGTGCCAGGTTAGAGTAGGTAGTTCTCACGGCCCTGTTCCTAGAGGGTGGAAGTTGCTGGAGAAAAGCCCTAGCAGCTGAGAAGGAGCACAGCTGCAAGTTGCCAGGGTGACTGCTGGCATCAAATGACTCGCACCTGATGGTGGTCAGTTGGCGGTAAGGGGCAGGGCCTGGCTCTTATAAAGCCCAGAGCTAAGGCCAGGTGAGCAGTTCCCTGCTAGCAGCTGGAGAGGCAGGTGCTCCTGGAACAAAGATGCAAGCACTGCAGACTGAAGGATGGCGGCTCCGGGTTATGGGAGCAATCTTGTTATGGCCAGGTGGCCTTAAGTTAAGTTGAGTTAAGCCAGGAGGCTTGTGTTTGTTTCATTAGTGTTTGGACACCGGTGGTTTGGGTGAAGCTATTAGGGGTTGGAGGAGGCCTCATAGGGGCCCACAGGGGTGTGGAGCCCTAACACCAGTGAAGGCGCAGTATCCTCAGGGGCAACCCCAGTGGTGTGGGGAGCCCAGTGCCAGTGAGGGCACAGAATCCTCATAGGAAGCCCAGCATGGGCACAGCAAGCCCCAGAGAGGGGAGCGCCTTATTGAGAAGCCCAGTATGGACGCTGAGAGCCCCAGAAAGGGGGGCCACCTTATTGAGAGGCCGAAGGTGGGCATGGTGAGCCCCGGAAAGGGGGCCATTTTATTGAGAGGCCCAAGTGTGGACGTAGAGATCCCCAGGAAGGGGGGCAACATTGAGAGGCCCAAGTGTGGGCATGGAGAGTCCCAGGGAAGGGGAACTACTGGGAAGTGCAGGGCGGGTGTGGCGAGCCCCAGAGGAAGGCCTAGTGCTGCGGTAAACCTCAGAGAAGAGCAGGGTGCTGCAGTGAACCCCAGCGAGAGGGGATAGCAGTGCAGTGAGCCCGGGAGAAAGAGGGTAGCAGTGCGGTGGGCAGGGTAGCAGTGCGGTGGGAGACAGGTGGCTCAACAAGAAGTCCCAGAGTGGGCACAGCAGGACCCTGAGGTGACATTACATAGAGTCCCAGAGAGGGCACAGAAGTCCCCAAGAGAGGGATGGTATTGGTGAGAGCCCCAGGAGGGGGTGGCGGTACCTAGATGGTCCAGAGTGGGTACAGGGAGCCCTGAAGAAAGAGAAGTATTAGAGAGAGAGCCCCAAGGGAGGGGCAGCATACTAGAGAAGACCCAGAGCAGGCACAAAGAGCCCAAGAGAGTGGGAGAGCGTACAGAGGAGGCCCGAGAGAGCGGGTGAGTATGTGTTGACAGATCAATGTCCATCCCATCTGCAAGGCCTGGGGTGTGATATCAGGGGTGGTAGGAGCCACGCATAGCCCATAAGGCTAGGGTGCCTGGGAAGCATCCATCATTCAGGGAGACTCCCGGTGGGTCTAGGAAAACACGGGGACAGAGATCCCAACTAACTGTGCCCAAGGAGACGTGAGGCACCCTTTCAACTTTACCTAGACATCAAAGATGTGGCAGGCAAGAATTAGAGGGTGCCCTTGGGCTGACTTGGCACGGGTAGGGGGCTTAAAGAGATCACGGCCCTCCTGTAAGACCCCACTGTGACAGTAGTATTATGCAGTGTATTATAATGTTGTTTCTGGACTTGTTTTATTGGATTTAAAAGCTTAGAATATACATAATTCCAAAACTTTCCTGAGTGGTATGAGTTTATGAGGGGAAATGGTGATTTGCAGAATTTGGTTGCTTTTTGCATTGAACTTGGTTAACAATGAAAATGAGTAGACCACCTTAAATATATCAGGTCATCCCAACTATAAAAAAAAAAAAGTTCAAGGAAAAACCTGAATCCAAATTTATGATTTGAGTTTTTTCATTTGAACAAATCACTACTTATTTATATTACACCAGCTTTCCTTTCTCCTTTGGTCTTTGGTGTTTAGCTTATTTTATTTCTTTTGTTCTTGTTTGACACAAATCTCTGCACTGCCCTCAATTCAGCTAGTTGCAGTAGCATTGCTTTGACTCCTTATTTACCATTTCAACTAGTATCCTGATCTATATTCCTTAATATTCCCTATGCCTCTTTCTAGTTACCTTCTTTTCATTCTCTTCTAACCTTAACCGCTTTCTTCTTTCTGTATTGCTGGCTTATCTGACGGAGAATATATACACACACATCCATCCATCCTATCTTATCACAAGAGATTATATGCATCTCTTGTGATAGGATAGTGCCCAATAAGGCTAATTGTAAATTTTGTGTACAGTCTCTTTGGGTGTAGTAGTGCAGGTACACTTCCTTTATCTTATGCAATTAGTGATGGTCTCTCTGAACAGAGACTGGCTATACATGACATTTCTACTGGGGGTTTTAACAATATAAATGAACACATATGTGTTCACAGTTGTTCATTTATATTGTTAAAGCCCCGTGTTCATCTGCAGGTAATGGCTTGTAGATATCTTCAACCTGAGAACAAGACACAGTTGTCTTTAGGGCTTTAGCTTCTTCAACTTTTCTTACCAGCTTTAGGCAGGTCTTACACCTTTTCCATGCAGGAGCACAACAATGCCATCAGCTTTTTATTTGTTTTTGCTGGATTATTGCTACTTCAGTAGACAGCTACCAGCATAATCTTTACCATCTCCAGTGTCTCTTGCTTCTTTAATCTTAGAAAAGAGGGAGACATGTAGCATGTTGAAGTTTAGATCCTCCTCACCTGCTCTCAGAAGATATTATAAAATGGTATTCTAGCAGTGAACATGAGTGAAAGGGCACTGTGCCCTTTGAAGCATGGTTGTTTTTATATATTTTCCAATGAATAAGATTGTGAAAAAGGATATTATTTATACATACTATTTGAAGTTATTTTACAGAATTATAATGAGATTCCCATGAATGACAAGAGCGATGCTTTCTTGTAAAACATGTTCATTCTGCTGCTAGATCAAATAATATATTAATGGAACTGAGCTCTACTGTTTCTAACCCAGGGTCCAGAGACATAGCTCATGTACACCTTTAATATATCAGACAAGAAAAGTTACATAAAATATTATAACTGTTCAGTTAAAACAGTGGTTACTCTACTTTCTGAAGACCATGGCTCTTCATTTTGGAAAGCTCTTGTATGTAATTGTTTACAATCACCGCCTTCATGAATAAGAATGAACCCAACAAACCCTTGCAATGTGAATGTATAATTGATCCAACAAGTTTTGGTGGTATTAGAAATAGTCATATTTGATTGCAAAAAATAATGTATTCATATAAACTCTTTTCCAGCACCACCCCCCGCCCTCCACCCCCTTGACTAAGTACAGAGAGTCAAAAAGCCCAAGGATGAATCAGTGCAGTATTTGCAGGTTAGTCTAAGCTGCATGGATTAAACTGAGAAACAACTGGACAGATATTTACTTTCATTCAGGAAATGCAGCCACATGCTTGCAGTGGATCAGGCTGGAAGCCATGGAGCTCTAGAGCATGGCTTTTTGCATGGGTGACTTGTGTTTCCTGAGTCAGGGTCCCCCCCATGGCCTATTGTGCCAACTCGGAAGTGCGAACAAGGCACCCAGAAGTGCCAGCGGTGCTCCCAGAAGTGCCAGCAGTGCTGCTCCTGGTGCCCCCACTCCCCAGCTGGTGCTTGCAGGAGGCACTAGCACTCCTGCCTGCCCCCCACCCATCACCTACTTAGGGAGCGCTGGCTGTCAGGGGGTACACTAATACTGTCAAGGGGTGCATGTGGACCCCCATGCACCCCCTACGTGTCACCACTGGAAGCTAGCATGGGCTGTGTGTTCATTCCCTCTTCCTGTTGTCCTTGAGGTCTCTGGGATTTGCAGTCCAAAATTACAGCAGCAGGACTCCACGAGGTTGCTCATCTCTTATTCTTCCTGATTCCAGGTGCCTGTGGGATTTTCAGTGCATAGTTGCAGCCAGCAGTAAGTTTCAGTAATTTTAGCAGGGCAGCTCTATACTTGGGGGAAGAGGGATTTACCACCCTCCCTGGCTCCCAGACTCTAGCTGGGACTTGCCTGGGGGAGGGGGGCATTCCCTGCCTGCCCCCCCACAGCCCCTTTCCACTGGAGCAGACAGCACAACCCAGCCCGGGGCTGGAAAGCATGCTTGGATGCTGGTGAACCGTGTTTTAACCAGGAAAGCATCTGGGACAGAAGTTATATAAACCAGTTTGACTCCATCCAGTCTGATACTATGTTCAACCAGGTTTATCTTAAACCCATTTCAGAGATTTTGAAACTGGTTTATGTGCACTGAAATTCTGTTCTATTACAGGTTTAAACCAGTTTCTGATGACTTAAGCTGGTTTATGTGTAACGTCTATCCCTAGCTCTTTATTGTTTTTCTTTTAGTTTCTTTTCACTTATTGTGAAGATAAAACACTAAAAAGAAGAACACAAATGTCGAACCTGTTGGTCAAGTGAGACTGTCTTGATTCAGTTTAATTGATTTGGGCAAAATTTTCATGAAGAATTCAGCCATTTCTACCTTTGCCACATCAGTTCTTTTGTGTTTTCATTGAGATATCTGTTCACTAACAAACATACAGAGTTAAGAGGACCTGACAACTGTAGATGCATAAAACATACTACTTCAACTGATGGCTTTTCTGGTTTAAAATAAATAGCACCTTATCAGTCTTTGTGTACAAGATTTTGGAGGAACACATTTGTAGGCTTATAGACTAGTTCAAACGTCTTTTCCTATGTTTTCTGGCGTTCTCTAATTACATGCTTCTCTTCAAACGATTTAGCGTTTTGTTTGTTTTCCCTCTTTAGGTTCTTATCTTCAGTAATATTTCCTTCAATAAGAGACAATGTGTTGCTGCTTTTCTTCCCAGTTGTCATTAGGACTGATTGACCATGAATGATATAGGAACAAAGTGAGATTGAACAACTGGCTTTCTACAAGGGATATAGTACATGATGATCTTGCCCTCCAGTGGCTCGAGACCTGGAAAATGGTGTCAGAAGCACTGCTAACAGCTAGTAGAGAAGTCTAGCAATTAATCTAACAAACAAAGGGGATAAGATTCTCATTTAAGCCTGCCTCTGAAATGACCTCATTGCATATCTCCACATCCTGAACCTGAGAACCAGAGGCCCTTCATAAGATCTCTCTCTTGCCTCATCAAATACACCATAGCAACACTAATGCCTGGGTCAAGAATTGCGTTAGTCCATCCCAAATGAGCGGAAATCAATAATATTTTTAGTTGCTTCACCAGTGCGCATTTTACACAGACTTTTCATAATGAAAAAGAAATTTCCTTTGTTGTCCTAATGTAGAGAGTGATGGTTACAGTACTCTCAGTCAAGTTCTTTGTATTATGAATTTTATTTGGTTTCTAATATTGATTTACTTTCCTTAAAGGGTTTGCTGGGGGGGTTTTTAAACATCTCAGTGAGGCTTCTATTTCAATTTTTATACTTCAGTTCATTTTGAAATGCATGTGTCTGTTTCAATGTTAGTGCTTTGCAGTGATCAGTGTGCACAGGAAGTAAATGTGAATAGTAAAGTAAGTGCTTGTATGGGGAAACTAGGGCCTTTAAAGGAGATAGGATTGCTAGAAGAGTAAAATAACTGGTATCTCTCACCACTGGTGTTATTACTATATATTATTCTTGTTCTCAGCAGTTTGTACCATTCTTGGGGGCGGGGAATTCATTTTAATAGGAGCTAATAAAACATGACTTTACATGTAGATTGACATGTATAATTTAACAGTGATGATGGCTAGAAATAACTGATTACTAAAATTTGTATAAATATCTAAAAAATGTTAAAATGATTAAATCCCCAGACCTTAAATGACAGATATTAATTGGAGGGAATGTGTTCTAAAAGATGAATACTCACACCACTGTATATTATACTGTTTGCACATAATACTCCATATTTTATATTTCAAGAAAAAAACAAAACCCTATGCTTACATGGACTTGCACTGGAAGCCTGTATTAGGAATGTTAGGTAAAATACTTTAAAAATTTTCCCTAAATCAAACATTTCAAGTACAGCTGGATGGGTCTTTTGAGAATTACTAATTAACCTATAAACGCAGTTTTAGGGAGGCTTAAGCTACTAGCAAATGTTCATCAACTCTGTTAAATATCTTCAGTCAAAAAATGTCAAATAGTTTCAGAAAGGTTTCAAATTCCTACTCCAAATTCGACAAAGTGCATACAAGAACCTATCACCCAAGTCCAAGGAGTGTGACCATACTACTGGCTACGCTGAGGCATTTCTTTGTCAATCCCTCCTTTTCAATCTGATCCATTTACATATAAAGTAAAATGGGGATTAGAACCTAGGGGTTTCCCCCTCCTAGACTCCTGGTTTTACTATGAGGTTACACATTCTATCTCTCTTGTTATGTGAATGCTCTATACCCAGAGGCAGAGCTGATCCGAGCTGGGTGCAGGGCCTGGAGCCCAGGGGAAATCAGCCCATGCAAGGCCCTGCCCCCGCTTCGATCCCATGTGCCCTGGACCTGAAGATGCTGGCACCATCATAGACAACAGCAGCGTCAGCAGTGGGTGGGGGTAGTGAGCGGCTGGATGCAGAGCCACTGCTCTGCCCAGCTCCATGCTGCTGCTGCTCCGCCCAGCTCTGTGGGACACCCCCCAAGGTGCAGGACCTGGGACGGTTGCTCTGATGCACCTCCCCCCTAGGCACAGCCCTAGCCCCAGAGGAAGAACAGTCAGGAAACAAGTTTCACTTTGTGGAACTCCTTGTTGAAGATCATCTGGTGAAGAAAATTTTGCAATCCTATAGCATTACTGTCAGACTTCGTAGAGAAGAAGGATCAAAGTCATAAAAAATTGGCAAGGTGGGAAGCAGAGGGAGCATGTTTTCTTTGAGGATCAGCACACACAAAACTGCTTGGTGTCTCTTGGCTGTGTTCCAAAAGCAACATAATTCACTTCCACGTTATGATTTCTATCACAGCCCTTAGCTGGATGTTCCCCTGACTGCTGTTTTTAGGACCATACCCTTGGTTCCTGCATGTTTTAAGGTTTGACTTCAAACAGAGCCAGGCTTTGGATCTCACAGCATTCTCTTGAGATATAGTTCTGCATCTCAGCCCCCATCCAGGAACTGAGACTCAACAGTCAATGAATAGACTGTACAACTAGTGCTGGCTCCCTCTGATTATAGCTTAAGCATATGCATTCTCAAATCCCAAACCTTATAAAAACTTTAATAGATTAATACTTATGTTGAAAGCAATCACTGTTGATTTGGAGCAGTGCAATATGTAGCTGAAGACAGCATTAAAACACTTGCACACTCTGCCCTGCCTTGTTTTCCTCAACACTCTACAATGTTCTTTGGCTCTCAGGTCAATGTGCTTTGAGGATTTTATGCCCCACCTTTGGAACAGGTATATCTTTCAACCATGGAATCTGCTTAGTTTCTCCTTCAATGCAAATTACTTTGACTTTGGCAGGTTTTCCTTATAAAGTCCACTGTTCCCTCCAAAGTTCTGTACCTTTGTTCATCCTGTAAGTCCTTATTGTTCCATTCTTCTTGCCACTGCCTGTGTGTGCTGGATATCTGCTCCAATGCATGCTAAGCAGCACACATTGGAGCAGACTCCATTAATTGAATCTGCTGGAGTGTGCTAATTAATGTCCTCCAGGAGCCTTCAGTATCCCTGTGCTTCAGAATGGTGGCTGGGGTGTTTGACCTAAAGCTTGTCATCATTTTAAAGCACAGGATGTTGAATACACATGATTGTGTGGGTGCTTTTATTAGAGCAGCTCTAACTAAAGCTGCTCAGAGCTGCTCTAATTAAAGTGCCCACCCCCACACCACCCTGAAGCACATGTGTAGATGCCCTGTGGCTTTAAGCCCCTGTAGAAACAACCAAAAACCGTGTTATGATCTGAGGAAGTTGGAGAAAAGTAGTTTTTATTTTGCTTTTGCTTTTGTTTATATTGCTTTACACTTTAAACTTGCCATCTTTTACTACAGTATTTCAGATTTCAATATTTCATTATTTTGTAAGGAAAATAATAGTGCCACATTCCTGATCCTAATATCAAAAATACAGATATTATGTATGGAATATCAAGTTATTTGCTAATATTCTAGATCAAAAATTCAACTTCATTACTTTCAACAAAGAAACCCTATCAAATTAATGTTTACCATATATTTCCACTGTGATCTGATCAACTCCTGCAGCTAGTCTCATCGAATGGAAGAATGTTAGTGAATCAGTACTTTCCAAAAGCTATTGTAATGGTGCTATTGACTCTTGACTGCACAAGGCACAATAACATTATTAAAGTGCAATATCACATCACAAGGTGATTGCAGTGCAGCACAACTATGAGATATTATTGATTTTGATACAATTCGAAGAGGATATTCAGGGATACTAAGAGGGTAGGGTAAGAATCTGTGCTCTACATTTTCCAACTTGGCTTCATAGGCTGGAGAGGCCCTGCTTAATTTAGAAGATGCCTACACTGCCTAAAAAGTATAGGATATATGACTCATATTCTTGTTTACATAAAAGTCTAAGCTAAAAATATTACACACAAACTCCATGCAAAATCTCAGAAAAAAAGGACTTAATTTGTTCAGTTTAGCAAATGGCAAAAGAAGATTGTACATGTTCACGGCATTCTGCAACTTAAGGAAAGCTCAAAAATATTAGATGGTTGATTGTTTCTTACCATGACTCTAGTTAGAATATTAATATTTAACTTTGATCCTTCCGTGTGTCAGTCTCTTACTGATGCAGAAACTAATAGGGTTAGGGTTTCTTTCCTTGTTTTAAATGCACAGATGTTTAAGCAAATGCAGTTTTCAGACATTTCCTGATATTGTTCTGAATATTGTAAATGCATTATTTTGGGTATGTCCCCATGAGCTCACAACATGTGATTTGTGGTGCTTCAGACTGCACAGAGTACACGTGCACCTGTGCGCCCTCACTGCTAACTTGTAGCATGATGGGGAGGGGAGAGATTGACACTAGGATATCTGCTGCTAAAAAACTGCTGCTAAAAAAAGTGACATGGCACATGTGGCATCAGCATTTGCCACCAGAAACCAAAACCTAGCTGGCCAGAGCCATGCTCTGGCTGCAGGCCAGGCTCTGAAAGATCAGCTTGGCAATGCTGCTGCCCCAGGAGGTTCTCAGGATACCAAGTAAGACTGCTGAAGCCAGAACAAGGTGCTGGTCCCAGCCTCCAATACCCAATTTGTATCCCTTTGCTGTGTGCCAGAGTGCATGTGCAGGGGCATGGCTGGGGACAAATAGCAACACAGTATGATACTGTACACAAATATGTGCTGCTGCTATTTGTCCCACAGGAAACACAGGCCCCTGCATGTTCACACTCATGGGGAAGTGCCCTTTGAGTACAAAAATATTTACTCTCATACACTGTTAGCTCAAAGTAGACTTATCTCATTCTTGTGACTAGTATGCTGAAGTAGTTCAGGATTTCCATATGCTTATAAGCATAAGGGCATATATACAACACCTATGAAATTCAGTAGAAAATGGTTTATTCCATTCCTATTACAAGTTTTGATTAAATCAATACATTCCCTGAAAATATTTTCTTTTCTGACTGTTCTCTTAGGAAATGTTTGCCTTTCTGTGCATATGAGTGAGTTATTTGCTACTCACTACTAACTCTGGAAACAGTAATAAGGTTGGGGTGAGCAAAGCACTAGCCAACTATGTGGTGGTGCCAGAAGCACCTCCCCAAGAGTCTTTGCCATCCCAGAGACAGCACTGTGCTGCCTGCCATAGGAGATGAGCAATGCAGTGCCTTAACAAGCAGCATATCTGGGGGGTGAGCAGGGGAAGTTAAATGGTTCTTCCCCTCTCCCTGCAGAGCTTTGGCCAGAGCAGGCTCATCCCTGCAACCAATATGTGCATTTTGAGGGGTGAATGGGGCACCAGGGTCAGCTTCTAGGGAGCCTGGCCTGGGGGCTGCTACCACCACAGCTAAAGTGGCTATCATAGAAGACAGTTCAGTTGTCCTCTGCTGATATGAAACCCAATGCCTTTATGTCCTCTTTTTCTCTCTTCAGGAGAAAAATAGTGGACGTAAAGGCGTCTGGACTCCACCATTTCAAACAGAGACAGGCTTTGGATCTCACAACATTTTCTTGGGATATAGTTCTGCATCTCATCCCCATTCAGGATCTGAGATTGAACAGTCAATGGATAAGCTGTGGAACTAGCGCCAGCTCCCCATACCTTATAGCTTAAGCATATGCATTCTCAAATCCCAAACCATATAAACACTTGAATATATTAATATTTGCCATTTACCCACTGAAAACCATAATGGATATTGAAAGCAACCCCTGTTGATTTGAGACAGTGCAATATGTAGCTGAAGACAACAATAAAACACTTGCACACTCCACCCCGCCTTTTTTTCCTCACCACTCTACATTGTTCTTTGGCTCTCAGATCAATATGCTTTGATTTTATACCCCACTTTGGATCAGGCATATCTTCCAACCATGGAATCTGCTTAGCTTCTCCTTCAGTGCAAATTACTTTGACTTTGGCAGGTCCTACTTATAAAGTTTAAGACTCTATCTTTAAGAGAAAAATAGAGGACAGAAAGGTGTCGGGTTGTGTATCAAGAGATACCAGAGGACAGAGTAGCAGAAAACCAGAATGTCCTCTATGAGGGCCACCCTAACCACAGCTGACTTTGCTACAGCAACTTGCCGCAGCAGCCTGGGCAGGTATGACTTCCCTGACACTCACCCATCCCCTTTCCCTCTGCATCTACAGTGGTCAGCATGCCCCCAATGGGTGTTCAATGACCCTCTTCTGGAAATATTATTATTGTTGGTGATGGTGTCTTTGTTGTTGCTGTTGCTCTTTCTGCTGTTGTTATCATTAGTATTAATATTACTCAAGAAAATCAATGTTATCTGAAAGGTTTTCTTATTTTGATTTTGCTTATTGTATATGTGTAATGTTACTTTATTTTTATTATTATTTTTTCTTTTGCAGTTCTTGGGATTTTGATATAATTTATACCAAGCACTGCATAGCAAATAAAAAGATGATCTCAAAGAATTTCCCACCTGTTTGTGCTAAAATAAAAAATCACTTTTTATAATAATTGCATCATTAGCAACTGGCCATAAATGCAGCAGCTGGGTTGTAATTTTGGGAGGAAATCTGAAGCGGTGGAGTCCTTCATTCAGAGCTAACTCAGAAATGAATTATTTTATATTCCCCACATTTCTCTAGTAAGAGTTCATCTGCAGAGACTTACAAGCTAGAGAGAACTGCCAATGTTTAATTCTATTATTTGGCTTGTATGTGCTCTGTTATGGCACAGTGAATTCACAAGTGAAAATGAAAACAGAACTTTGCTTTTCTTTTATGTAAGCTTAAATAACTCCTAATTACACAGTACATACAAAGTTACGCTCACGCACAAAAGTGATTGCTTTCTACCATGGTTCTTGTGCACCATGATGTGTTTGGAGTTTCTCTGTTACCATTTTTGCAACAGCCTTAGACAGACTCATTCATTTTTGTTGGCATGGAGACAAGGAAAGAATTTTAAAGCAAAGCTGTAAAAGAGCCAGCAATGCTCAAAGTGATTATTTATAATTGGAGGGAAATGACATGAAGAGTGTGCCAAAGACAGGGTGAAAAGGGGTTAAAAACTGATTTAACTACCATTTGCCTAATGGAGTGAGGTGTATGAATCTAGGGCGCACATTTCTCCAGTGTCCTTCTTAATGGGCCTAATGTAAGTTTTTCCTAGAATGTATGTTATGTGCATAACATTTGCTGATGAATCATTATTACTTCTTGACTGCCATCAAAGGGAGTCTTCATTTGTTCAAGACCCTCTGACAGATTAGGTTGTACATACACTAATTCCACACTGAATTCAGGATTGGTGCCAAAAGCTCTGCCCTACTCTCAGAATATACTAAAGCCAGAAAATATGATAGTGTGCCTGAGTTACGATGGCCTTGCGCATGCATCAACAAACATTACTAAAGCAAAAATTCTGAGTGGTGCTTGGGGGGGAAAGGGATCACATGAAAGTCACCTCAGAATACCTGATTCAAGAGCTGTTGAGATGAGACATCAAGGAAGTGGGATATGTTGGTTGAGTCCACTTCTGACTAATTGAGATGCAAACCAATCAAGGTCTCCCCGCCTCTCACCTGACCATCAAGCTATGTCATATTCTGAGGTAGGTGTGGCTGTGGCTCCTGTTGGAGCTGTTCTGCCTCATACACTGGGCAAGCCAATGAGTCATCTAGCTTGTGGGAGGTAGGAGACATGGGTTTGAAGGAAGAGGATAGACTTGAACCTGTTTTCTACATCCTAGATGCGCATACCAACCACTATGTTATTGGATAGCAGAAGTTAACTGCCTTAACTTCCACTTATTTGGTTAATCTACTCCTTTATTTCCCTTGCTTTTCTTGCAAGTTATCTAAAATGAAACATTTCATTATGTCACATATGGAATATTTTGTTTGAGACTATTTTTTTGCTTTTACATTTTGGTGAGGGGGGGGAAAAACAAACTATGTATTTCTGTCTGAACTTGAACCGTTTTTGTTGGTTGATTGGTTAGTTTGGTGTGGTAGCCAAAGCAAAAAATCTAATATGTGCACAGAGGTAGCAACTGAGTTTAGAGAAGTAGAATTTCTCTTGCTTTTTCCCATTGATAAATTACTCTACCTCTCAAAGTAACCATTTGTTCAGGACATGTCCCAAATGTGTAAATAATACTTGTGTCATAACAAAAGTCTGATTTGGCTTTTTTTTCCAATGTACCCACAAGATATTCTCTTGGACATGATCTTTTTTGCCCCTCTAATTTCTGTGTCCTTAAACTACTGAAAGCACAATACAATTCTAAAACACCATAAAGAAAATTGTCACACTCAGGAAACCTTTTTAAAAGATTGATCCATAGTACATGAAAGTCAATGGAAAGGCTTTTATTGATGGCAGTAGACTTTGATACCAGGCTTTAGGATACAACTTGCAACAATGATGTTTCAACACCTTGTTAGTAAAGCTGTAAGCCAAGCATTAACACATTTCAAAGAAACCTGTTGATGGTTACAATAAATTTTAACTTTTTATACAGTTACTAGGATATTTTGATAATTATGCTGGATTATGTTTCTATTTAAGCACGTTTCCTGCACATTTTTTTTCTTTTGATATTTTTATTACTTATTATTTTTTTTAACCTCCTGAATATAGTTTCTTTGTATTTTTGTTATAAGAGTGATTTGTGATTTTCTGCTTGGTTCTGCTTCCTGCTGAGATGTGCTTAATTAACTTTTTGGTTCTTCATTTTTTTTGGTGAGGAAAGCAAACAGGGAGGTCATAGACTTTATTTTATGTTGTTATTTATTAGGTTTATGTAAATACATCAGTTCTGAAACCTGTTTTGAACAGGCTGTTTCTACTTTATTTCTTTTTTATCTGTTGCTATGGAGACAAACATCCTCAAACCATCATGAAAATAATCTGTTTTTAAATATGCAGTTCTTTTTATTTCAATAACGTGAGAGCAAATTGGATATTACATACCATCTATTTAGAAGCAATAATATATTTATCTTTCGACTCTAGCGATTGTGTTTTTCAACATGGGACAGAGGTTTATGCCAGATAAACTATAGTTCAAAGAGTGAAAGCTTATCTGAACTATCCAAATGTATTAGATTTACAAATTTAGATTGATAATCTTTTAAGAACTCCATTTCCCTTGAGATTTCCAATGTTACACTCCCCACAGCTTCCTCACTGAGGATCATTGGGATGAACAATGGGGGAAACGGATTGAGGTCCTCTCAGCCCAAAATCATCCCGAGCATTTTGGCTGGCCAGATACTACTTGTAGACCAGCACATAACATATCTTACTTGTTGAGCTGAAGGGTAAATTGGGAACCTATTTATTGTCATGCATCTGAAAGAAGGACTTAAAACCATTCCTATAGGAATAATTCCTTACTGCTCCTTACCTAACATTACTCTGGTGAGATTAGACTAAGACCAAGTTAAATTTGAGGGATATTTAGGTACTTGAATTAGTACTGTACCTCCAAAAGACTGGACAGAATTATGACAGGCTATTTTTATAAACCATGACCACACAATGACATTTCCCTCTTTTTGAAATATATCAATGCTAGTTTAAATATATGGTACAATGGGAATAGTGGGAGTGTAACAGAGATCTCATTACTTTGAGAAGAGAAGTGTTGCAGGCAAGACATACCATCAGATGCAGCTGGGCAAGAGCTAGCAATAGAAGACTACTCAGCCAGGGGAAGCTGAAGACAGGTTTTACAGGACTGCAAGTAAGTGCTTGGGTCTGCAAGTAACAGCCTGGCAATAGGCAACCTCATCAGAAACTGAAACAGGTAGGAGGATAACAACTACAGCTCAGCTGGGGATGCTGCAGCAGATGAGAGCAGGCTGTCCACTAAGCTCAGGGGACACACCTATGGCTGGTCAGAGGCAAATGTGTGTCCAGAGGGGATGGAGTCAGTCTGGCCCCTGAAGGAGAGAATTTCCTGTGAGCCTGAACTGCTACAGAGGAGAAGACACAGACACTGGAACGTATCCTGATGGCTGGGAGGGGAGCCAGCAGATAGAGTATGGGTTTTGTAGTAATGTAGAGATCCAAGGTGGGGTCTTTGGTGTAAGAACCTGTTAGTTAGGATTTTGTTTTGGTTTTGCTGGTGGCTTGGGGTGGCTATAAGTAGCACTTTGAAGGCTACACAGCCTTGCAGCACATTGCAGTTTTCAACCCTGCAACAGCCAGTAGTGAGATAGGGGCTGAGGTCCTGAAGCCAGAGCAGCAAGGTAGGGGCTGAGTATCTGGTGTCATGAGCAGGACTGGAGGTCTGGCTAGGTTACTGGTACAAGGTGAAGTGCTGAACCATTAGGCTCACTCTAACACTCTTGGTACAGCCTCCCAAAGGAATATGAAGTTTTTGTCAAGACATGGCATGTAAAGCAGAGAGAGGGTACCTTGAAGAGCCAAAGTGGGGCAGGGGCTGGCCCTGCTATTAGAATGATAAGGGTAACCAGTGGTATAGTATTGGGCATCTCGTGCTTCATTTCCGTTGATGATAGCAAAAGTATTTCAGGTTAAACTTCTTGTTAAAAACAAACAAACAAGTACTTCCCAATGAAAGAAAAATAAAAGGTAAAAGTTCATTCATTTATCAAATGAAACTACATACTTTTGCGCCCCCCCATTCCACTAAAATATTTTTTCCATTAAAACTCTTTTTGATTATTTAGCTTTTATATACAATATATTTCTATGGTAAAAGCTTCCATGAACTGTGTACTTGTTTGGATGCAACAAGGCTGTAAGATATAGCATAAATGAGCTGTGGCTTGGAGCTATAGTTATGCTGTTTC
The DNA here is from genome assembly GCA_030014935.1 of Caiman crocodilus. Lineage (NCBI taxonomy): Eukaryota > Metazoa > Chordata > Crocodylia > Alligatoridae > Caiman > Caiman crocodilus. The sequence continues at coordinate 54,623,946 of JAGPOW010003316.1, read as the reverse complement.
CAGAGCACAAACTAGCTTGTTTAAAAGTAGTTCTATCTCTGCATTGTCTCACATGGATATATCCTGTGTTTTCACCAGCTGATTACCTGTTAAAATGGTATGATGAGTCACCTAGGGCAATTTGACTGGACAATTTTAAAGTATTTCATTGAAATGAACTACTATATTCTGCTGATAAGATAATTGCTTAGCAGCAACACTATGCTTGGGAAATGCACAGCAGCTACTTGTAGAGTTTTTACATGACTCTGGTGTAAAATGTTATGAAAAATAAACATATTGAAAGATTTCTAATAAAACTGTGAAAGTGATGGGATTTTTTTCCCGTTTTTTTAGTAAAACAGCATTTAAATTATAAGATCTCTCCATGATGCTAGCAGAAATGTTTACAATAAGATTTTGCAGATATTTATAATAATATATAAGGTTCTGTTAAAGAGTTATTTCTGAGTTTCTTGGTACAAAAGAACACACTTATGTGAGAAATTCTGAAAATCACATGCACTAAAATTATCTTTGTTAATGTTCTCTTTATTTTAACATTGTTAGGTGTCATAAGGCTGGTTTTGTTCTTGTTGCTTTGTATATTTTGGCATGATTTTTAACTAAATTATCATTTCGAGAGGAAAGAGCATATTTTCAATTATTAAGGAATATTTAGGAATATTTTGTCTTCTCTGTTAGGTTTTAGAATATTCTCTTTAACTTAAGGGCAACTTTTTTTACTCTTGCTCTTCTGTCTGGGATCTGTTTCATAATATAATGCTAGTTGTTAAGAGACAAGGAACCTAGCCCAAAATGTGACAGGCATAGTATTCATTATAGGCATTTTATCTTACTCAACTCTTGAGGTTTGACTGTAGAGGAGTTTGGCATCTCACTGTAGATTTTAGTGGTAGTTGCATGATAAATGGAGCATAAACTTCATCTGGAAAGATAAAATATCCATAATCAAGAGGCTAATGTCTCTTAGAACTTTTTGAATTATGATTTGCCATGTGATAAAGAATTCTAGAGTCATCCAACCTCTGGTGTTAAGACCCAAAGCAATAGCTATTGGTATTTTCTTTAGCCCAATGTATTAATTAATTCTAGGTCTGTTTAAAGGCCTAATAATCTAAAGTAGGGCTGTCTAGCTTCTAAGTAGCTGGGGGCCAAGTGCCCCATGGGCTGCCCAGACCACACTAGGGCAAATCAGGCTCCCCTGGTTTGCATGTCATGAGGATGCCCCCTCCCTCACTTCTGCACAGCATGCCAGTGTAGCCCCATGCTCACCTGTAGCTCCCCAGGCCTCACCATGATGCACTGTCTACCCCCATCAAGCAGGGCCAGACAGCAAAAGCCAGAGATGGGAGGGGGAGCCCAGAGACTGTGGATGCTGTTACAGCTGGAGCAATCTGGAGAGCAGCAATTAAGCAGGAGCCCAGGGGCCACAATTTAACCCCCTACAAGCTGTATGGGGTGCACATGCTGACAGTTGCATAGCCCTGATCTAAAGCCCACTAAAGTTAATGGTTTTTCATAGGTTGCAACTCAAGGGCTAAATGTAGTACCTATAGTCACAAGCATATAGATAAGGTTTGTGTCCTAATTTACTGTTTCTTATGACAGCGTTTACTCAAGATAAAATGTTTCCTCAAGGAAACGGTGACTCCCTAGAGAGTAGTTGCTTAACATATGTGTTGTAATTCCACACTAAGCTTGCCTGAATTGCTGGAAGAAACATATATTTAAGTAGTTGTGAATAATCATATGAATAATTGCAAAATGTTTTTTCAGGAAAGGCTCTTTTGATACTTTACAGAAGTTCTAGTGAAATTAAAGCCCTTATAAGAGGGATTATTTTGATAAGAATATATTTTCTTATCGGAAAATGTATTTGCCATTTCAAGCCAGCCTTAATAAACTATTGAATGGAGAAAGTTTAATAATTTTGTATCAAGATCACATTACTACATAAAAAAGGGTTTTTAAAAAATATAGCCAGGTGTTGCTTCTTTCAGACCTCCTATTAAGAACTAGGAATCAGACTATGTGGCAAGACTTCCAGTTGTAATATTTTTTAGGGAAAAGTATATTTGTTTTCTGTAGGAACTAAAATTTCTTCTCCAGTTCCAAAAAGGGGAACAATACGATTGTGTTATATGGTAGGGACCCTGTATACGCCCATAATGGAACCTTTTTAAAAATGTCTGGTATGTAATATAGTTGTGGCCTGCCCCTTAAAAGGTGCCCTACCACCTAAAAGCTGTCTTTAATCACCTCTGTATCTGAATTGACTGCCACTGAGACTTCTTCAGAGAGGCCAGAGAAAACTTGGAGCATCTTCATCTTTGAATTGGATGCTGGAATAGCAAACACCATTCTCAGGATGTATAAGAAGGAACCATTGCAGCTGTAGAAGATAGCCCCTTAAGTTTGTAAAACACACCTGCTACCAGCTCTGTCACCTAGAAGGACTGAAAAAGTGCTAGCCTCAGAAGGGAGTCTGGGTGGTCAGACAATGAAAGAGGTGGGAGCTCCCAGCTAAGAGAATGATACTAGACAGGTCAGAGCAGGACAGGGTCTCCAAGAAGGAGGGTGCATGAAGGACTCTGAGAGACGGCAGATTTCCTATTACAGCACAAGGACACAGGGGTCAAGGATGCAAGAAGAAGACTGAGGTAGGAAGTGGCCTAGGGGTTTGTGTGTGTAGTAGGAAGTGCTGGACCTAGTAAGGTTTCTTTACATAGTCATTTAGGAGCCTAGATGAGAACCCAGCTGGGAATGTTGTTCCTTTACCTCAATCATACTGTTTTGGATCACAGGCCTATTGATACCTGTTGGTAAGCCAGCCAAACTTGTAATTGCATTGAAACGCTTGGTCATTAAATTGACTGAATATTCAGATAAACAAAATTATAGAACATCCAAGTCCGTTCAAGGGGCTGTTTAAGCAGACTTTTTGACTGAACTGGTGTGCTAAACTTGCTTCCATCTATTAGATAGCCTTACTTCCCTTAAGCTTCTTAAGCTATGTTTTCAATGTTTCAGGCAACTCTTTAAAATACTGTAATTGTGGCTTTCCTTTTCTGACATGCATGTGTATCCTTTTTGTGAATGTGAGAGTTCCCATTCAGTTAGGAATCTTATTTAACAATGTGTGTTGGTTCTTTTTCAGAGAAATCTCAGGACAAAATTTAATTCATGTTTGCAGGTCTGTATCACTTCTCTTAAAAAATGAAATAAAAAACCCAACTTGCATACCCCACAAAGTTGTTAGCTTCTTACCTAATTTGCAACTGGTCTTTGCATTTGCAAATTGGATTTTTGTGCCTGACAGATGTGCTTGAATGATTATGCAGACAAAACTGGAGTCCTGATTCTACTCTGCATTTGAAATGCTGTACATGCCATTCTGATCATGTTATGAAACTCAAATATACTTCATTTATATTAAGAACACCACCAGAATGTTTGCTTTTTCTATTGCAAAAATCATTTTAAAGCTATAATTGTTTACTTCGCAGAAATTTTAACATTTCATTCAGCCTTCCTTGAAAGCACTAGTTCTCAATCTTTCTCTTTATTATATTGCTCAGAATATATTGCAGGACACGTAGGTAAGAAATATTGGAGTTCCCATTGCAAACACAGGAATTTCATAGATTTCATAGCCTTGAAATTCCTGTGTTTGCAATTGTTAGTGAAACTGGGAGGTAGGTAGCCACTTGCTTGAGAGATGTTGTTTGAGGTTGGCAGGCTGCCTGTAATACAGGACAGGTTTCTCCGCCATGGCTACTTTGAGATGGTGGTATTATTTTTACATTTTTTTCTCTCTCTCTCTGTCTCATTAATCTATTGTCATTGTTTTGCCCTTTTTATTCTGTCACATAAGAAGTGTGGCACAAGGACTTCAAATGTCATCCTGCCTAAAAGTGATTTTGTTCCTTAACCCTCCTGTATAAGTACATTTCCATTACAAATCAGTTATAAATGAACTGATCAGTTAAATCAGTTATAACTATCAAGTTAAGTAATTATATTTACCTTATATTTTTCAAATACGTAAGTTGGCTGAACATATAGATGCTGTATAACAGGGGTCAGCAATTTCCAGCTCACAGGCTCATTCCACTCTGAAGAACTACTAGATTCAACTTGTGAACATGGGGGTTTGGCAACATTTGATGGTGGAGGCTTCGGCTGCACCGCAAAGTCACCATAGCGGTCTGGCAGTAGGAGTAGGGTCCTGGTGGCAGCCTACCTGCCCAACTCTGGCCCATGGTGGGTCGCTGTCTTACAGCTGGAAAAGGATGTCTGCCCTTGCTGTATAATATACTACAAGCATAATTCAATAGTAAATTTTTCAATAGAAGTTTTAAAAACAACTGAATAGAGTGGCTAATAGTAATATTACCAGTATGTTTCTACCAGATAGTGCGGGAGGTTTTCTTTTCTCTTAAAAATATGAATGCTAAAGGAAAAACATGGGTATATTCATACTCGACTTGTAAACTCATGTTTGCCTAGGAATAGTCTATGCTAATATATTGTCAACAGGGCTCCAAGATCCTTGAAATACCTGCATCAGTACTAAACTCTGCAAGCATCTATCATGCGTCTCCTAGCTCTATTAGTTCACAGCTGGTATGAATAGTTCTAATCTAAGTTAATAGGAAAAACTGTAGGAGATCTGTTTAGATCTTCTTTGCATCACAGAGCTAGAAATACTATTCAGAATTCTCTATTTTATAGAAAGCTTCCCTGGGACAAATACTACATTTTGAAGCTACTTTGAACAATATATTGAACATCTGATGTGATAGACAGCCATATCTAGCAGTTGTAAACTGACATGTTATAGCCACTTAGAGAATGGAAAATATTATTTGTAACACCATGTATTGTTACTGTAGGCAGCAATAATAAAAAATGAAGATAGGTTTTGTGGGAGTTTTGAAACCTGTACTCTACTCATGATATTTTTTATACACCATGTAAAGCTAAAATTTGCCTCCTTTGAATCCCATGTACTAATTTCAGTAAGAATCTCCACCTGCCATAATGTTTTTCAAAGGTCTCTAGAAAGGATTCAATTATTTTTTTTTAAATGAAGTAACTTTAATTCAATACTGCAAAGGGTATCAGGATGAATGAGACCAGAAATACAAATGTTTTATATTTCTATTACACTTTGTTTTTGTTGAAAGGAACGGATGAGAAATGTTCCCATTTGCTTAGTGTCTCCTTTTGTCTGGTTAAAGGAGGTCTAATGTTATTTTAGAATTGGGCTTAGTTCACACAAACCAAGTTGGGAATCTAAAAGTACCTCTCCACCCACATCAGTTCCACTTGTTTAAGCAGAATGTGCAGTGGAACAGGTGTATCTTTCTGGCAGGTTTAGGTTTTCCTGACATCATATGACAAGAGCTGCTCCTTCACTTATCAAGAATTAATGGGAGAAGTTCGATTGTGCAGTTTGAATGATGGAACCAGAAATGAAGTGATGCATCTGCTCTCTAACTACTTATCATCATCCAAAAAGTCTGTTTCAGTTTTCTTGCTCAGGATGCCTTGACGTTGCAAGTCTGTAGTGATCTATGAAACATATCACTAGAAAAGATATCATACAATAAGATTAGTACTAAAAAGATATTATATGGTATGATTAACACTTGTATTATAAAATAAATCATGATTAGCTTTACATTCTGAAATTGCTGAACTAATTACTAGTTTCATTAATATTTTCTTTTATGGTACTTTACTTTTGCTTCATCTCTGTGTTACTGACTCTTATCTGGGACTGCACATAAGAATGTTTACATATTGTAGAAAATGCTGAAACAGTCATGATATTTACAACCAAAAAGGAACATAATGTACTGCTCGTGTTGCAGGAAAACTTATTCTGGCAAGAATGCATATCTAGGTTTCCAGATGCAAAGGGTTTGTTTTAGGAGTTAAAATCTGTATATTTATTCAAACAGATTCCCTTTTTGTTTAAGAACCCACTTAAAAAAAGAAAGTCACCAAAACTCATGGCATCAGAAAAGGCAGTAGAAAAATTAGTAGGCTATAGAGATGCCGATGTAGCATGGAGGGTTTGTTTATAGTGAATTTTCTAGTTAACCCCACATGCAATAGTAAATAGTTTAATTATGTTCATTCTGGTATGGCTTTTTTTCCCCTTTTCAATCATTAATGCTGTTTCGTACCTCTGCTCTATTCATTACTGATTTCTTCTGCTTTGTAAGTCAAATCTAGCATTATGCATGACACTTTTTTTTTCTTCCTTTCTTCTCTATATAGTAGAACTCTCCATGGATGATGCTGCTATCATCTCTTGTTATTCTTTTCTGGACTTTGTTATTATTTATTATCGGTCTAGTTACTGTAACATAGAGAAGTATTAGTCTGAAGTCAGACAGAAGGCAGGGTAGATTTGCACCTTTTAAATTGACTCAAACTAACTATATCATTACATCTGTACCTGATTAAGTGAACTCTGGATCATGAAAGCTCATGCTATAGATCTCCGATTTAGTCATGCTATAACATAGCCATAATTGCCCTTTTTAGTTTAGGATCCCAGGGTCTACCATAAATTTTGAAACCTCTGTTTTTTAACAATACGTCCACTATTTCATCCACAAATTTAAACATACCATTATTGAACTTGCAGGCTAGCTTAAAGAAAAGGTTCTGGCTTTTTTGGAACTTCTGTGTAAGAATTGTAACAGTTAGACAAGGCCACTTGTAATAAGTAATGTCACTGGAAATTGGGTAGCTATCAGGTCAAATAACTCACCTTGTGAATTTCCTGTACAGCACATGGAAAACCTTTTAGATAAGGTATTATTAAGAATGAGAAAGTTGATGGATGTTTTATGTACCAATGATTTCCAACATGAAAGAATTCTCTTCATACATCTTGCTCAGTACATTTTGTGAGTAGTTTAAGGAAATCAAAATTAGACTATCTGAAGCACTAGGAAATTTATTGACCTCTCTAGATAGACTGGATGAGCAAGCAGACATAGTTCTTTTTCCCCATCACTGCTTAATAACTTTCCCAAATGGCATACATCCAAGAATAGGTAGAATTTTTGGAATGAAGAGTCTAGCAATACTATAGAGTCATTAAATTTGGATACTACAACAGGGGACTTGAAGCAATGTACCATTGTTCTGATCCAATATGACAGTCCCTGTGTTATATATTTGTGTCATGTCTGGATAGAAAAAGAACTGTCTTTTGTTCTCAGCCTAAAGGAAGAGGGGGAATAGCAAGAAACAGCACCCTTCATCTGTCTGTTAAGGATCTTCTAGCAAAATTGTCAGAGGTCTAGAAGGTTGAGATTACTATAGATTACAAATCATGGCTCTCAAAATCAAAATGGCTACATATAATAACCATCAAATTATTGCAAGACAAAATCCTACTTAAATAATGACAATGTTTTTCCTTATATACTGATTTATGAAATGAAAAAATACAGGTTACTGAGATTATAACTGCTGTCAAGCATTCAAGCTATCTTCCTTCCAAAGTACATAATGTGTTTTCTCTGCAGCTGGGAGTGTGGGTTACTAACTTATGTGCAAGTCTAAATATAGACAGATTGATGTTCCTCTTCCAGATGATACTGTGATAGATGCTAATATATAGAGTTCAATGACAAAGGGTGCACATAATATCAGTTTAGAATAAGTCACTGTATGGTGCAAACCCACTAAGGGAAAAATATGTTTTATAATAACTTTGAATCTCTAGCTCAAAATGTAGTTAAAATGCTTTATTGTTTGATTTCACACTAACAATATATTTTTATTGCATTTTTGGATTTCAGAGGCTCACAAACTTACATAACTGCCTTGCACACAGTGAGCTTTACAGCTCAGAAGAAGCATAGCAGTGACCTGTAATGTTGAAACAGCACCCAGAAATAGAAAAGTTCCCCCAGAAAGGGGCAACAACAAACTTGTCCCTCAGGACCGAGATCCTTCAGGCACAGGTTCATTTTCTAGGAAAACCAGTCCCTAATGGCATGCTTCTCTCAACATCACAGTCTTGGGGAAGAGAAAGCTGAGCTATCTGGCTATAGATCTAGCTCTTTAAAGTGGAGAAATTGTCTATTGACTTATCCACCAGTGGTAGTTGGCACAATCATCATAGCTCCCTAGAGACCAATCATGTCCCCAGACACCAGAGGCAATTTCCTTCAACTTGGACTCTGGAAAATAACTTCCTTCTCACACATTGTGATGTGATAAATATTGACATCTGTTTGACCGCTATTAAGTATGCATATGCTGTCTTAAGGGCTTAGATGGCTTGCTTTAGTTATGCTTCAGTGCAATGTAAACTACTTAAGATACCTTACAGGTAATGTGGAAACAGCCATTTAAATTGTGCAAATGATGCAAGTCACTTGCTAAATTCTATTAATTTCTATGTTAAAGGCACTATTTAAGCCATGGTTTAAACTTACTGGAAAGTTCCTGCTATAACCTCACAGTACAGCTGTTTGCTCCTTTTTACTTTGTTGTCATATCCCTGGCAAATGTATCTGATCAGTCCAAATATTTTCTCAGACTCCCATGTCTGTACTGTGCAGCAGAGTCTGTGCAGTCGTTGCAAGCCACAGACATGACTGGGAAAAGAAAAGCACTCAGCCTCTGGGCTTACAGAATTGATCGATAGCTGTACATGTCAAGGAATTTTGTGGTTGTCAAATGAGCCATTCTGTGTGGCTTAGACTTTATAAGCAAAGGGCCTGACCCTGTTAAGAGTTTTGCAGATGAGTAATTTTACTCATTTAAGACTTATTTAGGTCATGTGATCCAAGATCATTCTGCAGTTTTAAGAGCGTAATCGCAACTGATATTTTGCGAACATAAAAGATGTCAGCACCTAGGAGAATCCCATTACTTCGGAAATTACTTTTTACAGGCCACTGCCTGTGTATCATCAATATTCATGTTTTTCATGTTATATTGGGGTGTCAATGAGACAACATCAAGTCAGATGGCACTTAATACTACTTTACATGCCCTGTGTCTATTGTCTATTACCCTTTGTTAAATTTATATATATAATATATTACTTTTCAGAAGGGCCCGACTATATATCCTTCTTTTTGTATGGGCTTTGATGTCATTGTGCCTAATTTAAATGCTGATGGTGAGCTTAATATTGTACAGCTGACATCAGGGAAGGACATCAGCCTTCTCAAGGATTTTGCTGTCTCAATAGACTTGCTGAACAAAATATTCAGGGAGACCCAGAGGATGTTTATATGTAACAGCAGAGTTGCTGTAGTTTGTTTGTCTTCAGTGGGACTCTTCCCATCTGTTTCCCATTGCTCAGTTAGAATTTTAAATACCATCCCCCACCCCGGTTTTAAATTATATAAGATTGTTTGTTAATGCAAGTGTTTCATCTTGATTTATAAAATTATGATGGCAACTGGATCCTTTACTGTACTTGAAACTTCAAAATACTTTATCATCATAAATTAATTTATCACTTACAACAAATGCAGCTGTACACAGCTATTCTGTATTGAGCCACTCGCCTATGCTTTGCTTCTTAGGACTGTATCCAGTTTTCAGACCCACATTCCAAGAAGGATGTGAACAGTTTGGAACGAGTCCAGCGCAGAGTAGCAGAAATCTTTTGGGTGGCTGAAAAGCAAGACTTATGAGGAAAGGCTGAAAGAACTCAGGTTATTTAGTCTGGAGAAGAGAAGATTGAGTGGGGGGAGTTGATAAGTCTTCAAATACCTGCAAGGCAATTGCAGAGAGGATGGAGATGGGTTTTTTCCTTACGATGATAGGGGACAAAAATAGAGGCAAGGATCTCAAGCTGTAGCAGGGGAAAGTTTAGGTTGGAGATTAGGAGAAACTATGTGGGAGAAGCTCCAATGTATCATTTCCCCCCTAACTCTAGCGGGGCTGAGAGAACCCCAGAAAGGACCATTGTCTTCTGTCTTCTTGCCCCTCCCATCCAGAGCTTGCAATGGAGCTGTGGAGGGAGTGGGGGGTAGAACCAGGGGAAGACACAGCCTCTCTCCCCAGATCAGCTCCAAATTGGAGCTGATCCTCCACCCTCCTGATCCAAACACTAACACCTGTTGGGTCAGAGGGATTGATCTAACTCATGGTGACTTCTATGAATCACCATTAGTTAGACCCAGGAGCTGCACTTCTTTTTGTGCCCTCAAAGTTCAAACAATTTTCCTTTTTTCTGTGTTCTAACTCTTAGATACTTATCCAGTGTGATTCTAGAACACCCCCTATAGAAATCCGTGGAGAATAAGCTTTCCCTTACAATTTTAGTTATTTCCTGCTTCTGGTTAGGTTGCACCCCAGACATCCAAACTGAGAACAGAGACAAAACTAAAAATAAGAGTGATATAAAGTAACCATTTTTTTTTTCCACTCCAATGTTCAAATATTGCTTAGAGATTCAAAAGGGAAAGAGTTTGTGTGTTCACATGTCTCTTGCTAATTTTATCCATGGTCATAATGAGGTTTATTGGTTAATGCTCTGAGAATAATATCATATGTACCCAGAACATGACACTTAAAATGATGGTATGTTTTCTTGACAAATGAAATGAAAATTTCATTGAGCCTGACATTTATAGCTAAGCACAGACATTCAAAAAGCTCCTGGTGGAAAGTGCTGTAATACACCCTTCTTAAAGTGCTGTAAGTTAAGAGCGTGGTCCAGCTGAACAGATATGTGCTGTTCACTGGTGAGGGCTCAGTGTCAGCCTGCAACAGTGAGGGCCAATAGATGGAGGGCACTCCTGCATGTCTCCCAAGAAGCTGCCAGAGTAGTGCCCCCCCCGCAGCCCTGCTTTCCCTGCCAGCTAGGGACTGTCAGTAGTGGCTGGGGGAAGGGAGCTCTCCCCTCAAACTCCAGCCCCCAGCTGCAGACAGCGGTGGCAGTATGAGATCCTTGCACCATTTTTTGCTGCATCAGGAACTCTGGCAAGTGTGGGGGTGTGTGGAAAGGAGTCTCCCTGCTGGGTGGGCTCCAACCAAATTCTTCACTTGGGTCTTGGTGAGAACAGGGCTGGGCCTGCACTGCAAAGAGGCTCCTTTCCTGCGTCCCCCTCCCCACCCCCACCCAAGTTCCCAGCATGGTGAAAAGCATCACCGTGAATTCATGTTGCCACTGCTGGCTGCAATGGGGGGAAATGAGTCCCTACTTGCAATGCAGCACACTGCAGGGCTGGAGTGGCTATAGGGACAGAAACCCCTCCTCCCCTCCTCACACCTAGCTAGCAGGGGTGTGCAAAATGGACCATATTCAATTTAGATTCATCCTGAATCAGGGACAGTGATTCAATTCATCGATTCAGATCACTGTCCCTGATTCCGAATCTGAAGACTCTATGCTGATTCAGAGAATCGATGATTCAGCCATAGGCACAGCTTTAAATGTTTTTTTCTACATGCCTCAAGGTACCAGGTACAGCTTGTTAATGCTGGGGCAAATGAAGTGTCCCACAGGAGTGTGCCCCGCCCCCTCCCCCCACATGCTCGGCAGCGAACCCAGCCGGGGTCACCGGGGAGTGCATGGAGCCTCCTCTCCCTCCTCCCCAGCTCAGTAACTGGCCATGGGGTGACTGCGGGTGCCCCCCCAGACCCAAGAAGCACCAGTTGCTAAGCTGGGGAGGACATGGGGGAATCACCCTGTGCACTCTTTGGCAGACCTGGAAGTGGACTGGAAGTGCTTCTGGTCCACTTCCAGGTCTGCTGCCAAGAACACTGGGGAGTCCCCTGCACTCCTGTGGGATGCTCCATCCACCTTAGCATTGTAGCATTCACAAGCTACTTGCTACCTATAGGTATGTAGAAAAAATATTTAAAGTGTGCCTAGGTATGAATTTCTGAAACTTTCTAAATCTCTCCAAATTAATTTGGAGGGTTCCAATTCAAGCTGAAGAGATCACAAGTTCTCCTGATTCAATTCAGATTCAGAGATTCAGCCACTGAATTGGGATAAATCTCTGCCAGATTGAACCGGGGACCAAAGCTTGGCACAGCCCTACCAGCCAGCTGTCTGTGATCAGAGACTGTCATTGACTTGGGTCAGTGACAGCTGAGGTGCCAAGGCTGGCCCAGCACTTGTGCCTGAGGCAAGCATGTTGCCCTGTGAGGGGCCCCTGGGATGCCAGCAAATATGACCTAGATTAACACATGATGATTTTGCACAAACATTCAAAAAAGTGCTCTAACATAAAGGTAGCACATCCATTCAAGGTTAACTTAGAGTTAATGGCAATCTGCCATTTTTAAAGTGCTTTAAGTGCCATGAACATCTGTTCTGTTACAGCTTTACAGCACTTTCTGCATGCTTAATGTACATTTATTGTAAAATTTGTACCTTTTATGAGTTTGAAGCTAAGCAAATTATCTTTAGTGTTGCATTGTATAGTTTCTGTAAGATTAGGGTATGATCAACATTCTATATAGTGTAATAGTCAAAGTATGCTATTATGCCTGCATATCCAAAAGATGACATGTGTATGATGATATGCTTTTTCTTTTTTGAGTCATAATGGTAAACTACGGGCATCAAATGACTAGCTCTGATGAAAAGTGATACATTTTGTAGAACACATACAAACATAAAGTTGTATACAATAGAATCCACTCATTAAAATACTTATAGATGCTTATAAAATACTTCAGCATTTTTTCTATAGAAATGTATTCTTGCATGATCAAAAATATTTTGACTTACATATTTCTGCTTATTGAATTTGGAGTGTGTTCGATGGAAAGGTACTGTACATAGGAGTCAAGTAATGATTCTACGCTATGTTAAGGTTTTGGCCAGTCTATTTAAAAAATAGCTGATAATCATAGTCCTAAAATTGCCTCATTGGGACTGACCATTTTTTTTCTTAATCTTTTTTAAGAAAGAAGGTGGAGTAGAGAGACACCTTATGGACTTCTCTGAATTAGAGATGCCTGAGTTTTAGTGAGCAAGAGCTCAATTCATCAGATGCTTTGTGAGTTCTTACTCACATAATCTTTCACTCAGTTAGTTTCTAAGGTGCATCAAAACCCTGTATTAGTCTGAAGTCAGGCATAAAATAGTTAATGACCTTTTTCTGTTCATGGATTTCTTTTAAGAATTGGCTTATGGACATGCAAACAGAAAAGTCTCTCTCTCCAATGTTCATAACTTGTTCAATTCTCTGAAGTTCTTTACCAGGAGTCGCATATAATCCAGCAAAAAGGGAAGGGATATCTGATATTTTACAGTACTTTACTATAAATATCCATCCTTTTTTATTTTGATTTGCTCTTAAGTGAGTGCATAAATAACTTCACAAAAGTCTAAGTACAAACTAACTGTATCTTTTAATTTTATAATAGCTGTTTAAAGCATTAGTTAGAAAATGAGAATTTCTGTGTCCTGGAGTTAATAATTTACAACCTGGAGCAAAGATCAAAGGTTGCTAACATGTAATTATGCAAGTAAATGAATGTGATCTGTGTGTAGCATATTGTAAAGGCAATCAAGCAAATTGTACTTAAGATACGTGCTATTGTATCCAGCTTTGACCTGTGGATGAATGAATGACAGTGTAATGCTCCTCTGCTTTCTGATGAGGACATAATGATCTGAAGTATGTCTCAAGTTAAAACTACTCAACTCATCTGTTTAACCTTTTAAAAGTTTAATACATGGGGATTAGAAATCAATCTTCTTCCAGAGACAAGTACCGACAACTTAAAACATTTAACAAGGTATCTTAGATCTATATGTTAAAGTTATCCTTTGAGCAGGCAGGGTACTTGAGGGCATGACTAGCATTTTCAAATGTATACATATCCTAGTAAGTGATACCATGCCACAAACAGCTTCAAAAAGAATGTAAGAGGGAACACATGTGGTGCTCTTTTGAATGTAACCCATATGCCCAGAAGACAGTAAAGTGCTTAAACAACCAGGCTGCATACTGAGTAAAGAGAAAAAGTAAAAGCCTTGGGATACATACCTGTAGGCACTGGAACACAGATCTTTAATGGACATGGTAAAATACTACTAATAAAGAGTTTGATTAATATTACTATTTCATCTCACTAGAAACATTCCTGTGAATCAAATGTAAAATTGTTCATCCAACCAAATGTCCTAATTCCATAACTTTCGGGGGGGTGTGGTTCTTTTTCCTGGAACTTCACAAAACAAAACTGCCTAGTTTATGTGAAAGGTGACTTGGCTCCTTTTCAATGAAGAAGGACAGTCTGCTCAGCCTACTGGTAGGCTGAACATCCCATCTTCAGATGTCCTGCACCACAAAACATAGAAAACCTTACATAGCAGTTCACTATTAATATACAGATGGATTTTATGCTCAATATAAGTTTATTTTTAATAAGAAAGCCACATTCCTTTCTTTAAGTGCACTTTCTTTGGAAATGTCAGGCTTTTCAGCAGTGTCCAATTTCACAGTGTGCAGCAGCTCTATAGAATAGAAAAGGAGACGCAGACACTTCATTTTTTCCCCCCTTCAGTCTTGCCTAGATAGTGAATTTTCCATCCTCTTTCCAAGGATGATCTCACTTCAGCAAGTGTCTCCTAGTAGGCAGTCCTTGTTCATGGTTCCTTTGCATAAACCTTATGCAGAGGAGCACAAGAATGCAGAGGAGTTTTAGGGTGGAAACAAATGTTGGCTTGCATCACTATTGTGCCATCATAAAAATGTTTATGGTGGTACAAAGGCTAAGTGAACAGATGTACATCTCTTTTGTTGTGTTACAAATGTCCCAAACTTATGGTTGGGACAAAGATGATATTTAATTTGCATTCTGACCAGTCCACAAATGAAGGTAACATTGAAGAACTCCAGAAGGGGTTTAAAACCACTTCCCATATGGCCTGTGCTGAATCCATTGGCTATGCCACCTGTCAACAGTAAGACTGGTTTGATGAGAGCAACACGAAGATCAAAGCCCTCCTCAACTAGAGTAGAAGGATTCATTTTACCTGACAAAATGAAACTTCATCTTAGCAGAAGGAGGATCTGGGAAATCAAACATCAGAATGGCAAGGTACAGCCAAGGAGATCCAGGCCTATGCTGAGAAATGTGACATGCATTGCATTTCCCAGGCAGTGAAAGCCATCTATGCCCCAACTTCCCACAGTTCTACTTGTCTGTAATTGAAACATGCCTCTGTCTCCACAAAAGACAAGGAATGTATCCAAGCTAGATGGAAAACAGCACTTTGAGGCACTCCTGAACTTTGAGTTGACTGTGGCAGATCCCACTATCAAATCCATCTCCTCAACACCCCAAAAGGGGTTTCTCACCAACCCATTTATCCTGTTCTAAAGAAGTCTGTCATGCCATCAAGGAAACCAGGATCAGCAAGAACACTGGAATGCATGGCATACCTGCTGACATATATACAAGCCTGGTGGTGAGGAACTAGTACTAAAACTCCATGAACTTGTTCTTCGATTTATGGAATGATGAAGAGATTCCTGGGGACCTAAGGAATACCAATGTTGTGATTATCTTTAAGAAACAAGATAGGAGCGTGTGTGGGAACTATCAAAGTATAACCATTCTTTCCACAGCTGGCATCGCCCTCCTTTCCTCACCCGCATCCTCCTGCACTGTCTTCTACTTCTCTCAGAATGTGAACATTGATAAACTGACCCAGCACAGGATTTGGTGTACAAGTGCCTTCTTTGGGAAATTGCTTTGTCATGTCTTTATTCATCATAATCAATGTAAAGACACCAAAATAAAGGTCTACAATGTGGTTATCATCCCACTCTCCTCTCTGGATGTGAAATGTGTGTGACCTATCGTTATCATTTCAAGACCCAAGAGAGGTATCACTAACGATGCTTCTGGAAAATCCTCCTAATCAAATGGAAAGATTGCCACACAAGCTGCCTGCTGAAGCTAACATTACCAGCACAGAGTCAGTGATCCTCAAACACCAGTTTTAGTGGAATGGACATTGTGCAAATGCCTGTGACTTGTGACTCCCAAAACAAGTGCTGTACTCCCAGTTTAGCAATAGCCTAAGATCTCACGGTGGCCAGAAGAAATACTACAGGGACACATTGAAGGCATAGCTCAAGAAAATGGATGCAGACATCAAGAGTTAGGAGGAGTTAGCTGCTAACCAACTCTTATGGTCTTGCAACTTGAACACCCATTTTGAGATAAAACACCTTGCCCTCAAAGCAGAGAAGAGAGAGTGGAGGAAGGAAAAAGAGAGGAATCCCAGCCTGCAGTCTACTTTCCCTTTCAGAAAAGGCCTGCAGCTTCTGCAGATTGACCTGTGACTCAAAGATTGGACTCTTTGGGTATCTCAATACCCATCAGTGAACTGAACTAGAGATCATACTCAACTTGAGGGATTGCCACCACTGCCAATTTCTGTCCTCCCCCCAGTTTACACTACTGTTTAGTAACCTACATTTAATTGCTTTGCAGCAAGGAGAGTCCAAGCAGCCTGGAGCTCCTGTGTACAGCTGATCTAGGCAGGTGCTTCAGGAGCTTGAAGGGCCTAATCATGTGCAACCTGGGAATCCTTGTGTAAGATCAGGTCCCTCAAGCCCTGGGACAGCCTGCCTGACTACGAAGCCCCTTTTAGAGATTCACCCTGGGGAATTTTGAGGCATCTCTATAAAACTGGGATTTCCTGCTTGCAAAGATGTACCCTGAATTCCCACAGCACCCATGACCAGGCCCCTCCAAGTCCTAAGACATCATATCACACATTGTCCTGCAACATCAACGATTGGGACAATGGGCTAAGTGTCTTTTGTCCAACAGAGTTGATCAGTTGTGCCACATCCCTGCACACCTATTCCACTTCATTTGGCAAAGTGTGGTCTTAGGTTGTCCCCTACTTCAGGCAGAAAACAAAGAAGATCCAATAGTGAATGGAAAGTGTGCACCTTCAGTGGGGGGTAATGGTTTGACTCCAACAGGACTGGAACTTCTGGGTTTGTGGCTGTGACTTTGAAATGTATGAAGTTTTCTTATTGGAAGAGAGTTGGAAGCCTCCACATCTCACTTAAGAGTTTAATTTCTCCATAAGAACAAGGTGTCTCTAAAATCAAAGAGGCATGGGGCAGAGTCTTAGTTCATTTTCTTCCAAGAACAAAGACCCAGATCCAGTGTGTGTGAAGATGTACAGAGAAATCAGCCCACTGGCATGATAGTGTGAAGGGATTTAATAATAGTGAACTTCAAACCTACTCTAACGGAATTTTTGGAGGATAGAAGATTTCTTGGAGGGTCAGACAAAAAGAAATATACAACGAGATACTTTCATTCTCCCTAAAAGGAAGTTTAAATAATCTCCATCCCTTCAATGTTAGAAAATGCAATAATCAGAAGGAGAAAGCAAGCGAGAGAATTCACAGTACCACTAGATGCTTAAGATGTAAAAGATTTATTCACGGATGATAGGCCTGGATTCCAGAAGCTAAATTAATGGTTTGCATCAATTACTTTTTTAACTATAGAAGATATTGGGGAAACTCTCATACCAAATCTTTTTTTTTTCCTAGCAGTTATGTCTGAGGAGTTGGATCAAACTGAAGTAACAATATATTAAGTATTAAAACAAAGCAATATGCTGAACACTAGTAAGTCACTGAGATTGCATGCCATTCTCCAAGACTTCTGAAGGAACTCTAAAGTGAAATTGTAGAACTGTTGGCAGCAGTATGTAATGTATCCTTACAAACAACCTCTGTGCCAGAAGATTGATGGGTTACCAGCATAACACCCTTCATCAAAAAGGGTTTCAGAAGTGATTCTGGAACTACAGACAAGTAAGTCTCTCTTCCATCCCTGGCGAGTTGGTAGAATCTATAATAAAGAATAAAACAGCAGTCACATATGCAGCCTCTTTCCCAGCATGTTGTATTTGTCTATTTTTATTAAGGAAATTCTGCCTCACCAGTCTGCTGGAGTTATTTGAAGGTGTAAACAAGCACATAGACAAGATCCAGTTGATGTAAATGTATGTGATTTTTTCAGAAGGCTTGTCACAAGGTCTCTAAAGGCTCTTAAGGAAACTGGTTTGTCACAGGAGTAGAAAAAAGATTATTTTGTGGATTGAAAGCTGGTTAACCATTAGGAGGCAGAATGTAAGGCTAAATGGTCACTTTTCAGGATGGGGGAGAAGGTCTATAGTGGTCCTGCACTGAGCCTAGTTTCATTCCCCTCTTTTAACAGTGACCTGGAAATGGGAGAGCACAGAGAACTTTCCATGTTTGCCAATAAGAATACATTATTCTGTGTAGTCAAATATCAAGTGGATGGAGAAGAGCCACAGAAAGACCTCTCACAGTAGATGCAAAAATAACCAATGAACTTCTGTGTTGACAAGTGAAAGATTATGCACATGGGGGTGAGGAGGTGTGGAATAACCTATACCATATTGGGCACTAAAATAGCTTTTATGACTGAGGAAGGAGACCTTAGAGTCATTGTAGGTAGTTCTCTAAAAACATCAGCTCAATATGAAGCAGCAATTGAGAAGGCCAATAGAATGTTGAGCTTCAGTAAAAAGGAAACTGAAACAAAACAGAAAACATCATGCCACATTATTAATTCATGGTACTGCTACATCTTGAGTACTGTGTGCAATTTTGCTGTCTTAGAGAAACTAAAAAAGGCTAGGATTTCTTAGTTTGGAAAGGATAAGGATGACAGAGGTCTGTGTAGTCATGAAGGGTGTGGTGGTAATGAGTACAGAATTGTTGTTCTCTGTTCCAGAATGCTAGAACTAGGGGACATTCACTGAAATCAATAGGACAGAAATTTAAAACTAACAGAGAAAATACTTTTTTTCCCCAATGTGTATTTAATTTGTGGAACTTGTTGTCACAGGAGTTTGTAAAGGCAGACAGAATAGTCAAGTTCTAAAAGAAGGTATACAAATTAGGGGATAATCTATTAATAGCTGTTAAACAGCAGTAACATCCATAAACCAATGGTGGTGGATACTGAAGTGGGCAGGACAAGGGAATGGATGACTCTATGCTATATTAATATGCTGTTCCTCAATGAGCACTGTTGGAGACGCAATATCTGGCTAGATGGGCCATTGGTCTCGTCTTGTGTTCTTAAATATCCAAATGAGTTGGAAAAAGCAGTCAATTTTCTTTTCCACTCCAGCACTTAATTTTTCCATGAGAAATTTTCCATTTCTAAAAATTCATTGTTTCATAAAATTCATTAGTAGCAATGAACGCATGCCAATGCAGTATTAGGCAAACTTGGCAGTTTCAAAGTTGTAATTGATATTTTTCAGGTGATTATCGCTAGGAAGTGTGTGAGAGTACATATGTTTTATTGATTTGTAAACAGAAGGTTAAATACACTCATATAATAATCCAAACCAAAAATCAAGTTATGAATTCACCTAATTGGCTGTGTAGGTCAAATAAAAATGAAATCATGGCACATCATGCACAGTTCTTTGGGTGTGCTAAAATTAACATGCAACAGTTTTTAGTGTCTTCAGGCTTTTTACTATATTTAAACAAACAATGTAAGTGAAGTATATGCTATTGCATATTGTCTTTACATGTTTACAAGTATTCAAATAAAAATAATTTCTTTCCACATAAATCTCTGAGTTTGTTTGAATATAACATTTAAAATGCATTAAGCATACTGTATTTATTTTTTTTCCTAATAAAATATTTCAGTTCAAATACTTGTAGCTATTGAGACATAACATGGGGGTACTTTTTTAGTTTTGTGTACTAAATATTAGTCAAATAAACATGCTAAATCAGATTGTGCTCTATTTAGGACATTGGATAATTTTCCAGAAAACCCACATCTCTGTCCATCCTATCCTCAAATCTTCTACAAAAATCCATAAACAAAAATTGTATTATGCCATGTATAAAGTGGATGCTTACCTGCTAACTGCTTCATCTTTCTACTAGAAGAGGAGTTCTTACAATAAGGGCCTAAATAACCTCTACTTGCTTTGTCTGTGGTATTTTGACTTGCAGACCTTCTCTAAGAGCTCTCATAATGTCTTTACTTGAATGTTAATGTATTAACAGCCCTGGCTAAATTCAAAACCTCAGTGTCAAAGCAAGTTTTTACTGACTGTTAACTTAAAAGCTCTTCCTTTTTATGATTTGAGGTCACAGGTTTGGTGCCTATAATAATCACTTACCTAGAAGCACCACAACATTTAATGGCCTGTATGGGGATCTGAACTGCTGTGGACCAATGAAGTTTTGAACAAATATTCCCACTATCATAATACAGTGTCCCCCACTGTCAACCTGAAATGCCTAGACGGCTTGGAGAGGTTTATTATTGTTCTGATATCTGAGCTAAGCCTCTGATTTAATCTCAAGAAACAAACATTTGCTGCTTCAGAGATGCTAGTATTCAAGTTCTGCAGATGGAGGCACTGCTTTAGACATCCCCTGATCTTAAAACATAGGGTGAGATTATGTATTACTACTAAGCCATGTCTGTTTTCAGCAGTGAAATAGTTATCTATGTTGATATTTGTATCATCTTGTTTAGGTTTCTGACTTAAATCACTGAGCTGAATGGCAGCATTTAAATCCATAGCAGTAAATGTTCCAAGCTTTTTCTAGAGGCAGGAGTATTTATCTTTGTATCTGCTAACCTTGAGCATGTAAAGATTATTTTGGTCCACAAGCACAGAGATCAAACTTTTTTACTAAAAGCTTAGATGATGAAGACTTCGAGCACAAAAGGTGGCTAACAAGAAGGATATTATCTAAGGGATTCCATCTACTAATTTTGGAGAATTAATCTAATAAATCCAATTAATAGTCAAGGGACTCAAAGTCACCAAAAGTCTCTCTGATCTTCAGTGGTTCACAGGAAGAATCATTGTTTGTTCTTAAAGCAAACCAGCACTCTGCAAATATACTTCCTTAGTTCTACCTGTTATGGAGCTGAACAAAGCTTGGAGGTTTCCTTCTTGTCTTCACCTCATGCTATTTCTATAAATTGCTTCAGGGATTACCTTTCACAATTCCATGGCTTTACCATGGACGTACAATGCAGTGCTGGAGCTCTCATTAGTAGACCCCCAAGTTAATCTCTCACTGTTTGTAATAATTTTGCTTTCAAAGTGTCTTTTCTAGTTTTCATTAGTTCAGTCTAGTTTTTTAAATAGGGAGCACTATCTATTATTTTCAGTACTGGACCTTCCATTCCAACAAAATGGTGATTTCACCCCAATATTGACCTCACTTTTCTTGTATGCAGTTTCTTCTGATGATCTCCCTTAAGGCAGGACACCTGGGAGAAAAAACAGTGGCATATGTTGAATATCCACAGGGAAATCAGAACTTATCACATCAGTCCAAACCATTCACAAGATTTATCAGTGTTCATTTTTATATCATCTGACAGAGTAAACAGAGAAAGAAAGGCTCAACTGCACAAATGTTGTTTTAAAGAAGCCTACAAAATAGATCAGTTTAACTTTCCAAATCACAGTTGCACATAGTAGAGGCAGTTATCTACTTGCAAAGGACATGTCAGTCCCAGACTAAGTTGGCTAGGGGTGATCTACACGCATTGTAACTATACCTGCAAATATATGCAGGTTCCATCTTTGACAACAGAGTGTTACATATTTTGAGGTCTTAGTAGTAAGTGTAATACAAATTTGTTTCCATAATATGACAGGTACCTCTGCTCCTTTTGATGCTGTAAATACTCTAATATTAAACTGGAATATTACAGAATGTTTGGGGGAAAAGAAAAATGTATTTTTTTGATCTCTAGTGCCTAGGGTCACCTTTCTGACCCTTCACTTTAATGAACTAGGTTTACATTTATATTTGACATTCTACCCGTTATACCTATGCAAATCACCTGGGGATAATCACAAAGAGATTAGAGTTTAAATTCTGATCAGCAGCTTTCTGAAAGCATTTTAACTTTAACAATGAAACTTTCCCTAGAATAGAAAAAGACCTCTTGACAAATTATTCTTGAAACAAAGTAGGAAATTACATCATCATTGTCCTTCATGGTTAAAGAAGATGACATTTCATCTCATGCCAGTGGTATTCAATGATGGTTTCTCTGATTTGCTCTGAAAACTTGCATTCATTCCTGATGCACTAATTCTTAATAATGCCATTATAAATCATCCTGTATCATGTTTTACTTTTCTGGGTTTCATATAATGATAAGCTTTAAAGGAATTTTGAGGTACAACCCCCTGCATGAATGCAGCAATACTGTTCTGAAATAGGATCCAGCCCGCAGTACCATGTCATCTGTCCTTCAGTACTCTCCATAGGTCTGTGGCCCTGCGTAGTATATTTGGTGGAGTGGCAGTGCAGGACTGCAGATTCAATATCCAGCCCCATGTCATCTAGTCTGTGGAGCTCCCCATGTCTGTGGCCCAACATCTTAAATCAGGTGGGGCCAGGGGGGTGGCTCAGGTGCACAGGGCCCAGTCCAGTCTACAGACCACCCCTGCACCACTCACCTGGCTTGCATGGCTAAAAGGTTGAGCACCACTGTCCTAAATCATCCCTGTTAGAACTAGTATTCTAATATAGTCAGAACCAAACTTTTTTGGCAGCTATGGCAGACAATCAGCCCCACAACATGCTTCCTGAGTGCCCCTCTCATCCCATTCCCCCACCCACACTGCTTCTCTGCTTTTTGTTCACTGTTATATGCTGATTTTCTGTTCCCTGCCCTACATCCTGCTGTGATCCCTACTCCCTCCATGATCTGCTTCCTGTGTCACTTGTGGTACATTTGCTACAGGTTGGCCACCCCTGTTCTAACAGTTAGTAAGTTGTTGGGTTTTTCTTCCTGACCTTTTTTTGTTTTGTGTCTTGCCCTCTGTAACAAGGGAAAACTAGCTGATCTTCCTTTTCTTTGTGGCAGCCTTTCAAATATTTGTAAGTCATTATCATGTTATCCTTTAACCTCCTTTTTATTCAGGCTAAACATACTTGGATCTCTCAACCTTTCCATATAGGACTTGCTTTCCAAATCTCCAGTGATAATTTTTGCTACCAGAGCATAGTTCTCCATAAAGACAACTATATGGTTGGGCCATCCTAACAATCATAGCTTTATCCTTGACATATTTCCTCCATGGAGGACTTCAGTATTTGGCATGCTATTTTGCCATCTTGCTTTCATTAGCTTTCCAGAGAACTGATCATCTTGTCAAGACAGGTCTTTGTTCTGGTGCTTTTGGTGCTGTGTGTGTATTCATGAATCCACGTCCAGTACTCGGTGTTAATGACTCACTGGCATACAGTAAAGTTAGGGCTACCATCTTGCAGCTTTGATTTTTTTTTTATCTAAAAAGTTATGTTCCTACTTAACTGAATACATGGTGCTATTCTGTCGTGACTTCTTCCTAAGGCAGTATGTTGGGAGAGGAATTAATCTGATTCTTGAAGTGTATAAATTCTCATGATGATGAATGGTGGCCTGTAGGACATACCAAGAGAAGATGGACACATAACCTCTGTCTTTAAAGTTAATAGATAGTCCACCACATGAGCGTGCAGCTGCAGTGATTCACAATGACTTGCATATCTCTCTATATGATAGTGTCATAATCAAATAGAAACCCATAGACAAGTTTTTCAAGTACCTTTTTCCTTTTGCTTGCAGCTGTCTGGGATCAGTTTTACATTCATCCTGAACCTAATTGGAATACCTATATTGGAATCTTCTATATCAAACAACTTACAGCATACACAGTCTTGTTTTACACATTTGTTACTGGAAATGAATTAGATATTCTCATCATCCCATCATTAAATTATCTTTCCATTACAAGGAATTTGTCAGGGCAGCCAGTCTTGACTAGAAGCCTGCATAAGCTTCTCTGCTGTCATCTTAATTGTCTTTGTAAGATTGACAAAGACTCAGGAGAGGTCAATATTCTATTCTTTGCATTTATTTTTGATTTTCCATGCAGCAAAGATCATGTATACTGTTCCTTTCCTTCCTCTGAAACTATACTGGCTTTTGGGTGAAAAATATCTTAGTTATATGAATAAAGTTGCAGAGTGTGGGTGCCTGTGCACATGCTCTGATGTCTTCTAATTAGAATGCATCAGATCAGACTCAATTAAGCAAGTCTGTTAGAGCATTCTAACTGGAGCACTCCAGCAAGCCTCAACATCTTGTGTATTCAGCATCCAGTGTTTCAAAATGGTGCCCTGGACACTGTTTTGAAATGCAGGATGCTGAATAAGCATGATGCTGTGGTGTTTTAATTGGAGCGGGTCTCTGGGAGCTATGCTAATTAAAATGATCCCTGACCTGAGAGCATGTGTACATACACCCTTTAATTCTTGCAGGCATCTTGCCAGCAACAACTGCTAAGAAGATTCCCTGATGAGCAATTTTTGCATTTGAAACTTCTATTTCTGAACACTAGAAGCTGCTTTAGCATCTTTTTATTCTTGGGTAGTGGGGGAAGGGAAATCCTCCTTTTATGTAACACATCATCTGAAAGATCCTTGCAAGATAGTGAATTAAATAGTCTCCCACCAGCTGTGTAGAGTTTCTCCACAATGACATCTGGTACTTTTGTAACATATTTGAATTTTTCCCTCTTTAAGATGGTAAGTAGGTTCAGTGCTACAACTTTCACTGATGGCATACTGAGGTAGCAGATCAACAGCCTCATTTCTAATTCTAGGTCCTTTTGCTGAGCAGGTTTATAAAGTGGCCACCTCACCTACCTAGGTTGGTTCTTTTCAGTGAGGAGGATGTTTGCATCTGAATTCATAGGAATAAAGATGGAATTCAATTCATAACAAGAGTGGAATCAAACCTTGTTTAAAATATAACAAAGGTGCAACCATACATACCGTGTCACCAACAGATCTACTTCTTCCTTATTCTACCAAGTATCACATGCATATCTGTGTAGATTAAAAAATATATCTGATATTATAAAAGCTTTTGTCGGTCGGTCTGTCTATAACGCTTTATTCACACTCTGATTGACTGACTGAAACAAACAATCAGAGTGCTCCAAGAGTGTTTGGACAAGAGATGGCACAGTGGAGCACCACCATGATGGTGGGGGGACAGAGTGTGGTGGGGGGACCATGTCCCCCTTCCCCCAACTGGATCAGAAGCAGAGGTGGGGCTGAATGTGGGGGGGTGGGGGATGCTGGCAGGGAGAAGAAAGGAGGGAGTGGCATGGGGAGCATGGTGGAAGCACCCTGCCACCACTGCTGGACCCCAAGAACAGCCCTGAAGGTGGGGGGCAGGCCCAGCCCTCAAACAGCAGGGGTGAGGGTGAGGGGAGTGGGCTCATTTGCCTCCTCCCCCAACCAGATGAGAAGTGTGGGTGGGGCCAGATACAGGACTCTGTCCTCACCTGCCATGACAGTGGAAGCATGCTGCCACTGCCCTGACACCGCCGGGCCCTGACAAAAGCTGGCAGGGAGGAGAAGGGAGAGGGGGGGTGTGGTGATGGTACCCCACTGCTACCAGGCCCTGCCAACAGCTGGGAGGGAGGGAAAAGGGAGGAGAGGCACATGGACAAGCCAGGCAGACCTAGAGCATGGGGGTGGTGGGGGAGGGAACAGGCCTGGATTTGGAGGTGAGGGGGCTATGGGAAGCAGAGCCAGACACAAAGTACGGGGGGAAGAGGCACAGGCCTCTGTCCTGTTCCTCTGTCATTCTTGATGGGCAATTGGCTAGTGCTATACATAATATACAAAGTTTTTATCCTAAATGCTGAAGTTTATCAGTCATCTAAATGTAGAAAATTCTCATCAGTCAGTCTCTCTGTATGCTCAGCTGTCTCATCAAACCAGCCTTGATGTTTCTGGACTGTTTGGAAAGCACTTCAAGTCACTGAAAATGTCTCTAAGTTGTATATTTGGATACCTTTTTACAACTCGGTTCAATTGTCCAAAGTCAAAAATTCAACAATAATTATAATGGGTTGGTTAGATTAGTGCAGTTTAATTGTTAAAGTACTATGTTCATTACAAGTATTCCAGTATCTCTCTCTCTCTCTCAGACTACTCTCGCTTGTATGGTGCTATAATAGACAGATATATATTTATAAGTGAAATGTGCATTGACTACTAAACAGTCCTAGGTGCCTAAGTAAGATAAATGATTCCAAGATACAAGCAATTGTTATATAAACCATGCACTGAGTCTACTTCTCATAGAAAATACAGGTTATAGATTGTTGGGAAAGGGAATATATTCTGAGGAATAACAATTTGCTTTGTGGAGTAATAGAGCGTCCAGATGTCATTATCGATGATTTTTATAAGAAACTTAATCTTGATTACTTTTCCTCATTTTATTTTTATTTACCAGAAAGTATTCAGGGAAGCAGTAGAATATTACTCCTTATACTGTGTCTCTGAATCAATAAATATGAGTAGCCGGGGCTTAGGGAAAATAAGCTTGATGCTTATCTTATTTGCATGAAAAAATAAGCAACTTCTCAGCTTAATGGCACAGAGAGCAGAATTACCCCAAATTCTGATAAGAAACCTCCTTCCCTTCATGCTGACTGCTCTTAAAGACTCAAAAGAGTGATATTAAGATGAGTTTTGGGATGCCTTTAAAAATATATATTTGTAATATACTGCATTTTATGCTGAAAAGAGCAAGGCACACACTTTTTTTGTATTTGACATATGTGCATCCAACTTGAAAAGGTGGGTTTACTCTGCTCCCCATGTTAAAATAAAAATTTAAATAAGGAATAAATTATCATTTTTCTTCATGTGAAAAGCATAATATCAAGGTGCCAGAAGTTTTCGTAATAGTATAGGCAGCGTTTAACATTCAGTACTCCTCTGGAAAGAGGAACAAAAAATGATGTGGCACAGTTCTCAGGTGAAACAACGTTATTCTTCTAAAATAGCTGATATTGCCAACCGTCTGTGAAAGAGTGCTCAGCTAGGTATGCCACTTAGTCCAATCGAGTATAATTGTTTCTCTGAATAAAATCAGCAATATAGTGACTTGTATTTTTTTCTCCCACTCTAATCTATACATTCTCTACTTGTTTATCTGTCTGTTTCTACTTCTCCTCCTCTTATTTGTCCAGGATTCTAGTAAAGATCTAAAATTTCAGGTGTTCATGCCATAACACGGTAGTGCGTGTTGTGTATAAACACAAACCAGAGTTATAAAGCAAAACACCACTCTTTTCTGATTTTATCTTTATTCCCTAGCACTTTAACCGAGCAACTCTTTAGATAAAAGATGTAAAGGTTGAGCATATCACTGTAGTGGTTTGTTCAAAATTCAGAATTAAGCAGAACACTTGTTGAATTTTATCTAATTGATTCTGGACCATGTCTCCAGACTTTCTAGATTGTTCTGGATCTAGCCCTGCCTTGCTGATTGTCTGCCTCAGTGTCATCTGCAGATGTGATAATCATGCTTTTTACTCCCATTGCCTAAGTCATTAAGATCTTAAATAATATCAGACCATTATGGAACCCCACTTAATACCTCCCCTCAACTAGACATAGAATCATAAATGACTATTCATTGAGCACAGTGATCCAACCAATTACATATATGCCTTACAGTACTTTTGTCTAGTTGGTATTTCCTTAGTTTGTTCATGAGAATGTAGAGTCAAAACCTTGCTAAAATAAAGGTATATCACATCCTGTGCTCTACTCCTCTTCACTTAGACTGGATTGGTCAGGTATGACCTGCCCTTCATGAACCCATGCTGGCTGTTCCTAACAACCTTGTTCTCCTCTAGGTACTTTGCAATAAGTTCTTGAGGACATGTTCCATAATCTTTCCTTGTATAAAGGTCAGACTGACTGGTGTGTAACTCCCTGCATCCTCCTCCTTCACTTTCTTAAAGATGGGTACTATATTTGGCCTTTTCCAATCATCTGGGGCCTCACTTGACCTCCATGAGTTCTTAAAAAATTACCTCAGCTGATTTACTTCAGTATCCTAGGCAAGATAGCTTGTGCCTGGGTCCTCAACACAGCAGCCTCCTTAAATTATAGCCAGCTTTCCTGGACATATTTTCCCCTTCAAACTTGCCTCCCAGGGGATCTTGCCCACCAGTCTCCTGAGTTTGCCCAAGTCCCCATTTTTAGTTTCCTCCCCACTCCTTTGCTTTGTCAGTTTGTGGTCACAGTCACCTAAATTACTTTCTGCCTTCAAATTCTCAGCCGATTTCTCCCTCTTTGTGATCAGGACTGGTTGGCAACTGACTCCAAATTCAATAATGGTTTAAATAGTTATTGTGTAATATAATACTACGTTCATGTGCAGCCTACTAATGTTTTTTTCCCTCTTGTTTCCAGTATTAAGCTCTTGATATATCAACCCCTGGATGATTTATGTATATCATTCTTGAATCTGTGCAAATATTTTGCATCCCAAAGGCAACGTTCATTATGTAAGAGATGAACCAGGAAGAGTACTAAACTTCTATAGATGTTGCCAATACTAACTTGAAAAGTAAGCTACTGTATTACTCAAACCCAAGAGGAGGTTTTCCCTAAACCAGCATGGGGAGGGGAGCCTCATCTTGGATTCAAGTGCCAGCCTAGAACAGGTGGTGGCTTAGCACCAAGTTTGGCCCCGTGATCAGGGCAGAAGTCAGAGCTGAGCTGCCACCTGCCCTGGACCAGAATGGCTCATTTGGCATGGGAGGGACTACACAATCAAGAAAAAGCATGGGGGAGACTGGGGCGGGGGGAGGAGAAACCTGCCTCCCCTGGCTGTCCCTGTACCCTTAGCTTCTGCTCCTGTTTCAGTCCCCATCAGCCCTGACTCAACCAGGCTGGGAGCTGCTGCTGCCTTTCCCTGGCTAGGCTGTTGCTGACCACCCCAAAGCCAGACCAGAACTGCAGCAGAATGTAAGGGGGGCTGGGAGAAGAAGCAGGTGGGGGTCCAGGCCACAGGTGAGAGCAGAAAGTAGGGGTGCCAGGCACAGACAGCCATGCCATTGCATGTGCTCTATGGACAGAGACAGATGAGACAAGGGGCAGAGGTCCAGCTGCTTTCCCTGCCATAGGCATGAGGGCAATGGATTTAAGATCACTTTTTACTAGTTAGATGTTGTAAATGAAAAATTATAACAAATGTATATATATTTTAATATATAGAACTTAATTATTGGGGGGTCATCTTAAATTCAGGGTCATCTTGCATTTGAGTAAATATGGTACATTAGTTTCCATGATTATCAAGAAGGTTCTACAGTAACTAAATAACTATATTTATTTGCATAATCATCCAACTTTTATAATACTTGTATAAATCTCTACTATTCCCCCACCCTCACCCCCTGCACCTAGTACCAGCTGCTGTTTGACGACTTGCTGGCAGTAAATAATAAAAGTGACTAACTGTGTTTATATCTGGTGCAGTTGTAGTGTTTATAATGCAAACTAAAAGGCTGTCTTTTGGCAAAAGAATCAGGTCACTCAGACAGTGTGCATGGGTGAAAGAGGAGTAGTAGTGATTGATTTGACTTGAACTGTTTTGAACCTTACCTTTGGCAAAGGCACCACACTAGTAGCCTTTAGCAGTATATGAGTGAATTAATTAAAAGACAGTAGGAGAGAATTTAGGATTAATACAACTGTTTAAAAGGTCATTTGAAAAGTCTCAGTAACTCATATAGTATTAACAAATTGTCGCTGTCATATTACTATTTCTTAAGATTGGTATAATGTTCAGAAAAAATCCCACATATAAAGGTATAGAATGTTTAACTTTAAAAACAACCAGATTTAAGTATTTTAATCTTTCTTTTGTTTTAATGTATATACAATTCTTTGTTGCTGGAGTGTTCAAAGTATGTGGAAATTTGTTCTTAGATTAAGTTGTTAAAGCACAGTTGTTAAAAATATATCTGCATTGTTAGAGCTAGTACAATGACAGGCAAATGTAAGACATCAGACTGTGACCTTTAACCAAACAAGCAGCACTTCTTATAATTGTATTCCTTTGGGCTAGTGGATGCTATGATTACATTCATTTTCACAATAATTGTCCATGTACTTGAAAAGACATGTCATGCTTTGTGGGTAGCCTCTTAAAGTAGTTCAGTATGATTATAGCTAATAATGTTATGTGTTTTACTAAAACCCACAAAAGAAATCCAGAAATTCATAGCTAAGATCCTTAAGTATTGCCCTTGTTTATTTTTTCAGTGTGATTTAAAGCTATAGCTCTAGATTATGTGGGGCTTATGCCCATGATTTCAAGAAGGACTGTGTAGTAGGAACTTTGTGCTTTGTGCTTGATGACATCTTGTTTCAGAGTCTTTGCTCACTAGGACCAGGTTTGTCATGAATGCTTTCCACACTTGGGTTGATAGCAGTGCACAGGAAAATGTTAATTTAGTTTGTTGGAAGGAGAGGAATTCTGGTCATCCTTGTTTCACTTGTTTTATCCATTGTCTCTTTTTATCATTAAACTTCTTTCTGTCTTTTGTTTCCCTTCTGAGTATCATTTTTAACTTGGAAGTAGAAAGTGTTTGGCAGATTATACATTCATCAAATGATTTGTTTCAGCCTGCTTTGGAAAAATATATGATGAACTGTTCTAGTTCTTGTGGCCTATTTTGCACTATGTGGTTACCTTTCATTTAAAAAAAAATCCTATGCAAAAAAACCCAAAACAAAACCGCTGAAAAAATCATACTGCGATAACAGGATCATGGAGATAAATCCTAATGATTACTTTCAAACTAAAGAA
This sequence comes from Caiman crocodilus, assembly GCA_030014935.1. Taxonomy (NCBI): domain Eukaryota; kingdom Metazoa; phylum Chordata; order Crocodylia; family Alligatoridae; genus Caiman; species Caiman crocodilus. The sequence goes on along the minus strand of JAGPOW010003316.1, from coordinate 54,593,199 downwards.
ACTCATCTCAAAAACATTTCCAAAACTGATAATAGCAACTCCTATTAATAATAAATCTCACAGTATATATGACACAACTGACAATTTGAAAATACTGCAGTTTATCTGATAGCATGTAAATGTTTTAAACTTTAATGCAGCTGTTTCTCATGATAATTCGTAAAGTTATTAAGATAATCTATTATAAGAATTCATTATTAAGGTTAGTATTAGAATGTATGCTGCACGACATTGCTGTATATGCTACACAATGTGCCACCGTTAATAACTTTGCTATCGCATAGAAGCAGCCTTGTACATGTCATTTTTAATGGTGCTATAGCATGAGAAATTGTGGAGTTTTTTTCTAAAGAAGTTAAAGATTATTTTAGAAGACTTTGGAAGACAATTTACCCTGTTGCAAGATGGACTTTTATATTGGATACCCACACCCACAACTTTTATAACTAAGCAATTAACTGAGAAAAAAAATCACTAGTTTATTAAAGAAAAATATTGCAATATGTAATTTCAAAAATAATTATTAACTGGAAAAGTCTCTTAGGCTTCTTGAAAGTTGTTTTCTCATTTGATTATTTTGCATATTAAGGTACGCTCTTGGAAACTCTGTCAAATGCCCACACCTTCAAGATATATTATGATGAATTTTCAGTGGGAAAAGATAACACATTTGCAAGATTAAAAACCCTTCAGCAACAATTTCTGTGTAACTAGATTTATTTCAGCCCACTTTCTAACTTGTTGAAACTAATTGCTCTCTGAAATGTAAAATGTGACAGGCCATTGTTACACAACTCATGAAGAGTCAGAAAATAGCTATGCTTTCTCTTTTTACTAAACTACTATAGATTCTCTATGTATTTTTTTTAAGTTTATCCTTATAAAACATGGATATACAAGCTCTCTGTGGCTTGGGTGTGTAATAATATCATTACAGAAAGTACACATACATACATACATGTGCACATGGGTGACTGATGCCTCCTGAGACTAGGGGACACATTTTGTGGGCGGTGGTGGCGACAGGGTGGCAAGTGGTGACCGCCCACAGAGGCTGGTGGCAGTGGGGTGGCAAGCGGCAACCACCTGCAGAAGCTAACTGCAAGGGGGGAGGGTGAGCACCAACCGCCTGCAGAAACCGGTGGCAGTGGTGGCCAGTCTCAGGGGGGGCACATTCCTCTCTGTGCCCCCGCAGTCATCTACACACATGTAGAAGCGATACACACAAGCAGAAGAAGTCAAAGGTAGGATTAATTGCAATATGTACTGGCTTCCAATAGCTTTCTGGAAAATTTAAGATGCTGCTGTTGAGTGACTGCATCTTTCCATATCCTCCATTTCAATCTCTAAGCTCAGCCTCGTGCAGGTACCATCAGTGCACCAAGTCCACATGAGAAGTCATTCTCAGCAGTCCCTTAGCAGCTAAGGGACACCAGTACATAAGGACACGATCCTCCGAGCCCAAGGGGCGACCGTTCCTGCACGATGCAAGATGGGCAAAAGTGCCCAGAAGCCCCCATGGCTTAATAGGGATATTCAGGGGACCCTGAGGGCTAAGTGGGAGGTTTACTATCTTTGGAAGAGAGGAGCAGTCTCCAAAGAGGAGTACTCCTCTTGTGCTCGGGAGTGTAGGAGGGCTATTAGGAAGGCCAAGGCGGGAGTAGA
>JAGPOW010003316.1:54580602-54591434 GCA_030014935.1 Caiman crocodilus | reverse complement strand
GGAAGTTGTTCTTGCTCCTACCTTGGGCATCTTTAAGAGTAGATTAGAGAGGTACTTGGCTGGGGTCCTGTGACCCTGGCACTCGTTCCTGCCATTGGCAGGGGGCAGACTAGATGGCTTGCTCTAGGCCCTTTCTGACCCTAGATACTGTGATACTAGCTCTGGACCTTTCTCTCATTTGAGGCCTGTTAGAGCCAGAGCTTGAGCATCTTTCAAAAGCACTATTAGAACTTTTGTATGTGGGTGTTGGATTTATGAACTTCCTATTTCAGCAATTAATTTATTTATGAATAGACGTTTGATTGATTTATCACATATTGCAACCTTCCTGACATGTGATTCAACAGGGACATGCCTGACCTGTCCTGGCCTTTTGCATTCTTCTTTTCCTCCATCTTTTCTCCCTTCCCCTCCTTTTCTTCCCTTTTGACTTCATGATTTCCAACCATTTCCTCATTGTTAGCCTCTTTTTCACCTTGAACTATTACTACTCCAGTGTTTCCCTTTGGCTTCCCTCCCCCCGCCCCCACTTTCTTCCCCCTCCCTTCCCTGTTTCACCTTATTTTTCTTCTAATTTCTACCTATTTATTTTTTAACTGACATCATGCCACACTTTCAGCTTCTTTCATTCCTTGAAGTCTCAGACCAGCAGAGACTTCCTCTGCCTGAAGAAAGGTGACTATGCCCAAAAGCTTGCTAAGAACTTTTTTCTACCCACTCGGTCTAACAAAAGATAATCACACCTACTCAAAGAACCTTGCCTTCCTGTTTGGGCAGACATTCAGCAAATGAAATTTGACAGGGATGTTGCTCAAGGTGATTCTACTTTATGTCAATACTCTAATTACTTTTCAAGTGGTTTTGTTTTCTGTTCATTCTCTTGTTTTTGTAAGTTACTTTGTTTTCTTATTGCAAGCCAGCCCAAGTCTTTGCTGGGAAAAACAGCATACACATAGAATAAACAAACTTCTAGGGATGCATTCTCCAGTTCACATGTTGTAGGTTTGTCAGTGAGCTAACATTTAAATAGAAACCAAATAGCCTTTATTCACTGGTTGGTTGTTTTGTCCAACTGACAGAAGGGATAAACGACAGGATACACAAAGCTCTCCTGACATATATCTTTATATATACACTATTTTCTGAACCATCCAATCACAGGCTAACTCATGGATGCATACAGCTAGATACTACGCCTCTCTCTTTTACATATCAGTGTATTATTATTTTAATCTGACAGCTGCAGTCCTTGACTACCTTGTCATCTTTGAAGGCACTTGGGAAGGCTATACCTTGATTGAGAAGATACTGAATAGAGGTACAAACAATCAGTTCTTAATAATTACTTAAGACTTTGACACTTGCCAGTTCTCCCAAGATATCCAAGACATCCTTGACACGTTCTAGAGTGAAGGCTTTACTGGATAGCCTAGGGGCTTTACTACCATCTGTTCCAAGAAGGCCAACATGCAGAAATTACATGCATGTTGTATTTCATTAAATATTTAGTTTAATACCTGGTATCCTAACCTACAAGTGTAAAGAAGAGGCATGAGTTCTGGCAAGAGAAAGGGTAGTTGTTCCATTACACTTGAAGAAAGGCTTTTTGTGACCTTGGGCTGCATGTTAACATGCATGTTTTAGCTTTTGGTTTAACTTAAAAATGCCATTTCAGCATTACATAAAAGTAGCCATGGATGTGATTTGAATGTCTGGCTTCCCCTATCCCTGCAAAGCTCCACTTCAACTGATCCTTTCAAAGGCCTTGCCTACACTAGGCTGCCTTTTATCATTAGAAGTTGTAGAAGGAGATCCCAGCCATCACTGCCAACTCTTGAAAGCTGCTGGACCAGGGACAGAGGTTACACATAAACTGGCTTAAGTGATCAGAAACTGGTTTATACCTGTAACAGAATAGATGTTCAGTGCTTATAAACCAGTTTAAAAATGGTTAAAACCAGCTTGAGATGAACCTGGTTTAATGTCAGACTTAACAGATTTAGCTCAAACCAGTTTTATGCAGCGTCTGTCCCAGGCTCCTTGCTGTTTTAAAATAAAATGGACACTCCCAGCATCCCAACATGCTCTCTGGGATAGGAGAGGCTCTCTGCTCCACAGCAGGATTGGCCCTTCCCCTCTGCTCCCCAGCTGGAGCTTGGCACAGACTTGCAGGCACAGAGTGTCTGGCTGGCTTCTCCCTGCTAAGCAGGGATTAATCCCCTCTCTCCTCTGTCTTATGAAGACACCTCAGCATTGGCTAGCAGACCACATGCTGGCTATAGTTCATGCTATTGGAGAGGACAGAGGCAGACAGGCTTTTTGGAGCTAATCAACAGGTAGCTTAATGTCCTTCCTTGGAAGAGCTGTTTAAGAAGAGCTCCCTTAGTTAACGGAGAGAGGCTTTGTTTTTTTAATGAGTTAATAAACACTGAGTTGGGGTGATAAACATTTCCTGCTGGGCAGCTTGGTGTGGGGAAGGGGGGGATTCTGCCAGGGCCTGGCCATGCCTCCATCAGCTCTGGCCTGTGGAAGCAAAGGGACGACTGCTCTAGCACTCCCTGGCTTCTAGTCTGAACCACTGCAGACATGTGCCTGCATTTCTGGGATGTCTGTCTGGATTACAAACTGATTTAGCCTAGCCAGGTTAGACTAGCCTGCAAAAAAGTGAATCAGTTCAGGCTCATGCTTTTTAAATGTCTGTCCCTAGCCCTGATGGCTCTGTGATGTTCCACTATAGCAACTGTGCATGAGAATACAAAGTAGATGGCCATAGCTGCTGAACAGACAGCAGTACCAAGCTTAAAGGTATGAGAGTGTTTTACATGTTACATGGTAATTTTGGACAGCTTCTAGAGCTCTTAACCCACGGAATGCCCACACATTAGCACTTAACTGATTTTAAGAACTTATGTGGCTCAAAGTAATGCCACTCCAGAGAAGGATTATCTGTGATCACATTACCCAGCTCATGATGCACTAACATGCAGCCACGCTAGGCTACACCTTCACTTAAACACCCTGCACAGCCCTCCCCTTCCACCCCACACTGCCTTATATCAGGTCCACTGCTCCTCTACCACCTTCCCCAGCATTACAGATCCCCACTCCCTGCCCCTCCAACCCTTCTGCCCTGATTACTTGTGGCTACCTTCTCTGTCTATCCCAGAGAGCAAGCAGAGAAGAGTTAACTTACCTGCCTGGCTTTTGCCTCTGCTTCTGCTCTCTGGCCAGAAGAGGAGCAGCTTGGCAGCAGCAGTGGCTGGGTAGGAAGTTTAACACTCCCCTTCCTGCTCCCCTAGGACAGACAGCATGAGCATCCCCAAATAAATAATTCCCAAGATATGGGGAATGCAGGGAGGAACCTTGAGTGGCAGGTGGGGAGCCATGGAGGCAGAGGGGTGGGAACTGGGGGAGCCCCCCAGAATGGAAGGTGAGGAATTTTTACCCTTCAGTTCTCCATGCCCTCACTGGCCTATAATGTGACTACTTCAAGTTTGAACTAGTGCTAACACCTATCAACATTTATGCGGCTCACAGTGTAAGGTGTAACAAGATCCTTCATGTGGTCTTAGCCCATGACCAGAGGGCTAAGCTTTTACTCTATTTGGGAGAAGGGGAATAATTTTGCTGCAGAGGACTGGATTCTGGCATCACAGAGGAGCTTTATATGGCAATTCTGTCTTTAAAACTCTGTAGACTAAAGTATATTTCATACAGGCTTGATCCCTTAACTAAGGTTTTGGATTATGTTAAAAACAGCCAGGGGGGTCTTCTCCTGTTGGTTGGGTTTTCACAGACTTGAAAGGCATCCTTCTCTTCTGTGTGGATCTCAACAATTGAAAAAGGCTGTGCAGAGAGCTGTGAATTATTTCGAGAAGTGGGAATAGGAGCCATTAGTGTGGAATACTGTACAGAAACTATTGGGATTTTTTTTTTCAGTGTCCAAGAAGAGAGAGCTCAACTTTCACTGGGTGGAGGGGGGAGGGGTGGAATTATCATGCTTATTCTTCACTATGAAATTAATTACTTTGGGAAAATGTTCATCCGTTTAACCATCCATCATAAAAAAACTCTACAGTTTGTCATGTTTATATGAACAAATGAAAATGAAATCATGAAATTTGACTGGTTTGATAGTACTCAAAAAATTATACAAACAAAAACAAAACCTCCTCATAGTTGCACTCCTTAAAACAAGAAGCATAAATATAGTCATTTGTTATTGTTAATGAATGAATGAAATACAATTAATTTAATTTGTAAAATTAGAATTAAAAAAAAATTAGATATTTTTTTTCAATATGAGTGCATTTCCTGAACTTTAGATTATCCAGTAACAGAGTCTTTGTTTTAATCAACTTCTCTCTTTCCCAGTAATGCCAAACACTGAAAGATTGGACAGGTTCATTGAAAAAAAAAATACAAATGCCAAAAGCATAGCTTTTGTTTTGTTTTTAGTTTTTGTTTTTTTCTTATCCTTTTCCCTAGAGCATATTTCAAGAAATTAAATGGAAAAAATATCATCAATACAATATTTGGGTTCTCCCAAAAGGCTGAGATTCCTTCCAGAACACTATAATCCTATCATGTTATACATTCTAGGGCTGTGTGAAGCTTTGGTGCCTGATTTGATTCAGCCTGATTCTGTGGCCGAATCTCTGAATCAAATCAGAGAACACTTTAATAGCCCTGAATCAAGTCATAAGCTTCCAAATTGATTTGGAGAGATTTGAAAAGATTCAGACATAGACACAACTTTAAATGCTTTTCCTACATACCTCTAGGTAGCAGGTGGCTCATGAATGCTGTGATAATGGGGCACATGAAGCATTCCACAAGAGCACAGGGAGGTCGCGAGCATGTTCCTCAGCAGACCCAGAACTGGACCAGAAGCATTTCTGGTCCACTTCAGTGTCCTATGGAGAGCACACAGGGGGGCAGGTCCATGCCCCTCTGACTCAGTGACTGGTGCCTCCTGGGTCTGGGGAGGTACCTGGGGTCCCCGTGCAGCCGATCATTGAGCTGGGGGGGGCACCAGGGGTCCCCCGCTGCATGCTTCCTGGTGGACCTGAAAGTCAGCTGGAAGTACTTCCAGTCCAGTTCCGGGTCTGCTGAGGAGCAAGCTGGTGACCCCCTGTGCTCCTGTGGGATGCTCCATGTGCCCCAGTATCATAGAATTCATGAGCCATGCCTGGAACCTCAAGATATGTAGAAAAATGTTTAAAGTTGTGTCTATGGCCAAATTGCTGATTCTCCAAATCGGCATCAAATCTTCAGATTCAGATTTGGCCAAATCGAGTCAGGGACAGCGATCTGAATCAATGACCTGAATCACTGTCCCTGATTCAGGCCGAACCCAAATTGAATAGGGCCCATTTCATACACACCTAATACTTGCCTTTTCTTTTTTTAGCTAAATGTTTAGAACCAAATTATTGCTCATCTTTCATTGGTATTCTGTAGTGGATGGAAATAAGGAGCTAGATGGGAATTTGAAGCATTTACAGGAGCCTTATCCAGTAGCAATAAAGGAATTGGGCTGTTCTAATTCCTCTAAAATTCTCACAAAGGCAAAGAATTTTTTCCAACTATTTATTTGGTCTAATAAAAGATGTCACATTTACCCAAAGAACCTTGTCTGCCAACCAACACAGCTAAAACCAACAATCACAAAATCCAGAGAATTTGCTTTGGAATTTCACTAAGTAATTTTTGGGGAGCATAAAAATGAGAGGCATACGTGCACCATAATATATATGTTGTTAAAGTATATGAGATTCAGCACAGGAGAGAATATAATCAAGAACGATGCATTTCCCTTGTATGCTCTGTGATCTCCCTGCTGTTTCCTACAGTGACCTTCTCTTCTTGTGATAAATGATTGTGGCATGGCTTCAGGGTCCCCTCGGGTCCTAAATTGTTCCAGTTTTTGCATAATGACATCTGATTGCTTGAACCCTACCTGACACATTTGAAGGCTACTTGTCCACTAGAGCTGAATTAAAGGATAATATTTCTGCTTTATGCTATTATATGTTATATTTTTGCTTTGTTTGTTGCTTTCATAAATAAAACATGCCCTTTTTCAAATTCTTCAGAACAAAAGTCTGATGGAATAATGATTAACTTGCGGTACATTGACGAATGCATTTGGAAATCCTATGTAGGATAAATAGGTACATATGGAATTGCATTTGGCTCCTGTGTGAATCTAATAAATTTTTTGCATTATGTTCTGTGGCAGTAAATATCAAAAGGAATGATAATGGGCAAACTTCAAATGTGCTATTAGCACTTTAAGCTTGCCCTTTGTACATGAAGTGCTAATTTCAGTGACATGGTGTTGTAATGTTTCCCCTCCATTGCAGAGGCAAAGGAAACCCAAAATATTTGTTTTTTGATTCTTTTTTCTCTGAAAAAGTATCTTTTGAAAACAACACAGATCTTTTTAAAAAGAAAGTAGCTTCAGCTTCGTATTTTCTGATATACTCTTCCTATGTTTTCTTTCTCTTGCTGCATTTTTCACCAATACAAGAAATCAAACTGTGGCTGATGTGCTCAATAATTATTTAAATTTACATTAATGTGCCACCCTCTGTTAAGATTTCTAGCAGTGTCAGTAGTAAGGCTATTCTTTATTCCTTTGCAGCTGCTTGGTGGCCAAATCTACACTGTTATAATGGGGTTTGGCAGTGTCCGTTTTAGGCACAGAGAGAAGATGTGCAGGGAGAAAAGGCTTAATTTACCCAAACACAATTTACAGAACAATTGCTCTTATCATTTTTCAGCCCTATTTTCACCACAGTGCTGCTTACTTCTTGGCATGGATCTGAAACTGTTCTGTAAGTGTCCTCCCAGAGATGCATGTTCATGAATCAATTATCAGAAGGGCCTATTACAGTTTTGGAATTCCAAGTCAATATCACCTGTGATACTGAAACCTATGCCAAATTGAGTTTGATCATACTATAATATAATATAGGAGTGAGAGAGCTTCCATGTGATGCCCACAGGGAAAGTAGATAAATTATACTGACAAGTGTGGGGAAGTAATTGGACTAATTTATATATCCATGCATGCTCTTCTTCTCTCTCCTCTCTCTCTCCCTCTCCACTTATTTCTTTTGTTATCTTAAACACAGCCAACCATTGGTACAGTCTGGGCAGTGATGGTGACTTCTGTCAGAAAACTATTCAAGGCCAAATTGTATAAGTGCTTGCAGCCTAGGCTAGGGACAGACATTATACATAAACTGGTTTAAACCTGTAATAGAACAGATGTTCAGTAGGGTGTGGGAAGGTTTGGTCCCTGATTAGATTCGGCAGAGAGTCGGCCTGATTTGGTGCCTGAATCTCTGAATCCAAATCAAATCAGGAAACCCTTTAATCTCTCTGAATTGAATCGGAACCCTCTGAACTGGTTCAGAAAGATTCAATAATTTAGACATAGGCACAGCTTTAAATGTTTTTTTCTGCATACCTCAAGGTAGCAGGCAGCTCATGAATGCTGCAATGCTGGGCACATGGAGCATCTGACAGAAGTGCGGGGGGCTCCCCAGTGTGCTCAGCAGCAGACTAGGAAGTGGACCAAAAGCACTTCTAGTCTACCTCTGGATCCTCTGGGAAGCACGCAGGAGGGGGCCTACTGTACCCCCCAGCTCGGTGACTGATACTTCCTGGGACTGAGGGCTGCACCTGGGATCTCCCCACAGCTGATTGCTGAGTGCATTCCCCAGTGGACCTGGAAGCGGACCGGAAGTCCTTCTGGTACACTTCCAGGTTCATTGCTGAGCGGCGTCCCCCCCCTCCCACTCCTGTGGGACACTCCATCTGCCTGAAGATTGCGGCATTCATAACCTGCACCTGCTAGCTCAATGTATATAGAAAAAACATTTAAAGCTGTGTCTATGGCTGAATCACTGATTCTCCAAATCAGCATGAAATCTTCACATTCAGATTTGGCCCAATCAAATTGGGTACAGTGATCTAAATCAATTAATCAAATCACTGTCCCTGATTCGGGCCAAATCCGAATCAAATAGGGCCTGTTTTGCACACCCATATTCACTGTACATAAACCAGTTTGAAAATGGTTGAAACTGGTTTGAGATAAAGCTGGTTGAATGTAGCATCAGACTTTAACTGGTTTGAGTCAAACCAGTTTATGCAATGTCTATCCCAGACCCCTTCCTGGTTTAAGTTAGAGTCCCCCAGCATCCCAGAAGCTTTGCAGTCCTCATCAGGGCTCTGCTCTCTGTTCCAGCCCAGCAGGGCTGGCCCCACCCCTCTGCTCCCTGGCTGGAGTTCTGGCAGAGGCTCAAGGTGCAGTGGCATGTGTCTGTCTTCCTCCTGGTCCACCCCCCTCACCACTCCCTGATCAAGTAGCAATTCCCCCCTCCCCTCTGCCATACACAGACACCGCTCACATTAGCTGGCATACCGCATGCTGGCTCTGGTCTGTGCTATGGGAGACAAGATGAAGACAGACAGGACAGTGTTGGCTTAGGGCTAATTTGGAGCTAGTCAACAGGTAGCTGGTAATGTCCTTCTGTTCCTTCCTTGCAAAACTTTGTTTAAGAAGAGCTTGAACTAATGAGACAGTCTTTTTTTTATTGATGGCCTGAATGCTAACAACTCTCTGTGTAACTCCCTTCAGTATAACTAAATGCTCTGTTATTGACTCCCTGCTGGCTCCCTCTCTAGTCAGGGAGGGTGGGGAGCTCCCTAATCAGAAATCCTGCCAGGGCCTGGCCATGACCCCCCTCAGCTCAGCAGTGTGGAATGGAAGGGAAGGCTGCTCTAGTGCCCCCTCCAGCTTCTGGCCTGAGCATTGACATACTTGCATTACCTTAGTCCAGACCATTACAAACCAGTTCAGCTTAGCCAGGTTAGACTCACCTGCAAAGATCAAATCAATTCAGGCTCAGACTTTCTGAATGTCTGTCCCTAGCCCTAAGCTACAGATTGGGGCACAGTGGGATTTTCAAAATTGGTACCTGACTCCAATAGATGTCAGTAAGTCTTGGCTTGAAAATCTCTCTAGAGGCCTAACTGCATATTTTGCATATAAATAATTTAAGAAATGCGGCTACCGGCTCTTTGTGACTGTTGGCCAAAATGTATTATATTTATTATTATTCCAGATCATTGATGTGTTCTAAAATATGCCTTATTTTCACCCTTGCCTGAGTCACAATTCTTCTGAGAGGAAAAGTTGTTAATTTTTTTTAATGCGTGAATTTTTATATATTCTACTTGTTTTGGAGATAAGGGATGACAGTTTATCACTTGTCCTACACAAAGTCTCCTATCTCAATTCGGAGGAATAGTTCTCCTCTCTTGTGTAGTTGTATGCCCTGAAATTAGTTCAACAATAATCCCGAAACATTAACTACAGAGACCTTCCATAGTCAGTAATAAACTATTTAAAACCAATGCAGAGGCCTCTGGTGGGGCTTACCCTCCCAAGGTGTCTTGCATAGCGAAAAGGTGGCTTCTGCCTCCACATATAACACCTGCTATTTGCATTCTTTCCTGTGCCCAAAAGGTTTTCTATTCTCATAATCAAATATCCCCTTTCCACAAATGTTTGCTGTCAGACAATTTACTGTTATTCTGCCAATAGTGAGAACAAAAACTAAAATAAAGTATGTCCACAGAACAATCTTGCCGGCAGCTTGAGAATGACAGATTCCCTAGATAACACAACCTTTCCTATTCCCTCAATAGCAACCTTATTCAGTATCTGTAAAAACTGCAATATATGTAATGCAATCATCTCCTTTTCTAATTAGAACAACGTCAGCTAAAGAATTTGTTCAGTAGTTATAGGAAGCAGGTTTTATTAGACTGATAGAGCTCTACATTTTTATTTGTTAAATAGGTTTTGTTTTATTACCTTCTGCATATTGTTATAAAGATTAATCTTCTTCCTCCAAAAATAAGAGAACAATGTGGCAGATAATGCATTTATTTGAACTTGTCAAAGAAATAGAACCAGTCATCTGTGCCAAGAGTGAGGTATAGCCATACAATTATGCTTATGCTCCATACTCAGACTCTATGTGACTGATTTTTCTCATCTATTGGGAGCAAGGCTAGTTGAAAAAAAATCTGCCTAAACGAATTTTGATGAAAAAAATCAGGGAAAGATGCTGCACTTCACAGAAATGTTTGAGATATTCATTGCAGAAGTGACTGTGTGGAAGCTATTCCCCACCCCTGCCCCAACCCAAAGAAAAGGCTAATTTCCACAGAGAAATAGGGATCTTCCAATCACCTCTAATTAAAAATCTTCTAGACTGAGTATATGGTGCTGTTTAGTTGGAGGCAATACTGGTGCAAGAATAAGATGAAATGTGTTTTAAAAAAAAAGGCACCACTCCTCCTTCCTTCCCTCTCCCCTGGGAAAAAAAAGGTGTAGTAGCTTCTTAATCAATATCAACATTTCAGGAGTTAAATGTCTTATGAATGACTAACAATGTATAATTAGCATGTACATTCCTTCTTATGTTAATCTTGTTATACAATCTTACGTGTGTATAGCTTCTTTAATCTGAAAAATCCTAAAATGATTAAGAAAGCAATGTATAAAGGAATCAATTTACCAATCACTGGACTGTAGCTGGAGCCATGTCTAGGATGTAATGATATACCTTGAACAGTACATAGAACAATGTTGAAATTAGCTTTAGTTAAAGAAATAAAGAATGCTTTATCCTAGGTTACCTTCCCATTAGAAGGGAGTGGTAGGCTCCAGGCTGACCTTGACAGGTTACAGCGGTGGGCAGATGAGAATAGGATGGAGTTTAACATAGATAAGTGCAGAGTGT